>OY829537.1:75281449-75662268 GCA_963691705.1 Viola odorata
TAGCGGAGCTCTAGCCGCTCTTGAGTTGCTCTTCCTGTCCAGTTCAGCCAGTATTCCACTTCGAGTATGTCCGATTTATACATGTTCCCCCGCCTAGAAAAATATGAAATTTTGTGTCAACAAACATCCATCTGTGGGTAACATTTTTTGTTGTTTAACCTTTCTGAGATTCGGAATAAATCCTGCTCATTTAATTCAAAACATAAAAGCGCGCAGGTTTATCCGAGAAAGTCATGTCTTGGTGTTCATCTTGAGTCTTCTTGCTCAGCCCCTATGGAAGACGAACCAAAAGCCTTTTAAATATCTCCAAGATCAGTTTTCTTGCATTTTCAAGTGTTGATAGTAGAAGTCCTTAGTTGTCTACCCAAAGTCAAGTAGTGATACAAAAGTCTTCTACAAATCTTCCTTTTCTCCTAAATTCTAGGGTCCAACTTGTGTATCTTCCAAGTCCTGGATTTTATTCAAGATATTCAGATACACTCTTCGAAGAAATCAGAAGATTAATCTCTGAGTAAAAAAAAAAAAATCAAGTAAAATCCTTCCTTATTTCTTCAAAGAGTGTATCTGAGTTAGGCATCGGAATTTTACTTGATTCTTTTTTCTTTTTTCTTTTTTACTCAGAGATTAATCTTCTGATTTCTTAAAAGAGTGTATCTGAATATCTTGAATAAAATCCAGGACTTGGAAGATACACAAGTTGGACCCTAGAATTTAGGAGAAAAGGAAGATTTGTAGAAGACTTTTGTATCACTACTTGACTTTGGGTATACACTAAGGACTTCTGCTCTCAACACTTGAAAATGCAAGAAAACTGATCTTGGAGATATTTAAAATGATTTTGGTTCGTCTTCCATAGGGGCTGAGCAAGAAGACTCAAGATGAACACCAAGACATGACTTTCTCGGATAAATCTGCGCGCTTTTATGTTTTGAATTAAATGAGCAGGATTTATTCCGAATCTCAGAAAGGTTAAACAACAAAAAATGTTACCCATAGATGGATGTTTGTTGACGAAAATTTCATATTTTTCTAGGCGGGGGAACATGTAAAAATCAGACAGACTCGAAGAGGAATACTGGCTGGACTGGACAGGAAGAGCAACTCAAGAGCGGCTAGAGCTCCGCTACCACTTGATAAGCTCCGGCTTCCAAATGGAAGAAAATGAGCTTAGAACTTCTCGGAGGATCTAGCTATGAGCTGCAAGCACAAGACAAAGACAAGAAACGAACAAGATAGATTGAAATAAGGAACGAGTTAGGCAGCGAAATTAAGAACATGAAATTAAAGGGTGGTAATACCGGCCATGAACTTGGAATTGAAAGGTGGCAAGGCCATCCATGAACTTGTAATTAAAATGCGTAATTGAAGAACAAGAAATTAAAGGTGGCTCGGCCAACCATGAACTAAATAGCGAAAGTGGCAAGGCCAACCGTATGCTTGTAATTTAAATGATAGAAATTTAGATTGCGAAAATGTAAATAACTTCAATTGAAAGATTGGATTGAAATGACTGAAATTAGAGAATGGAGATTGGAGATTGAATCGGAGATTGGAGTTTGAATTGGAGATTGGAAGATTGAAATGGAGATTGGAAGGTAGACTTAGGGATTGGAAGATTGATAGCTTCAATTAACTTAACTTGAAATTGAAATTACAATACTGAAATGTAAGAAGCAATAAGCTTGGCATTTTCATGTTTGATCAAAGTCTTCCGAATTAGATGAAATGAGCTAGTTATTTATAGAAAAATTACACAAGTTCACGGTTGCTATAGTAACTTCATTCTGCTATAGTAACCTCGTCTGCTACAGTGACCCCATCTGCTACAGTTCTCCATAAATAGTAACTTCCTCTATTGTACACGCAATTTTTTTCTAAAATAGGAGAAAATTACACGAGTCAAATTACAAATGTTGAATGTAGAATAAAAGTGGTTCTTCTTCTCTTGATTCCTCTGATTAATAAATCAGTCTTCAATCCGGATTTGGATTTGAACTTGAGTTGGATGGTTGACGAATTGGCCTTGAATCAGATTGTAATCCGCGGTTGATTTGAGAAGAAACCGGCCTTGAATTAGCTTGTGGCTTCTTCTTGATTTGATTTGATGTGGTTGAGAGAAAATCGGCCTTGAATCAGCTTGTGGCTTCTCCGCGAATGATATGAATGACCTTGACTTCCCAGTACCATAGATGGAGGCATCATTCATGTAGATGAGGAAGAAGAGGTAGACTCGTTGAGGACAAGGGAGTCTCCAACTACTAGACTTACAAGTGTTGTTGCTTCCTCTGCTCATCATTCTAGCTTTGCTCAAAAGCCGATGCCTACCAAATTGATTTACCCTGGTCCACTTATCAGTTCTGAAGAACTTGCTGCATGTAGATCCTCTGTTGTTCGTGGGCTTTTTGGTTTTCTTAAAAAGGAGTTCCAAATTGCTCTTAGCGGTGGCTTTTCGAATTTGAAGGTTTGGTGGGAAAAGAAGTCTCCTATTCTTGAGGATGTCATCAAGGATGTATTCATGTCTGACACTACTCCATTGAAGTTGAAATTTGGGGACTTTCTGACTCGAGTTGACTCCTACCTTATAAGGAGAGAAAAGGACATGAGTCATCTTCCTTCGCCCGAGGAAGTGGATAGGCTAAAGTTGAAGCTTGACGCCTCTCAGATACGGAGTTCTTCCCTTCAGGATGCCTTATTGAGTTCAAAAGCCGAGATGGAAGACTTGGACTTGAAGATCAGCCGGTTGCAAGAGGAAAAAGGTAGATTAGCCACAAATATTGACAAGTTGCAAGATGATCTTCAAGACACCGACGAGAACATCCAGAAGCTTTCTGCGGAACAAGAAGAATGGAAAAAGAAAGAGACCATCACTGCAGCTGAAGTTGAAGCGATTGACCATGAGAGAGAAGAACTTAGGCATACGCTTCTTCAGATGGCAGATTTGGAAGACATAGTGGCGTCTCTAGTATAGTCCCTTTTTTTTAGTGTGTACTTTTCCCACGCATGGAATGAACGCTTTTATTCTTTGTCTCTTTATTTATTTTATTTTTTTTGCTTGAGCTTGGACTGATATGATGATGATTCATTCAATTGTGGCAAAGAAATTTTACTTTTCATTGACTGATTAGTTCCGGAAACATATTTATTTTACTCATTTATTTAGCCGTACACAGTTTATACTCTTGCGGGCCAGGAGTAGTACAATGATTTTGTTTTCTTTTTATGTGACTGTACTTGAAATATGTCAAGTTGCCTACGTACCTTCAAAGAAGAAGGATCAAGTCATAATGTAGTTCAATTATTTTGTTTTGTTTTGTTTTGTTTTGTTTTTATTTTGGCCGTACACAGTTTATACTCTTGCGGGCTAGGAGTATTACAATGATTTCAGGCATAGAAGCGCTTCAAGAACTTTCCGTTGATGGATCCGATGCATAGCCCATCCTTGTCCACAATCTTGTACGCGCCATTTGTATAGACCTCTTACACAACATACGGTCCATCCCATTTTTGTTGGAACTTTCTTGTCACCTTCCTTGTGATCACATGGGACAGTGGACCGCAAGCACCAAGTCTCCTATTTGGAAGGATCTTGGCTGAACCTTTTTATTGAAAGCTCGGGCCATGCGAGCTTGATAGCATTCCAAGCGGTTTTGAGCTTCGAGCCTTTTTTCATCCAAGGCTTTGAGTTCCTTCAATCTTAACTTAGTCTGCTCTTCATTGGTCAATTCTTCCTGAATGGCTATCCTTAGTGATGGAATTTGACGTTCAAGAGGAAGGACTGCTTCCACTCCATACACAAGAGCGTAAGGAGTTGCTTGAGTTGGAGTCCGAAAGGTTGTGCGGTACGCCCATAAAGCTTCTCCAACTCTTACATGCCAATCTCTCTTGGTCTTGGAGACGACCCTCTTCAGTAAATTACAAAGAGTCTTATTGAAGGCTTCAGCCAAACCATTTTGATAAGATCCGAGACCTCTTCTGAGCGGAACGGTAGCCACAGGTGGTCGTACAGGAGGCGGTCGACGTCGGAGGTACCTGCAAAGCGCCGGAGGGGGACTCCGGCGTAGACACTCCGATGCTTAAGTCAGTTCAAGTTTTCAAAGTAGTAGAGTTTCTCCAAGATGATCTCGATCTCCCCTTCTGTTTGGTAAGGTGGGGGTATTTATAGACCGAAATTATCGATACCTGACAGCGATAGGGGTAGACACCGTCTGAAGATATCGCTGCGAGCGATATCAGGTCCGTCATCGCGGGCGATAATCGAGTGAGGCCTATCTGGGGCGATATATTCTCCGATCCCCTAGGATGGGATGACGCCGTGCGTGTAAAGATGCGTGAGTTCCCCCCCCGCTGAAGTCGACCATCCTAGGTAACTTCCGTCGGCCCCGGCGATAGGTTGGAATTTCAGGGAAGCGTTTAGAAACTTGTCCAGGATAGATGCCGTAGCCCCAATGTTGCCGTCAGGAGCATTCCAATTGTTATCATAAGCCCAACTGAAAACTAGCCCGAGTGTTCACCAAGGGCTATCCATGTCTGATATCTTAAAATAGGGATCTGCTCGGTCATGAGGCGATATTAATCTTCCTGGCCTCTCGATAGGGCTTACGAAGTCTCCGCTTCGTTCAAGTCATAAAAGGACCGTTGGTGGGTCACCTGCGATGTTGTTACGGTTATTCGACCAGGCCGTGCCCTAGGCTGGCATATATTCGGAGCTATCGTCCTTTCGAGTGTACTGCAAAGATACAGAGGAGATAGATACTTATACAGAGGTTAGCAAACCTTATACTTACAGAGGTCTGAGGTCACACGAGCCCTAATTTATTCTTTACGCCCGAGAGAGTAGCGGTATCAACGCGGCTTTACACCATCAGCTACCTTATGGTTATCGCGGCTTCATACCACCAGACGCCTGTGATGCCAACGCGGTTTTACGCATCTAGGGCCACCGGTGACATCAACGCGGCCTTACACTATGGATACCGGTAACCTTATGGTTTTAGCGTCAGGGCTACCAGTGATATCGTGTCTTTCGGCGTTTTTCCAGACTCTGCCTCGTACTCCTTCCAGTATCTATATCGCGACCGTTACCCCTTCCTTCCGTTCTTGGCTTATCACTTCTTGAGGATATCGGGGCGGCTCGTCTTTTGAGGACCTCAATTTATTTTTCCAAGGCCTCCCTTCAGTGGAGCCTATAAATCGGTGAGTTTTCCCAACCCACGTTCTCCTCATCTCCATCAGTCAGCATCATGGATAATTTGACTAAGAATTTTCTTCTCTCCAAGGGTCATTCGCTCAGGAACCTCAATGACGGTGACGTCGGTTTCCTGGAGAACATGTTGGTCAAGACTTCTGAGGATATTCTGGAGCTGCAGGGGATGCTGACTCCGCTCTATACCCGGCTGGGAGCCATCTCTCTGGAGGACTTCAGTCCTTTGGAGAGCGTTTCAAAGCTGTCTACTTCCGTCTCTCGGATTCAAGTGGTGATCGCCATGCTGCAGCAGCGTAAGGACATGTTGGGGTGCTGCCTGAAGGGGATGAGAGCCACTTCCCACGATCTGGTTCTGGTTATGGATTCCCTGAGGGATCTTCCTGAGGTGCCCGAGGACACAGGCTCTGACGCCTGATAGCGGTGGCTCCCTTTGGGCCTTTTCTCTTTTCCCCTTGTCTTGTAAATGTACCTTCCGGCCACTAGGCCATAATAAATAAAGTGTTTTCATCATTCCCTCTCACAACTGTTCTTCTTCTTTACTGCGCTCTTTGTCGTTTTCCAAGGAATATTCTTAGCCCAACTGAAAACAGTCTTGCCATTGGGCGGCTTTTCTGTTGATCTTTCTGCCTTAACTCCGCGCCGTCTTCATTATAACAACTGATCGGCAGATATTACCATTATTCTTGATTTGCATGAGATTTCAACAGGCGTGACTGCAAATCTACATTTGCACTTCAGACTGTACACGTGCCAATCTCCAAGAGTCGGGTTGGAGGATCGAAGAGTCTCTTTTCTTCTTTTCCCGGCTATTTAATGAGGCTTTTCCTCCTTCATTCTTATCCATTTCTTTCTTATTCCTTTTTCTTCGTTATAGATCCTCTGCGAGTCTCATGGCTGATTCTTATTTGCTAGGTTCGGCTTCGAGGGATTCACCGCCAACTCCTCCGACTACCCCTGACACAGATAATCCTCCCCCATCGCCTCCTTGGAGACCGGTTGTCCGCCGGCGAGGTCGCAAGAGGCGGAGGAAGGAAGTTGAACGACGAAGGAAGGAGGCTGCCAAGGCCTCTAAGTCATTTTTCGACTCTCTGGCTTCTCTGGCTAGGGAGGAGAAAAAATTGTTTCCTCCTTCGAGTGATTCGCCTCCGTGGGTTCCTTCTGCTAGTTCCGCCGTTGAGGCAGTATCGCCAGGCGTTAAGGAGAAAACAACCGGGCCGACTACTGTTGCTGGAAAGAGGGTCGATGAGCCTTCTCCCCCTGCCGATGTGGATTCACTATTCTGGGGTGGCGATGACGAAGAGGACGTAGTCTATTACTACGACGTCACTTGGTCTGCCAGCGACTAATGGGGCATAGCCCGTCTTTTGTAGATGCCGTATGGCGTTTCCCATAATAAATGATGTTTTTATTTCCCTTTCGTCTCTCATCACTTGCTTGTCTTTTTCTTTTTGGGCATTCCGGGCGATCGCGGAAGCGTTTCTTTCGCTGCGAGTAACTGCCTTCAACTCTCAATCAGTAACTGTCTTCTTTCAGAAGGCATAAATGACTATCCACGTGTCCCTTTCGGTTCTGCACGTGTTTTGTTTTTACAGGCTGTCTCTTCTTAGGTTTTCTCCTTTATAAGGAAATCATCTCTCTCCTTTACTGTTTTTGCTAATGTTTCTGGGTTTCTGCACATTTTCTCTCTCTCTTCTGCACTTCTTTTTCTTCGAGTGGTTTTACTGCAACCGCTCACTAGTGCCGGCGACCGGCCTACTGGCTTTTTGTTCCAGGTATTTACTCCTTCTATCGTCGTAGATTTACTTTCCAGTTCCTCATGTCTTCAACCGTCGAAAACCCTATAGATCCCGAAGCTAAGAGAGCTCGTAGTATTTTCAATTGTAATGAAGTTTTGAGGGTCGAATTAGAGGAGAATGGTATTACTTTTCCCACGGGCTATCGCCCTTTTGTCTCTCTGAAAGATACCCGTTTTCCTGACGCTATGTGGGGAACCTTCCGGTTGGTTTATTTCAAGATGTTCACTTACGGGATTCGTTTCCCACTCCACACTTCTCTGTTAAGATTGCTAGATCAGTATGACCTCAATCCGGTCCAGATTACTCCACCCTCTTGGTGTGGTATTTATGCTTTCCTTCGTTCGTGCGAGATGAAGCGTATATTTGCTCCATCGCTTGATCTATTCCGCACATTCTTTGTCTTGAATAGCCACAACTGTCTGGTAGATATTACCCCTAGATGGGACGATGTCATTGTGCAACTGTTCTGGCGGAACTTTCAAGGTTTTGAAGAAAACGTAGACGACTGGAAGTCTGGGTTTTTCACCCTCCGTTTACCGTCACGACTCTGGCGCGGGGGTTTCAATCGAAGAATCCACGGCGGCGTTTGGAAAAGACCGGACACGCTGTCAAGCCAGGATGTTTCTAACGTTAGTGCCTTGTTAGAGATAGAAGGGTCTTTCCGCATCCGGGAGTTTGCTCGGTTCAGGCCTTTGCCAGAGTGCGTTGTGGGTGAGTTCCCTTTTTCTGCTTTATCGCTTCAAATTTCTTACTTTGATAACATGCTTTGTTGGCAGGTAACGCTGAGAGTAGTTCCTCTGGGGAAGGTGACGCCCCCTTGAACGTAATACCTCTCCAGTCGCTGCCTCCTTCTCCACCCGCGAATTCTCATCGCCCACCTATTCCGCCTAGGAGGAGAAGGAATAAAACGATCGCTACTCGCAGGACCTCTGCTAGGCCTTCTCGTTTTCTTGAAGATTGGCTTCCTCCTCGCGGCAAGAGAGTAGCTCGAAGCGATCCTGTGCCTGAGAAAATTGACAGTGATAGCGAGAGCATGGACCCCGGTCCCGAGTTACGTCATGCTACTCTTGCTCAACGGATGAAACTCAGGTCGAGGAGGAACGACAATGCGGCGGAATCCACTGAGGACGATAGCGAGGAGATTGCAAGAGAGACGGAACGTCTCGTGAAGAGGGTTCGCAAAGAGAGGACCGACCCGCCGGTTTTCCCTTCAAAGGAAGCTAACGTGGTCCCCACTGAGGAAGTTAGCGCTTCTCATGTCGCGAGCACTTCACAAGTGGCGGAGGTCGTCGAAGTGTTTTCCAGCGTTCCTTCTGAAGATAACGAAACCCCAGCGGCTGCGGCCTCTTCTTTGTCATCGGACCCTCCTACTTCTCCGATAGGTTCCTTTATCCCAGAAGTCGCGTTACCAGTTTCAGAGTCAAGTGCTCCTCCTAATTCTTCTCCACGGAATCCCCACCCTTTATTCCTATCTTCAATTTCGGGCATTGGCGATTCCGCAAAAAGTTGTTCACCTCCTTATATCGCCAACCTCTCTCCTCAGAGTCCTCAAGGCCCTACTGGATATCAGCTGGATTTGTCCTCTTTTGGCACCGACGGGCTCCGCGCCTTGGGGATATCGGATCCGTTATCGCGGGAAGAGCCTGTGGGTCCAATAGTGGGCCAGATGTTTACTTCCTCCAAGGACAAGGAGGAGTTTTTACGGCATGCCCCCGAGACACGACAATCACATATTATGAACGACATGCTGGCTAGCTTTCGGAAACTTCATTATTTCCTTGAAGATCAGCGTAGCAAAACTCGGCCCTCTTCCGCTCTGCAGGAACAGTTAGATGCGGCTCAGGCGAAGGCGAAAGAGCTATCGCAGTTGCAAGAGCGAACCCAGGCAGAGTTAGCTGATTGTCGTGCGGAGCTATCACGAGAAAATTCAAAGGGGAAGGCGAAAGCAGAGCTACTGGAGGCGGAATTAGTGGTGGCTGATAAAAAGAACATCTTCCTCCGCGAAGAGTTATCATCTCGTGATGCCGATTTGGCCAAAGTTCCCTCAAGGATAACCTGGTGGAAGAATAAGACCATCGAGGTCTGTATCGCAGGATTTATGGATCTCCATATCCGCGGGGCCGTCAGTTCATCCATGCTGGCCGATTATGCTTCCCAAAAGATAAAAGATCTTGGCGAAAGCGAAAAGGATTTTCCTTCTTCTGGGGGGAAGCAAGGGAACGATCACGGCGAGGCACATGATGACTCTTGATTGATCCATTAAAGGACCTTACTATTTGTTTTTCCTGTCTTGTAATAATGCCATATCGCTCGGCGATATCAGTACATTGTCGTTTGGGCGATATCTTGTTTATTTCGCTTTCTCGCGTTGTCTTGAGGGCTGCCTTTTAATTAACGTCGTCTTTCGTCGTTTCCTTTCTTGTAATATCGCCTTTGTTTTTCAGAAAGTCACATCTGCTTTTCAGAGCATTTATTGCTCGCGACCCTTCCGTCAGTGCACGGGAAAAGTCATGATGGTCTAGGCACACGTGTCCGTTTCTTCTGCCTCTTCACCTTTGTTTAAAACTTTTGACAAAATCGAAACGTTTGTTGCGCTTCTCTAGAGTTGTACTCATTGCTTGAGTCTTATCCCTCATTCCGCTCCAACACAACGACTGTAGCATTTGCCGTTTCCTTTTAATTACTAGGGTTATAAACCGTCTTTATTTCTTCCCTTTTCTTTTTCACTCCCCTTTCTGATATTATTTCCCCGCCGTCTTGTTCTTCTTACCTCTACTCAGGCTTTCGAAGTTCTTTCCTCTTAAAGGTACTTTCTTCTACTTTCCTTCATCTTCTCGATTTCTATTTCTTTGCTTCTGCCATGGCAAAGACTCGCCGTTCTGAGTCAAAATCCATAGATGAGAAGAAAATGGATACCACAGTTAGTGTGATTACTACCGAGGCCATTCTCCGGGAGCACTTGGCCACTCACGGTGCCGTTATTCCTGATGGCTACCAAGCCATAGCCGCCCCTGGGTCAGTACGTTTGAACAGCGTTCTGGCCGGCAACCGTAGGGTCTTATACGCCCAGATGTTTCACTATGGTTTCCGGCTCCCTATCGATCCTTTCGTCAAAGATTTGCTTATTGCTGGCAATTTTAATCCTGCCCAGTTAGCCCCAAATGCATATTGCTGTGTTTATGCCTTCTTGGAACTTTGTAGATATAAGGGGATTACTTCCCCTTCTCTTTTGTTGCTTAGATCCCTTTTCAAATTGATGAAGTGTCGGGGTGTGATAACCATATCGCCCCGCTTTGACGATGATTCTCTCAAGTCTTTTACTTGGAAATTACTCCATATCGAGTCTTCTGTCGAGGCTTGGAAAAAGGAGTTCTTTCTGGTAGATCTTCCTGACACTCCTGGTCCCGAGTGGCGCTCTGGGTTTAACCAGGACGTCCAGGATGGCCTTTGGAGTCGGCCAGAGACACTTCCCGCTCGTGAACAAGGATGGTTGGACACCTTACTCCAACTGGAGATTAGCGTTCACATTCGACTTGCGGCCTGTAGAACGGCCATTCAAGATTGTGTTAGGCGTGAGTATCGCGTTACTCTTTTTCCTTTCCTCGCTAATACTAACGCTGACATCATTTTGCGGTTTGCAGCGACGGATCCTGCTTACAGACCAGAGAGTGTAAGAAGGCGTTTAAAGAGAGCTCGGGACAGGGAAGACAGGGAGAGAGCTGCTTTGGAAGCCACTGATACTCCTTCTGAGTTACCGGCTACTTCTGCGAATCTCGCTCAAGTATCCTCCTCTTCTGTGGGTGAAGGGAATACTGACATTCCTGAAGGTGTGCCCATCGTGACCGTTGCTGCTCCTTCGTCTTCTCAGGCCCCTAAGGCCATTGCCAGAGGAAAAAGGAAGAAAAGAACGCGAAGTATCGCCACTCTTACTCCTTCTCCCGACGCTGCGGGCTCTTCGGAGGCACCTCCTCCTTCCAACACTGCTACCGTAAGCGTGTTTTTAATCGCGATATGTTACGCATCGATATTTATCGCTATCTGATTCATCTTTCTTTCCTTTGTAGGAAACTGTTGTAGTTGCTGCTCCCATTCCCTCAGGCGATATGGATCTGACCTATGTGCTGACGGGCGCCTCAAAGAGGGCCCGTATAGAGGGCGAGGGTGAGAACATATCCTCTCCTAACGTCGCGAGGGAGGGCGACCCTATCACTGCTCTTGATTCTGCCACGGTTCCTCCACTTGGACATTCTACGGAAGTTTTGGGGAATCTGGGTGGTGTTGACCCCTTTGGCTCTTCGCCCAATTCCTTTGGTGGGCCTATCCATTCATTTCCCTCTCATTTAGGCTATTAGGACGTCCTGCAGGATTTCGCGGGCTATCAGCCTCATGGTGTTTTCCTGGCTCCGGGCAGTTCTTCCTCATAGGTCCGCGCTCCCGCCCCCCTGGCTTTCACTCCTTCAAGCGTTCCTTGGCGGCAACGCTATGGTGAAGGCGGAAGCACTTTTAATTTTGCGGCAGATCTTTGCCCGCTAAATGGGGTTGGCGAAGTGACCCATCAAGTTGAATTATTCGATTTCCGTGCCCGTGGCTTGGCAGCCATCGGGGGCGATGGTTCAGATGAGGTTTCTGCCCTGCTGGCTTCTCAGATTCTAGCGTCATCTGCGGAACGGGAGACCTTTCTTTCTCTGACTGATGACGACAAGGCGAGCTTCCTCCGCACTGGCCTCTTCTCCAGTATGATGAAATTCCACTATTGGGCTGAGGAGGTGAAGCGTCAACTTGCTACCCTTCGTTCCGTCTCAGCGGAGCTATCCCAGGAGCGGAATGATAAGAAAAAGGTGCTGGAAGAGCGTTCCAGAGTTATACTAGATCATCAGGATCTACAAAAGCGGCCTTCCGCGCTGGAAAAAGCTTTGGCAGAGGAGCAGGCTAAAGTGACTGCTTTGGAAAATGAGAAGTCAGCGTTGGAGAAGGAGAAGGCGACTTTGGCGGAAGAGTCAGCCGATATGAGCTGGTGGCATGCCGAACAGACTGCCAGTGTTCTGGTTAAGTGTTTCGAAGAAATCCACGGGGTAGATGCCTACAAGGGCGAAGAGGTTGCGAAAGCCTTTCTACAGAAATCTGCCCATATCCAGGAGGCAGGCTATCGCCAAGCCAAAGCCGCGGGTTGGAAACGAAGAATCCCCGAGAGCTGATATGTCATGGCACTCTGCCGTTCCTTCTAGCGATAAGCATCACCTAGTTTTTGTCTTTTATGCCTACGGCATGATCATTTTGAACATTGGATCTTTGTAAATCCTTGAGATGCCTTTTAATATATCTAAGCAATCTCTTATCACTGTTCTTCCTTTGTATTTGTCTCCTCACGAGACTTCTTTTATCACTGAGGTTGACTTATCCTCATAGTGTGCTTACTTTGTCAAACAAACCCTTAGTATTTCCACCAAAATGACTAACGTCTATATCGGGTAGGCCTTTCGATAAGCTTATCGGTGTCATGACCACAACTCCTTCCGCTGTTCGGGAGTATTCTGCACATTTCTAATTGTAGATCATCAGTAACAAAACGAGTTTTGAGAGAGAGTGATTTACCCGTAGGAGCCTTTCCGCTGCCGTCACAGGGCTTTATCACGGAACCCGTTTCGAATCGCGTTTCCCCTCAGTTCTATACTTCGCCAGGGATACTCATCCGGTTACTAACTGGAATTACGCGATTCTCCACGTTTCCCTTATCTCTCGATCGGCCTCAAAAGTGCCTCATCTCATGAGCAGTCGGATCAAGACTCTCGCAAGGCTAGGAATTTTCACTTTTAGGCGTTGACCTCTTGTTTAGAACCGTGTCCTTTCTTAATGGTTTAGCTATACTAGCCCGACCGTTAAGATAGGATTCTTGTTTCTAAACAGAGTTTCTATTTCTTTGGGACGTGTCTTGTCTTGATGTACCGTCTCCACGAGAACGGCCAGCACAAGAAAAGAACTTTTCACTCCCAAAGATTCCGGGCGGTGCCCTCACTTAGTGAGCCATCTGATCAAGATCGGTCATCACAAGGATAGGACTTTTCACCCCCGGGAGCGTCAAGGATTTTTCTATCCGACACTAATCAAGGATACACTGGGTCGTGCCCTCACTTAGTGGGTCATCTGATCAAGACCGACCATCACAAGGATAAGACTTTTCACTCCCAGGGTATCCCCCTTTTTATCTGCACAAAAGCAACCACAAACCCACGAAAACTCTCATATCGAGCGTTAGCCACGGTTAGGGTTGTCATAATTCAAATAGTGCAGATAAAATTAAACTCTAGAGTAATATAATTTCAAACGAGCGATATTCCAAGAGTTGGATAGGGGTGTACCGTCAAGTATCTCCAGGCGATAGGCTCCTCTCCCCACAACGTGGGTGACGCGATATGGTCCTTCCCAGTTAGGGCTAAGTTTCCCCATTCGCTGTCCAGCCGCTCGCCGGTCTCGGAGCACCAGGTCACTAATTTTCAGCAATCGCTCTTTCACATGCCTGTTATGATAACGGGCCATTTTTCGTTTATAATACTGCGTTTTCAGGAGGACTTCTCGAACCTCTGGTAACGCGTCCAGGTTAGCACGTAACCGTTCCTCATTTAGTTCCTCACGAAAGTGAGCCACCCGTAAGCTCATGGCCCCGATTTCCACTGGCGTTACGGCTTCAGTTCTGAAAGCCAACGCGAAAGGCGTTTCTCCAGTGCTAGTTTTCACAGTCATGCGGTATGCCCATATCACATATGGCAGCTCGTCAGCCCACTTCTTTTTAGACCCCTCCAGGTTTTTCTTGATACCACTGAGGATGCTCCTATTAGTTACTTCCGCCTGTCCGTTGGTTTGTGGGTGAGCCACAGAAGAAAATCGCTGCTCAATCCCAAATTCCGAGCATTGGTCTTTAAAGAATTGGCTAGTAAACTGGGTCCCGTTATCGCTGACAAGGATACGAGGCACCCCGAATCTCATGATGACTTGGTGTTTGAAAAAACGCCATGTTTTTTCTGCCGTGATTGTGGCAACCGCTTCAGCTTCCGCCCACTTTGTAAAATAGTCCACAGCCACTATTACAAATTTCAGTTGGGATCTCGCCTTTGGAAATGGACCCAGGATATCAATCCCCCATTTGGGGAAAGGACAAGGGGCGATGATTTCAGATATTTCAGTGGCTGGACGTCGAGGAATTTTGGCGAATTCCTGACACTTGGGACAAGTTTGCACGTACTTGTGGCAATCCCTTCGTATGGTGGGCCAGTAGAATCCTGATCTGAAAACTTGTGCCGCCATGGTGCCACCCGACACGTGCATTCCGCATATCCCTTCATGGATTTCACGCAGGGTGTGAAGACCCTCTTGTTCAGTTATACATTTGGCGGCGGGGTGAGAAAAACATCTCCGAATAAGCTCCCCGTCATAGTACGGGCAGCGAGCAGCCTGTTTCAACACTTTCATCTTTTCAGCGTTACCTTCAGGTAGCTCTTCGTGCTTTAAGTACTTTATTACTGGAATTCGCCAATCATTCTCGAGCTCATTCACACATAAGGAGGCTTGTTCCTCCATGAAGGACGGCACCGATAGCTCACGATAATACACACCCTTTGGTATTGATGCTTCCGGATTTGCGGCCAGCTTGGCAAGGTAATCGGCTTCAGCATTTTCCTCTCTAGGAACGTGCTCGAAGCTGATTTGCATGCCCTCTTTCTTTATCTCCGTTAACTCTCGCGTTACCTTAGCGAGGTACTGCACCATGATAGGTTCTCGGGCCTGAGAGTGTCCTGAGACCTGGTCAATTATTAATTTGGAATCCCCACAAATTTTCAGACGCAGGTCTCCTGTCTGGCCAGTATCGCGCCTCCCTTTAGAAGAAAATTGTCGCCCTATTCTGAGTCCAGCTAGCAACGCCTCATATTCGGCTGCGTTATTGGACAAAGGCTGTAAGATTCGGATAGCATACCGTATCCGCATATCGTGCGGCCCGTTTATGAAGATTCCGGCCCCCGCCAATTCTTGGTTCTTGGCTCCGTCCACATGAACGATCCAAAGGTCCGTATATGTTTCAGGGAATGGGAGATCCATATCGTTCCATTCCGCTTCAGGTACACCACTCAGAGGGTCCTCCGTGAAGGTACATTCCGCTATGAAGTCAGCCAGGACCTGAGCCTTTACGGATGGTCGGGACTGGTATCTTAAACCATACTGCTCGAGCTCTAGCGCCCAGATCAACATTCTGCCTGAAGATTCAGGCTTTCGAAATATCCTCTTCAAGGGCTGGTCTGTAAGCACAATGATAGGATAAGACTGGAAGTATCGGTCCATCTTACGGGCGGCCTGTATGAGGGCGAACGCTATTTTTTCAATGCGGGCGTATCGCAATTCCGCGTCCTTTAAAACGTGACTCACAAAATACACTGGGCGATGAGAGTGGTTATCGTCTCGAACGAGGACGGCACTGACCACTTCGTCCGCTGCGCCCAAGTATAAGTATAAGGTATCGCCTGCCTCAGGCCTTGTCAATAATAAATCAGATGATAAATATTCTTTCAAGTCCATGAACGCTTGTTCACATTCCGGGGTCCACCCAAACGTGGCTTTCTGGCGTATGACTTTAAAGAAGGGGAGGCACTTTTCTCCTTGCTTGGAGATGAACCGTCCTAGGGCGATGACGCGCCCTGTCAGTCTTTGTACTTCCTTAACGGTTCTTGGCGATATCATGTCATGTATGGCCTTAACCTTGGAAGGATTAGGCTGGATACCTTTCTGGCTAACCACGTAGCCCAAGAATTTACCCGTCTGAAATGCAAACATGCACTTTCGGGGATTTAGCTTCATGCGATATCTTTTCATCACCTCAAGAACTTCCTTTAGATCTCGTAGGTGATTCTGAAAATTAGCGCTCTTCACCAGTATGTCATCAACGTATGCTTCCACGTTTCTCCCTATTTGTTCCTCAAAAATTTTATTGGCCAATCGTTGAAACGTGGCTCTCGCGTTCTTCAGCCCAAATGGCATCGCTGTATAACAATACGTGGCTTTAGGAGTAAGGAAAGCAGTCTTCTCCTCATCCTCCAGAGCCATAGGGATTTGATGATATCCGGAGTTGGCGTCCAACGAGCTTAGATACGCATACCCGGCAGTTTGGTCAACCAACTGATCTATGCGAGGGAGCGGGTAGCAATCTTTAGGACAAGCATCGTTCAAATCAGTGAAGTCAATACACATACGCCAATCTCCATTGGGCTTGGGAACAAGAACCGGGTTGGCTAACCAAGTGGGATACTGTACTTCGCGAATGAAACCCGCGTTAAGGAGCTTAGCAACTTCCTTTTCTACGGCTGACGCCTTTTCAGTAGAGAACGCCAGTCATTTCTGTTGGACTGGCCTAGCGTTAGGGTCAACGTTAAGCCTATGCTCGGCTATTTCTCGCGATATACCTGGCATATCGGCGTGTTTCCACGCGAAATTTGCTTGGCATTTGTTCAACAATCGTGCCAGTTGAAGGCTTTCCGCCGGGCTGAGCTTTTCGCTCACCAGGAAACTGGTCTCCTCTTTGCCTATCACCGGCACAGATATCATCTTGTCAAGGGGCTGAGCGCGCTTTTCATCACCCTGCTCATAAGGGTCAGCCGCTACACACACATACTTATCACAACTCTTCTGAGTCATGAGCGAATAGCATTCCGCGGCTAATTTCTGATCGCCTTTTATCGACACCACTCCATCCCAGGAAGGGTATTTCATCTTTAAATGTTTTTGCGATATCGCCACTCCGAAGCGGTTGAGGAAAGGCCGTCCGAGTATGACGTTATAAGGCAGATTCAAGTCCACAACAAGGAACAGCAGATTCTCTGATCGTTTGAAGGTGTCTTCTCGAAAGTATACGGGTAAGGTGATTATCCCCGTGACCGGGATAGGAGTCCCATCCACCCCGACTATGGGTCTCTTACTAGGCATTAGCTCATTATTGGGGCGTTTCAGGAGATTGTAAGCTTCCAGCGAAAAGAGGTTGACAGCACTCCCGTTGTCAACAAGAGTCCTTCTTATCCCATGACTGGAAATAATAGGTGTGACTACCAGGGCGTCATTATGAGGATAGATAACGCCTTTTTCGTCCTCTTCTGAAAAGGATAAGATCATGCGATCAAGTATGCCTATCGCTCCACCTTTCTTTGTCATACCCTCTCGCGTACGCTTTTCTCCTTTCGCCACCATCGACTGTTCTGATTCATCTGTATAGGGGATCCCTCCCGCTATGATGTTAATCATCGGGAGGTCATCGTCATCCATCGCGAAAGTTTCCTCACCCTTTCCTTCCGGAGCGCTATCGGGCTGTGGGACCCGAGGGGGTCTTGGTCGTTCGTCTGTTGCTCTTCTTACAGGATTATTTCGGGCATCTTCCCTCACTTGAGTCGCGAATTCTCCCAAATATCCTTCGTCCACCAAGCGTTCTATCGCCCACTTCAACTCTCTACAAACCTCGGTGGAATGTCCCCTAGCTTTATGGAATTTACAGTAGGCATTTTCTCTTTTGCCCAAGAGCACTCCAGGTTTCGTAGGTGCTGGATAACAGATAGGAAGATTTCGGTGTTCTGCTATCGCCAGGATCTCGGCTCTTGGTACGTTCAGGGAAGGAAAGTCTGGATCATACGCCCGATTTTTATGAGCGTTCCCTTGACGCTGACGAGGGGAATCACCTTGTTTTCCTTTCGAAGAATTTCCTTTCTGCCTATCCGAGGTTTTTGGAATATGATCTTTTCGTCGGGCGTAATCGTCAATGTAGCGATCATCGATCAGAGGATTCGCAGGAGCGGCGGGGATGTGAGGTGCTCCAAGTGGCATATTAAATGTTCTATCTCTGTTCTCTTCTTCCATTTTTGCGTAATTGTAGGCCTTGAGTCTTAATGCGTCCAGAGATATCGGAGGATCCACCATTAAAGCCTCTTTCAGCTTCCCGTAATGGCAATTTCTTTTCAGAGCTTCTATGGCGAAATCGATAGTGACACCCGGCGTTAACGACATTTCCAAATCGAATCGGCTGA
Source organism: Viola odorata (assembly GCA_963691705.1). Classification (NCBI taxonomy): domain Eukaryota; kingdom Viridiplantae; phylum Streptophyta; class Magnoliopsida; order Malpighiales; family Violaceae; genus Viola; species Viola odorata. The sequence continues at coordinate 75,299,497 of OY829537.1, forward strand.
GAAATTCTTTCAAAGTCTCTTGAGGCTTCCGTTGTAGGTGAAATAACGCCGCGGCAGATTTCCGAATGGGAATTGCCGTACTAAATCTGCTCCGAAATTTAGATTCTAGCTGTGTAAAATTACCAATGGATCCACTAGGAAGACCTTCAAACCAGAGTCGTGCCACTCCTGATAAGGTCATGACGAATATCTGACACAAAGCTGCGTCACTGTGGGTCTGAAACTGAACGAAGTCCTTCACTTTATTAATGTGCGAAATAGGATCTTTAGTACCATCGTAAGTATCAGCGGGAAGCTTCACTCGCCTGCTGACCCTATGTCGCCTTACGCGACGACTGAAAGGATGTCCAGAGGTATCATCAAGAATCTCACGCGCATGACGTGGGGGAGATGTGTCCCCTTGCCGCCCCCTTTCTCGGGGTTCAGGTGTATGATGTCGCCTAGGAGACCGACTGCGACTTCTGGGCGAACGACTTCGATACCTCCTGCTACTGGATCTTTCACTGTATTCGGGAGATAAACTCCTGTTTGTTCCTTCCCTCCGTCCGGCCCAACGGTTCCTTAACGCCTCAAGCTGCCTGTCTTCCTGGGGATAGAGTCCTTGCGGCATTTGTGGTACATAAGCCTCTACTCTTCCTTGAGTGAGTTGTACAAGACTAACCGGGGGATCTCCCGCTGACAGAGGCATTTGGGAGTTTTCTGGAAACAACGGGGGCAAAGGTCGATCAACAATAATAGATGGTGTGAACGTGATGCGAGGAGGAACATTAGATCCAGAAGCGCCAGGCGTGATTCTTGTGACCATGTCAGTCAAATATTCCAAGCGGGAACGAAGAGCCGCTATTTCCATAGCAAAGGGATTATTATTACTAGGCACAAATCCTCCTGAAAGAGGTGTATAAAGATCAGATCCCACAGTCTGTGATGAAGAAATAACCGTCTGCGAAGAGACAGATCCTTCGGCGATCCCGACCGAAAGGTCCAGAGATCCCGAAATAGTTGGTTGTGACGTCATAGAGAGATCAGCAGTAGCAAAGGGGAACAACCGCCTGCGTGTTGAGAAAGGAATATTAGAGAATGTTGATCGGACCGGCTCCGATCCGGCTGTCATAACCGTTCCACTCTTCCGACCGAACAGAGCTTGGCTATTAAGGACGCTCACTTAATACACCAAAGCTCTCAATGAAAGCACCATTTGATAAGATCCGAGACCTCTTCTGAGCGGAACGGCAGCCACAGGTGGTCGTACAGGAGGCGGTCGACGTCGGAGGTACCTGCAAAGCGCCGGAGGGGGACTCCGGCGTAGACACTCCGATGCTTAAGTCAGTTCAAGTTTTCAAAGTAGTAGAGTTTCTCCAAGATGATCTCGATCTCCCCTTCTGTTTGGTAAGGTGGGGGTATTTATAGACCGAAATTAGCGATACCTGACAGCGATAGGGGTAGACACCGTCTGAAGATATCGCTGCGAGCGATATCAGGTCCGTCATCGCGGGCGATAATCGAGTGAGGCCTATCTGGGGCGATATATTCTCCGATCCCCTAGGATGGGATGACGCCGTGCGTGTAAAGATGCGTGAGTTCCCCCCCGCTGAAGTCGACCATCCTAGGTAACTTCCGTCGGCCCCGGCGATAGGTTGGAATTTCAGGGAAGCGTTTAGAAACTTGTCCAGGATAGATGCCGTAGCCCCAATGTTGCCGTCAGGAGCATTCCAATTGTTATCACATTTGCTGCCGGATAATACATGGAAGAGTTTCTTTGGACGAATCCAAATTGCTCGCATAGTTTGTCCATATGAGCATTGTAGAAGGGTTTTCCATTATCAGTGATGATATATCGAGGTACTCCATACCGATAAATGATGTGAGTGCGAATAAAATCCACCACCGTTTCTTTCTTGACCTCTTTTAAAGGGACAACCTCTGCCCATTTGGAGAAGTAGTCAGTTGCGACAAGAATGTAAGAGTGACCATCAGATGACTTCAGAGTGATAGGTCCAACCACATCCAATCCCCAAGCTTCAAAGGGCCATGAAGCCACAGTGGGGTGCAGAGGCTCTGGAGGTTGATGAATGTAGACCATGCACATATCGGCGGGACCTATAGGGTCAAAGGGGTCTGTTCCTTCAATAGCTCTGAGCCTTTCCTCTAACAAGTTCAATCTATCCATACTCGGTCTCTCTGTGATGACAGCGCCTGGACCAATGGGTGGCAGTGGTTCCGACGTGAATGGTGGTTGCATCGGATTGACAAAAGGTGTCCAAATTCTTGTAGGGTTTGGGACCATGATTTGACTAGAGTGACTCTGAGGTGGGCGAAAGCCCTGGGATTCTTGATGAATCAGGTTTTGGCTTGGGTCCAAAGTAAGGTTGACAAAGGAATGTTGTAGAGTTGTAGTAGTTTCTCCCCCTGCATCAACTACCGGGTTTGTGGTGATGGGTACAGTGAAAGGACTTGCCCATTTCCATTGACCCCTAGGAACAGAGAACGATTGGGGTCCGGAAGTCCCAGTGATGGCGGACGAGGGAGGCCCGGTCATTAGGTCAGGACCAAAACCGGGTGGGAATTCAGTGGTTACTTCATCTCGCTCTTTTTCGGCTCGAGCGACTCTTTCCGTAGTAACCCTTACTTGCTCTTCTAACTCTATTATTCTAGCAGCCAATGCCTCTTCTGTCTTGGTTTGTTCGGCCATTTTTCGCGCTTGAAGTCTAGTTATGGGGGGCCTTGGCGGAGTAATTCGCTTGTGAGGAGCTATTGTTAACCTAAAAGGGAAAAGAAGAAAAAAATAAGAAATAAACATAAGCGATAAATAGGCATGGGATGTGCAACTCCGAGGCCTCCACGCTGCTTATTCAATCTTTCAGTCACTTTTTCACTTGATACTTTTGGGGGGACGAAAAGACAATGCATAAAAGAAGTGTAGGTGCCGATATTTCGAATGAGAAAAATGGGTCCTGTGGGAGAGAAATTTTAAGTGCAAAATAACCTATGCGTGCAAGAAATTTACAGTTCGTATAAAAGAAAAATTGCGAAGAATGGAAATCATGGTAACAAGATAAATAGAGCCACGACAAAGCAGATATGATCATGATGCATGTGCTGGGGCTCTGATTCTGACTTTTCTAACTGGCTTGAACGGTTCCCGAATGATACCATGAAAAGGTCCCTAAAGTGTCGTCCAGTGTCTCGATTCCTTGCGGAATCGTGTAAGCTTTCGACTATCTTTAGGGGTTCATCCGAGTTAGGATTGGTGAACACTACCCAGGACATGTGTCCTAGGGCGTCACTACTACCCTCCTAATTTGGTAATTGTCCCGGGGGTGTAGGGAACTATGAAATGCATATGACAATTGATATCAAAGCGAATAAATAAAGAAATCAGCAATTTATCAAAGCGGGTAAATAAACAAATAAACACCTCAAAAAAAATAAAACCGGCTCCAACCCTAAAATCCCCAGTGAAGTCACCAAACTGTCGCGCCCCGAAAATAAAAATATTCGTGAGTATACGACGAATCTGAGACCTTACGATGCTTGGCGTAAAAGGACGCCTCGCAACATGCAATGAAGTCGCCACCCTAATTTTGTCTCTAGGCTTAGGGAACCTAATCGTCATGGCATAAAAATAAAATGAATAAATAAACAAAAAACTAAAAAACTAAAGGCACAAAAAGGGTCTAAACCCAAGACAAAGGTTCGGGGTCATATTATGGACTCGGGAAGGTGTTAGGCACACAAGTTACATCCGAAAACGGTTACCGGTTGATAAGAGAGGTGTTTAAAAGATGTTTGATAAAATGCGTTTTGAAAGAGGGTCCTCAGAGGAATCGTCACTTTGGTCTTTTCCATGATCGGGACCGTTCAGGAATAATTAATCGTTGGACGGGGTTACCATTTAAAAAAATAATTCGGACGGGGTTACCGTTTTCAAGACCAATCGATTATTCCTTACCGTAGCGTGATGGGACTGAATTTTTCGTAAGACCGAATGAGCGCTGACAGAGTCGTCGCATGCCCTGCATAAAAGTTATAAGTTCAACTCAGTGCTATACTACAAATAAATGCAGATAGTGGTGAGAGGATCGATCCCACAGAGACAAGCTTGACTGATTCGTGCTTTTCTTTATAAATAACCAAGTAGAAAATCAAGTTTTGGGATGTAGTTTGTGTAAAACAGAAATGCAATGAAGTGAATGAAAGGTTGCATACAAAAACACAGTTGTAAATAGGAGGAAAATCAGTTGGGAAAAGGTATCCCTGGTAGAGATATTAATGAAGTGACAATTCCAAGATGTTGATCATTGACAAAAGTATTTTCAAAACAATTTTCATAGGGAAGTTATAGAGATTCATCCAGGGGCGATCTCCAAGCCTCCTCCTACTCAAGTCACTCAAGGAGAAGCTCCTTTCGCGACCCTAACTCCCTTAACAATCAAGGATTGCTAGCTTGTTGATATGATTAGGAAGGCCCTTCCCTAGACCTTGAGATGGACGCACTTGCAGTCCATTGACCTCAAAACTAACCCTTTTCTTCTTCTAGTTTCAAGAAGACATCATCCTATCCACTAGTTGTCCACTCGGGTTCTCTCTAACACAAAAACGCGGCATTAGAGTGATTCTACTGTAATCAATTGTGCCGAAATCCAAGTTGATCAAGCTCAAATACAACACAATCAAATTGACGTCAAATCAAGCAAGAAAAGAGATATGAAAACGTTTTTAATTAAGATCAACAAGTCTCACAACGATTCTGGAATTGTCAACCTCTAAATCTCTACCAGAGATGGAGGTTTTTAGCTACAAAACATAATGGAAATAATATAAGAAGTTTAAGACCGAAAATGAAGAAATGCTGGAAAATCTGGAAAATGTGTGAAAAGCTGATTTTCTCCTCTAACTCCTTGCTACTGTCCGATGCCTTCCTCTGCCGTTCTGATCAGTATTAATGGTCTTCTTTGGTGCCAAGATGTTCCTCTCCAAGGTGAGACAGCTCCCACTAACAAGTCACTTCCGTTTGGTCTTCAAGAAGCATGTCCAAGTGTGGGAATATTCTTCCAAAACACAAGGAGAATGTTGTTTTTGTCTTCTATGAACTTGTTAGGAGTGGGAGGAATGATATCGGAACCCAAGAAGCTTAGAACCTCTAAAAACGGTGCCCAAGGAGACAGGAAACGCACTCATGAGAAAATAATTGCGGCGCGCATAATCATGGTGAGTGCTGTCCAGATCTGGGAACGTCACGGCAGCCTCATCTCAGGGCCTTGAGATGAGTCAAAATGCATCAGCAGAAAGTCTGCCAAGCCAGCTTGATCGATTGAGCTATAATCTTTGGCCTTTTCGCTCCTTTTCCTAATTCAGGTCATTCAAGTGTAATTCTGGAAAAAGGAAGGAAACAGGGTCAAAGCAGCATGTTTATTGTCTCAAATACCAAGTAAAGAGACAACAAAACTAAGTGGAATAACAATCAATCAAATCCCCCCACACTTGAACCATGCTTGCCCCCAAGCATGAACACAAAACACAGAAAACACAAAGAAAAACACAAAGACATAACCCCCTTTGAACAGAAAATTAACCCCTGGACTGAACTTCACACAAATACTTCAAAAATCAGCTCAATCAAGCAATGCTAAATACTCCAAACATCACAATTGTGCACATATTCAAATAGGGGCATGATAGCATGCTGATCACCAGGAAATAAAATCCTAGGGCTTATGTCTTCTCTTCCTTCGACTCTAAATCCAATCACTGCTGCTGACACTCATGCAAAATAATTTAAAAGCACAAACAACAATTAAAGAGCAGAATTGAAACACAAAGTGAGCCAAAGGCTTCTTTATTCTATTTTTTCTTTTTCTTCTCTTCCTTCTTTTTCTTCTTTTTTTTTTCTTTTCTGCTTTTCTATTTTTTTTTCTTTTTTCTTTCCTTCTTTCCGCATTCTCTTTCAACTTCTTTTCTTTTCAACTTCCTCCATCCACAACCCTTTTTTTCTTTTTCTTCTTCTTTTTTTTTTCAAATACATGCGCATGCAGACCTTGATTTCTCACCATGGTGCTATGATCGGTCCAACCAAAGGGAGTTAGCACACAGCCGACTGGAAGTTTTTTCCATAATGGGATGATGGTGCAATCCAGAGGGCATGATGAGAAACCACACACAAGAAAATTAAAGGGGTACGCAAGCAAGCAGAAATTAAAGGACTTAGCAGCAATGAGAGGATAGGATCCTCATCCCAAGATCTACGGATGAGAAGACAGATTAGCTCTAGCAAAGTATTCCCAAGGACAGCAATACTCATCATACATCTATGTAAATAAATGCACAAGTTATAATGCTAGAAGTATTCAGAATTGCAAGATGGAGTTGATAAGTGAAGTATTTACATGAGTTTAGTTTTGGGGTTTCAATTCTATACAAAGGGGGAAACACAACAAAAAAGAAAAATGACTCATGTATAAATGAAAACAAGCAGAAGCGCATGCAATAATAATTGAAGTAAACATGCAGAAGAAAGGAAATACAGAAAAACAACAGCAGAAAAACATGCATCAAAAATTAAAAACAAACATGCACAAAAACATACAAACAAACACGAAAGTCTCTCCCCCACATTTAAAGGACACATTGTCCTCAATGTGAAAGAAAGAAAAACAAACACACACAAACAAACAAACAAATACGAAATTAAAAGAAGGAAAAGGAAAAACAAAACCGAGGGCAAGATCAAGGTTGGGGAGGAGCTGGCGGCGGGAAAGCATGCCTCAAAATCTCCAGGATGTTCTCCTGGGTGCGTTGGGTGGCACTCTGCTGTCGGAGCAATTGGCGAAGGAGGGAGTTTTGATTCCTAAGGAGAACAGCAATCTGGGAGTTGAGAGAAGGGGCACTGGCAGGGGTACTGGTCTGAAGGTTTGGATGGCTCGTCTTAGGGCCTTGAGATGGGCCAGCAGCACCAGGAGTATTCTCGGGAGCAGGGGCAGAGATGTCATCTTGCCTATCTAATCGTCTGAGTTTAAATTCACCCAGGTGCTTGTTCCCGAAAATATGATCTTGAGCTGGAGTGAAACCTGTATTGTAACAAACATACCCGTCTTGGTCTAGATGGACAAATCCCATCTGATCAAGTGCCATTAAATTCAATGGTTTCAAAGAAGCACAGTTAAATAACTTGGCAGATTTAAGATCCAAATTGCAAGATTTCAAAGCAATATGAGTAATGAGTGAGCCCATAATAAGCTTATCCTTATCCCTATAATAGTGCAGCTGTGCAGCAATCCAATAGCCTAAATTGACAGTGTGTTTGTTGACCATACACCAAAGAATGAAAAGTTCCTGCTTGGAAAGAACACCAGCTATGTGATCTTTCCCAGCGAAATTAGTGGTGAGGCACCTATGCAGAATCCTAAGTGCAGGATCTAGAATTTGGTGTGCCTTGGCCTTTTTATCATCAAATTTTAAGTTTGGCTGTCCAGTGAGTTATTTATAGGCTGATTGCATGTCAAAATTATCAGGATAATCACTCAAAGCATTTACATACCAGTCAGCATGCAATTCAGATTCTTTCACAAAGCCTAAAATAACATTAAATTCATTCAAAGAATAGTGACAGTATTTTCCACATAATCTGAAATTAATGTCATTAGGCCTAGCAAGTCTTAACCCATCTTTTTCCTTATCTTTTGCTGATCTGTACCAAAAATTAGTATGAAATTCAAGGCGCAGTTCAAGATATGCAGGATGTTCAAGGAAAAAGAGTGGTTCCCAGCCTACATTCCTAACAAATTCACGCATCCTAGACTCAATACCCCAAGTATCAAGGAGTTCAAAGTCAAGTTTAGCACAAGAGGGAACGGTTGATTTATACTTGAGATTTAATTTTTCTTCTTGATCAAAATCGTCAAAATCTAACCATCCATTTAGGAGTGCAAGGTCTGGAATTACTTGCCTTTTTTTACTGCTGGTTCTGGCTCTTTTGGAGCTCCTTGCGGTACCATGCTGCTCCGCTGGAATCAAAGCTGAAGTTGGAATTGTGGAGGGCTCTGTAGGTGCTGGAGCTTTTGAAGCTGGATTTTCTTTAGTGTTTCCTGCCCGAGTTTTTATGCGCTTGGGCCTTGGCACCCCAGAAATTGTTTCAGCTGGTTTTTCTGGTGCCTCAGCTTCGAGAATTTCTCTATCAGCATCGCTGTTTTCATTCGCAGGGGCAGGGGTGGTAGGCATGTCGGAAATCTTCCCCTTTCCTTTGTCCTTCCCAGGGCCTTGAGATGAAGGGCCTTGCAATTTCTGGGCAGCTGGGGTTTTGGTAGTAGGCTCAGCCTCTGGTAAGTGAGCGGCTTTCCGCTTGAGAGTGCTTTGCTGAGATTTTCCTGGGGCTTTCTTCGCCCTAAGGAGCTCTGCCACTGCTGCGATCGGAGGGACGTGCATCCCTTTCCTTTTTAGGCGGCGCTCCTCTCTGTCCTCTGCCTGGGATTGCTTCTTCAGAGGTAGCCGTATCATAGACCTGAGAGGTCTCTCCTCGGAATCAGAACTAGATTCGATGGTGATGTCCTGCGGCTTGGACGTGAATGTAGGGTCGCTTGCTGTGTCAGAATCACCGAAATTGGAGTGGGTTGATCCGGTGGTTTGCTTAGAAGGTGATTCTGACCGAGGTAGAATGCTTGGTCCCTTTTTAGGCCTTGGGGCAAAGCCTGGAGTGGGCTTCTCTTTGGATGGAATCACCGGTGGTGTTTGATTTCTGGAAACGCTGGTGGTGGTCGGTGGTTGAACGGTGACCGGAGTGATGATGGTGGCAGGAGGGTTTCTCGCAGGCGTTGGTGAAGGTGGGTCCGGAGTCCTTTCCGCTTCCAAAGGGTCTTGCATGGCGGTTGAAGGCGGTAGCTTTGCTGTTTCCGGCTGACAAGAGGTGACCGGATTTTCTGGAAAAACGGTCACCAGAGGGCTGGGCGGCAGTTGGTCGGTGGTGACTATGGTAACGGCCTGGGATTGATTTCCGGAATCAAATGGGTCGGATTCCGTCTCAGAGGTAGATTCGGGTGGTGATTTTGGTGGTTGACTGGTCGGACAGCGAGCTTGGGATTTCTTTCTAAGCATTGCTGCCGTTAGGTTATAAAGAGGGATGAGAGAGATTGGATTTAGGAAGATGAGAAGGATGTGGTAAATGAGGAGAGTGTTTTCAGCTTTTTGATGGAAGGTGGAGTTATGGTCGTAGAGGGAAACTGAAAGGGTAGCGGTGATAGTGGGCTTAACGGGTATTTTGTCCAGGTGGACTTGATGACATGGAAAGTGCTCATTCAAAGTCTTGAATGAGAGTGCCTGCTTTCTATCGCGAGTCTGGCTCATCTCAGGGCCTTGAGATGAACCGAACACAGTTGCCTTGAAATGGCCTTGATCACGACTGGAGTTGAATGACACGATTGCTGGAGGGTAATGATTGCCTCCCAAAAGTTGTCCCCTTTTTAAGTCTTGGACTGGACTGTGACATGATTCAGACTGTATCATTAGGAATCTCCAGTGTGGTGCTCTCCACATTTTGCTCTTGAAATCCTTCATAAAAGGGCTTTAAGCGCTGCCCGTTGACCTTGAACACCTTACCAGTCTGCAAACTCTGAATATCTACTGCACTATGGGGGTAAACATTAGTGATAACATATGGACCAGTCCAACGAGTTCTGAGTTTACCTGCCATGGTGTGAAATCTGGAGCTGTAGAGGATGACTTTCTGCCCAGCTTTCAAGGTCTTAGGATGAATGTTCCTGTCATGGTACATTTTTGCCTTGGCCTTGATGATGGCAGAATTCTCATATGCATCATTTCTCAACTCTTCAAGCTCCTGCATTTGCAATCTACGTTGAGTTCCAGCAGCTGTTAGGTTCAGGTTGCATTGCTTGATCGCCCAAAAAGCTTTGTGTTGCACTCCAACGGGTAAATGGCAAGTTTTACCATAAACCAACTTGTAAGGTGTGGTCCCGATAGGAGATTTGTAGGCTGTTCTGTAAGCCCACAAGGCATCATCAAGCCTTTGGCTCCAATCCTTTCTTTCTGGTCCAACCGTCTTGGCCAAAATGGATTTGATCTCTCTATTTGATAGCTCCGCCAATCCGTTGGTTTGAGGATGGTATGCTGTGGACACACGGTGAGTGATATTATACTTGGAAAAGAGTGATGCTACCACTCGGTTGCAAAAATGTGTGCCTCTATCACTGATTATAGCTCACGGAACTCCAAACCTACTCAAAATGTGAGTTTTCAAGAATTTCACCACTGTTTTCGCGTCATCAGCCCTTGTTGCTTTGGCTTCTACCCATTTTGACAAGTAATCTACTGCCAAAATTATGTAGGTGTTCCCATCTGAATTAGGGAATGGTCCCATGAAGTCTATTCCCCACACATCAAAAATTTCACACACTAAAATAGGTGTGAGTGGCATCTGATTTTTGGATGTGATATTCCCAGTTTTTTGGCAATTCTCGCAAGTCTTGCAAAAATAGTATGAATCCTTGAACAAAGTGGGCCAGAAAAATCCCGATTCTAACACCTTAGAAGCTGTTCTCCTTGGTCCGAAATGTCCTCCACAAGTGAAAGAGTGGCTGAATTTGAGTATGGACGGAATTTCTTCCTCAAGAACGCATCTTCGGAGGATCTGATCTTTTCCCATGTTCCAAAGATAGGGATCATCCCAAATATAACGTCTGGTATCCCTCCTAATTTTTTCTTTCTCTGCTGTTGAGTAATCACCATGAAATTTTCCAGTCGCTAAGAAATTGGCAATATCAGAATACCACGGCCTTATCTCAAGGCCTAGAAATAAGCTCTCATCTGGAAAATTTTCCTTCACGGGGTCTGCTTGAGTATCCACCAGAATTCTGCTCAAGTGATCAGCTACGAGATTTTCTTTGCCCTTCTTGTCCCTGATTTCAAGGTCGAATTCTTGCAGAAGAAGGATCCACCTAATCAGCCTCGGCTTAGCTTCCTTCTTGGCCATAAGGTACCTCAAAGCTGCATGATCAGAGTAGATTATCACTTTAGTACCAAGGAGATAAGAACAAAATTTATCAAGTGCAAAAATAATAGCAAATAGTTCTTTTTCTGTGGTGGTATAGTTTCTCTGAGCATCATCAAGGATCCTTGAAGCATAATAAATCACGTGTGGATCCTTGTCAATTTTCTGCCCGAGGACAGCTCCAACGGCTGCATCACTTGCGTCACACATGATTTCAAATGGTTTGGTCCAATCTGGTGGTTGTATTACTGGTGCTGTGATCAGTTTCTGTTTCAAGGCTTCAAACGCCTTCTTACAATCATCATTGAAGTCGAATTTGATGTCTTTTTGGAGCAGCCTGCACATAGGCTCAGGAATCTTCGAAAAGTCCTTAATAAAACGCCTATAGAAACCTGCAAGGCCTAGAAATGAACGCACATCTCGCACGCAAGATGGGTTAGGCAACGATTCAATGACATCAATTTTTGCTTTGTCTACTTCCAATCCTTTTTGGGAAATAATGTGTCCTAAAATTAATCCTTGATTTACCATAAAATGGCACTTCTCATAATTTAGAACCAAATCAGTTTCAATACACCTTTGTAAGATTTTTTTCAAATTTTCCAAACATTGATCAAAGGAGTCTCCATAAACAGTAAAATCATCCATGAAAACTTCCATTCCTTTTTCTACAAAATCTGAAAAAATACTTACCATGCACCGCTGAAAAGTAGCAGGTGCATTACACAATCCAAAAGGCATTCTCTTATAGGCAAACGTGCCAAAGGGGCAGGTAAACGTGGTCTTCTCTTGGTCTTCAAGGGTCACGGGTATTTGATGGAATCCTGAAAATCCATCAAGACAACAGTAATGTGATTTTCCTGCCAATCTCTCAAGCATTTGATCGATGAACGGGAGAGGAAAATGATCCTTCCTCGTGGCGTTGTTCAGCTTCCTATAGTCAATGCATACCCTCCAACTGTTTTGCTCTCTAGTGGGCACGGATTGTCCTTCATCATTCGTCACTACAGTGATACCTGATTTCTTGGGAACTACCTGCACTGGACTCACCCAAGAACTGTCAGAAATGGGATAAATGACACCAGCAGCAAGAAGTTTAAGGATTTCCTTTTTGTCAACTTCCATCATTGGAGGATTAAGCCTCCTTTGTGGCTGTCTCGTGGTCTTGCTGTCGGGTTCTAGGTGGATTTTGTGAGTGCATATGGTAGAGGATATTCCCTTGATGTCAGCGATGGTCCAACCTATTGCTCCCTTGAATTCTTTCAATACTTCCAAAAGTCTCTCCTCTTCTGATTTTGTCAAGCTGTTGGATATGATCACTGGAAGACTCATCTCAGGGCCTAGAAATGAGTACTTCAGGTGATCTGGCAGCTTTTTAAGTTCCAAGTCTGGTGCCTGCAAAATCGAAGGTTGGAGCTTAATGACAGATTCTGGAGTATCCAAGGTTTGTTCAATACCTGCACAAGCGTGTGGTTCTCCCAATTCTTGGACAACGCTTTGAATTTCTGAATTGATTGTATAATTGCTCTCTAACTCCCACATTTCATCCCTGTACAATCCATTACTAATGACATATTCAAGCGGGTATGAATTTTTAATTTCAGAGACATCATTAACAAAAGGGTCAATAATATCTAGGAAATTAACAGAGTGTATGTCATTAGGGTATTTCATAGCAGCATACATATTAAACTTGATTGTCTCTTCACCAAACTCAAGTGTTAAACAACCATCATAAACATCAATTTTGGCACGAGCTGTTCTTAAAAATGGTCTACCCAATATTACATCAGTGGTCTTTGAGACATCCTCATTCTGCATATCTACCACATAGAAATCAACAGGGAAAACAAAGTCGTTTACCTGTACCAAAACGTCTTCAACTACACCTATGGGGTAGATGATTGATCTATCGGCAAGTTGAATGACAACTCTTGTTTCCTTGAGGTTCCCTACATTCAAAGTTTCAAAAATAGCAAGGGACATGACGTTTATACCTGCTCCCAGATCACACAAGGCTTTGTCTATCTGTTTGCTGCCAATTTGATAAGGTATTGCGAAAGTTCCTTGGTCTTTGCATTTGGTAGGAAGCATGGCAGCAACGTGCTCACTGGAATTCACCCGTTCTATTCCAGCTAGTTTCTTCTTGTTGGAACAAAGCTCCTTCAGGAATTTAGCATACTTGGGTACCTGCGAAATCATGTCTAACAAAGGCACATTAATAGCAACTTTACGGAAAACTTCAAGAATTTTCTTCTCATCTTTTTCCTTTTGGGCTTTCAAAGACCTTTCGGGAAAAGGAGGAGGAATATCCTGAACTCCTGGGAATTTTTCCTGAGCTGCTGGAGTCTTTTTTGCTGGAGTAGGCGCTGGTAATCGAACTTCAGATTCAAGGGGAATTCCAGCTTCAGCTTCTAGTTGTGGTTCCGGTCGGCTCATCTCAGGGTCTTGAGATGGACCTGCCCTGGGGGGTAAATCTCTGCCACTTCTCAAAGTTATGGCATTGAGGTGCTTGGGATTATCTACTGTGTTCGAGGGTAGCTGGCCTGAAGTGTTTTGTTGGCTCATGGTGAGCTGTGCCATCTGCTTTTGGAGGTCAGCTATCGCTCCTTGGGTAGTTTGGATGAATGGTTGTAGGATTTGTTTAAGCGTTTCCTCAATTGGTTGTGGCGGTGGATCAGTAAGTTGTAATGGTTGTGGAGGTGCTGGTAATTGTGGATGTTGAGGTTGAGTTGGAGGTGGATTGTTTTGGTAATTTTGGTTGTTCTGCTGGGGCCTCTGTTTGAAATTCTTCCACTTAAAGGGAGGTTGATTCTGCTGAGATCCCCATCCATAATGTGGGTAGTTCTTCCAACCTTGATTGCTGGAGTTGGGGTATTGGTTGCCTTGGTGAGGCATGGCAACATTGGCTTGTTCAACTGGTTCTGCAATGAGAGGGCATTCGTGAGTCATGTGCCCAATTTGGCAGCAGACTCCACATGGTACAACTTGTTGAGGTGGAATCTGTTGCATTTGGGCGATGGTGGCTGGGAAATTCTTCATAAAAGCTGACACTTCTTCCATGTGTCTCTTTATGGCAGCCACATTCACGTTGCTGGTAGGGGTAGAGCGGTCATGAGGTCCATTCTGTTGGCAATTATCTGCCAAGGTTTGAATGAGAGCTCTTGCTCGACTTGGTGTTAAGTCTAACAAGGCTCCTCCAGCAGCTGAATCAAGTTTCTCTTTACCCTTGATGCACATGCCATCATAAAAGTACTGGATGAGTGATTGTTCAGGCACTCCATGAGTTGGACAGACCTCTTGAAGGTCTTTAAATCTCTGATGGTACTCGCCAAAAGACTCATCTCCATGTTGCTGAATGGAAACAAGACTTTTCCTAGCTGCTCCAGCCTTAGTAGCTGACCAATATTTCTTTAGAAAAGTAGCAGCCATGTCAGCCCAAGTGTTAATGGAGTTGTGAGGCAAACTGAAGAACCAATTCTTGGCTGAGTCCTCTAGGGACCATGGAAAAGCTCTCAACTTGGCTCTTTCAAGACTCACTCCAACTGGTTTCAAAGCATCACATTCAAACTGGAATTTTTGGAGGTGTTTGTATGGATTTTCGGATGCATGACCTCTGAATTTACTGAGGTTATGCATGACATTGGATTTCACGGCCCAGTCATTGGGGACTGGACGGTAGTTCATACACAGGAAAGACTCCTATTCAGCTCCTTGATTGAGCTCTCTTAAGGTGGGTTCGGCAGGATCTGCCATTTCTGGTTCTACTGGTTGGTCTATCTCAGGGTCCTGAGATGGATCAGCTTCTGATTCTGAGTTTGATCCTGATGAGGAAAGTTCAGAGAACTTCCTCTTCGAGAGTCTGAGTGTTGATTCTGTTCTTGAAATTTCTGGAATGTAAGGTAGTGGTTGCGAGTTTGACGACCTGGTCATGAACAAGAAAACAAAAAATCAGTACACGTTGTCCTCGGCAACGGCGCCAATTTATGACAGAGTCGTCGCATGCCCTGCATAAAAGTTATAAGTTCAACTCAGTGATATGCTACAAATAAATGCAGATAGTGGTGAGAGGATCGATCCCACAGAGACAAGCTTGACTGATTCGTGCTTTTCTTTATAAATAACCAAGTAGAAAATCAAGTTTTGGGATGTAGTTTGTGTAAAACAGAAATGCAATGAAGTGAATCAAAGGTTGCATAGAAAAACACAGTTGTAAATAGGAGGAAAATCAATTGGGAAAAGGTATCCCTGGTAGAGATATTAACGAAGTGACAATTCCAAGATGTTGATCATTGACAAAAGTATTTTCAAAACAATTTTCATAGGGAAGTTATAGAGATTCATCCAGGGGCGATCTCCAAGTCTCCTCCTACTCAAGTCACTCAAGGAGAAGCTCCTTTCGCGACCCTAACTCCCTTAACAATGAAGGATTGCTAGCTTGTTGATATGATTAGGAAGGCCCTTCCCTAGACCTTGAGATGGACTCACTTGCAGTCCATTGA
The DNA here is from genome assembly GCA_963691705.1 of Viola odorata. Taxonomy (NCBI): domain Eukaryota; kingdom Viridiplantae; phylum Streptophyta; class Magnoliopsida; order Malpighiales; family Violaceae; genus Viola; species Viola odorata. Next base: position 75,314,992 of record OY829537.1, read on the forward strand.
CCTCAAAACTAACCCTTTTCTTCTTCTAGTTTCAAGAAGACATCATCCTATCCACTAGTTGTCCACTCGGGTTCTCTCTAACACAGAAACGCGGCATTAGAGTGATTCTACTGTAATCAATTGTGCCGAAATCCAAGTTGATCAAGCTCAAATACAACACAATCAAATTGACGTCAAATCAAGCAAGAAAAGAGATATGAAAACGTTTTTAATTAAGATCAACAAGTCTCACAACGATTCTGGAATTGTCAACCTCTAAATCTCTATTAGAGATGGAGGTTTTTAGCTACAAAACATAATGGAAATAATACAAGAAGTTTAAGACCGAAAATGAAGAAATGCTGGAAAATCTGGAAAATGTGTGAAAAGCTGATTTTCTCCTCTAACTCCTTGCTACTGTCCGATGCCTTCCTCTGCCGTTCTGATCAGTATTAATGGTCTTCTTTGGTGCCAAGATGTTCCTCTCCAAGGTGAGACAGCTCCCACTAACAAGTCACTTCCGTTTGGTCTTCAAGAAGCATGTCCAAGTGTGGGAATATTCTTCCAAAACACAAGGAGAATGTTGTTTTTGTCTTCTATGAACTTGTTAGGAGTGGGAGGAATGATATCGGAACCCAAGAAGCTTAGAACCTCTAAAAATGGCGCCCAAGGAGATAGGAAATGCACTCATGAGAAAATAATTGCGGCGCGCATAATCATAGTGAGTGCTGTCCAGATCTGGGAATGTCACGGCAGCCTCATCTCAGGGCCTTGAGATGAGTCAGAATGCATCAGCAGAAAGTCTGCCAAGCCAGCTTGATCGATTGAGCTCTAATCTTTGGCCTTTTTGCTCCTTTTCCTAATTCAGGTCATTCAAGTGTAATTCTGGAAAAAGGAAGGAAACAGGGTCAAAGCAGCATGTTTATTGTCTCAAATACCAAGTAAAGAGACAACAAAACTAAGTGGAATAACAATCAATCAAGCGCCCTCTATTTCATCATCGGACTATGCATGATTAAATTAATTACTAAGTGATTCTGTCATGGATTGCTAACAGAGTACAAATTTAAATGAGAGGGTTTGAAATGATATACTGATGTGGGATCGAAGCCACCAAATACATGCAGTCAATATAAGTGGAAATTTAAAATCAAACGAACATGGCATTTAAAGCGAGTTATTTAAACAAGTTGTTCATGTGGGTTGATTTTAATTCTAGCAATTCTATATATCATGCATATGATTAATATTTACGGAAAGCCTTGAATAAATAAAAGGGAAAGAAAGGCGTACTTTCGAGCGAAGCTTACATTTTAAACCTACAAAATGAGAGTGTTAGTGATAGCTCGAAAAATAAATAAGCAGTTTGTGAATGCGAGAATTTAAATAAACAGCGAAAAATTAAATAATGGTTTGACCCATATGAAGATAAAAATGGTGATTTGACACATATGAAAATTTAAATGATGATTTGATAAGTGCAGGAAAATTTAAATGATGATAGTGCATGCGAGAAATTTATATGATGATTTGATGAGTACGAGAATTTAAATAATGATTTGATGAGTGCGAGAAATTTAAATGATGATTTGATGCATGCGAAGATTTAAATGATGATTTGCTGAGTGCGAGGAATTTAAATGATGACAGTTGATAAGTGCGAGAAATTTAAACGATGATTTGATAAGTGCAAGAAATTTACATGATGATTTGATAAGTGCGAGAAATTAAATGATGAAAAAAATTAAAGATTTGATGATTTTTGGTGTCTACAAAATCGATGTTAGTAATCATTCGAAGATAATTAAAACAATAAATAAAAGTAAAGCAAATAGATATGCATTTAAATTTAAACAAGTAAATAATTAATTAATTAAACATGGCATATGACATAAATTAAATATTGCATACGAGCTATTAATTAAATATGACATACGAGTTATTAATTAAATAAACACGAAAATAAAAGGGACTCGAACAATTGATGAATTTTAATGGGTTAGGCCCATGTGCATGCTGAATTTTAAATAAAATGGGAAAGGCGAGCAGATAGGCTTGGCTTAAGCCAAGGCCCATCTGCGTTTAAAAAGAAAGGGACGGGCTTGGCCCGTCACCTTTCTTCTTCCCAACAGAACAACGTGGCTGTTGTTCTTCTTCTTCCATGCGCCGGCCACCATGGTCGGCGACCAAGGAAGCTTTGACTCTATAGATCAAGTCCGAACCGACCAGAATAAAACTAGTGACACGGCAGCAGTTCTATTCAAGCAAAACAGCAAGGATTTCAAGCCCAAAACAGTGGTAATTTAAAAAAACTAAAAACACGTAATTAAACTAACAAATGCTCCAATAATTAACCAATGCAGCGTGCGCTCAAATTGAAGCAAGAAAAATGATTATAACTTGAAAACGAAGTGTTTAAAATAGATTTGAGCAATTTATTGATTGATTAGGATGGAAAATGAAAATTGGCCAAAAACTCTAGAGAGAGAAAGTTGAAGAAATACTTACAGTGCTTGCTTCCTTTGCTTGGACTGATGTTGATGATGAAGAGGTGCCTCAACCCGTGAGTTTTAAGGGTGGAAGGGTAGGGTATTTATAGGAGGAGGTTGGACGAATGTGTGGTGAATTTGATGCGCGTGGTCAAGGGTGACGAGGTGATAACGACGAGTGTGAGTGAGCAGTGCTGGTGTGGTGACGTTGCTTCCTTCTCGAAGCAATGACGTAGCTAATTCTCGAAGCCATAACGAGGGCATTCGAATTGGAAGGGAGGGCTTTGCTGGGAAAGAAAAGAGAAGGGATGTAGGCTTTAAATCCGTGACCGTTAGATGGTTGACTAAGGGATTAGTCAATCAATCCAACAGTTGATTAAAAAGAAAAGAGAAAAAAATGCTTTAGTAATTAATATGGGCTCGATCTATCAATGCGACGAAACTAGCGCGAAACTCGAACGAAAGCAACTACGTTATAGAGAAAAATATGACGAGTTTAATAGTCTACAGCGAATGAAGAATTTTTTTTGTTTAACGTGTTTATTTTCTCGTTCGGAAACAGGAATATGTTCGAACGAAAAATAAATGACGTTACGACGAAAATTGCACGAGATGAGTTTGACTAGCGTGAATGAAAAAAAGAGTAGGTAATTTTTAACTAAAGAAATAACACGTTCGATCAATGGTCCGAGCGAATTTACTCGGGTCCAATAAAAGCTCGAACAAAAAATAATAATAAAAAAAAGCTAAAAATATGATAAAATACTAAAAATCCTAAATTTTATGCGATTACCTAAAACGGAAAAATAAATAGCAAATGACTAACGGATAATTAAAAATGTGATTTTTAAGGCTGAAAATATTAATAATAATAATAATGAAAATGACGTGATGAAAAATAAAAAATGCGATTTCGAATGCTGACGATGACAACGATGATGATAAAATGTGATGAGAATTTAAAAATGTCCTAACGACAACAAATTGATTTAAAATGGCAATTAATTAAGTAAAATGACAGAAATGCTAAATTTAATTTAAATGGCGTCAAAATTCGAGTATCAACACCACCCGATTGTTGGCTTGAGGCGGCTCCTTACTCATCTTGGCCTTGAACCAAACGCTTAGTTTCCTCGTCATGCTTTAAGAAGTTACCGGAAATGGTCATCCATCGGTACATCAGCCAGATGAAGATCCTGATGCGATCCGGCCGCCTACGTGGCCAAGCTTTCCGGATGAGACCTTATCAGGAAGCTAACGGAAACCGTTAGTTTTGAAGATAGTAGTTAGCTTTTTCTTTAATTCTTTGTTGATTTTTTTAGAAGGGAAAACTTGTAATTAAAATGCCCTATCAGATTGTAACTAGTATAAATAGCTCATTCTTGTACATTTACAGGGGGCTTTGAATTGATGAATATTTGTTAAGTGAGAATACTCCTTCCATGTTCATCCGAGGCCCAACCTTCCTTGAGAGGGATATGTAGAGTTGAGAATACTCCTCCTTATCTCTCTCTGGGAAATATTGGTGCTTGCCTTGGTCTGGGATTATCATGGCTTGAGTCAATCAAAAACAGTAAGAATCCTAATCTATCTTTAATTTCCGCTGCGTCCTTCCATGTTCTTGTTGTTTTCTTGTTGTTCTCTCTTGGAATTCTCAAGCGAAAATGCAAACATCAACCTCAAAACAACTCAAGAACACAACATGAACAGGGACTGCCACGGTCGGTGATTTTGTCTTGCCCAGATTGTGGCTGGAAATATTTCAAGTTGAAAATCAATAAATCAACTCAAGAAAATGAAACAAACACAAGATGATTTTTGGACAGAAAATCATCTCAATACAACAAATAGACATCAAAGAAACGGAAATAGATAAACACAGATTTACTAACCCAAGAGCCCAGAAGCTCCACTACCAAATGATACGATCACGACCCTCCCTAGGGTGAGTTGAATTGTATGATTCAACATGGTGGATCTAGCTCTGGAGTTTGCGACATAAGAACAACAAGAAAACAAAAATAAATATGGAGGAAACTTGGATGGAGATGGAAAGCGAAAATTAAAGATAGATTGGGATTCTTACTATTTTTTATTGACTCAAGCCACAACAATCCCAGACCAAGGCAAGCACCAATATTTCCCAGAGAGAGATAAGGAGGAGTATTTTCAACTCTACATATCCCTCTCAAGGAAGGTTAGGCCTCGGATGAACATGGAAGGAGTATTCTCACTTAACAAATATTCATCAATTCAAAACCCTCTGTAAATGTACAAGAATGAGCTATTAATACTAGTTACAATCTTATAGGGCATTTTAATTACAAGTTTGGCCTTCTAAAAATATCAACAAAGAATTAAAGAAAAAGCTATCTACTGTCTTCAAAACTGGCAGTCAGCTAACGATTCCCGTTAGCTTCCCAATAAGGTCTCATCCGGAAAGCTTGGCCACGCGGGTGGCCAAATCGCATCGACTTATGTACCGATGGATGACATTTTTTCTGGTAACTTCGCTATCATTAATGTCCTTGCTAAGTGGACGGGTTAACTGTAACTCTTCTTACTTGTACCCGTTTGACCAATGACCAACCCGTTTGACCAATCCGTTTGACCAACCCATTTGACCAACCCGTTTGACCAATCCGTTTGACCAAACCATTTGACCTTCGTTTGATCCTGCGTTTGACCATCTGTTTGATTCCTGGAATCCGTTAACTTCTTTAACAACAGGCTAGGCGTAATCATATCATCAGCTTTCCTTTCGAGAGGATTCGTTCTCGAATCCATAGCCTTAATTTCTATTTATCTATTTCATTGTTTACAAGTGTATAAACTACATCTACCAGGTATATGTGTATGTAATACATTATAGGAATCTATCTATCCTATATCTATCTATGTATTACATTACAAGAGACTACTCTATCCGATAACTTCTTGAATGGGGGTCTCTCCCGATATATTGCTTTGGCAGCTCTTGGTTTCTGCTACGGTTCCAAGTAACGTGATCATATCAAATTAGGTCCGGATTTAAGTGTGAAAATTGTACAAGTATAAAGATGAAATTGGTTTTAGATATTAAATTCAAGGTTTAAGATCCAATTAATTTAATTACTGATAAATTAATTTTTATATACAATATGTCTATATATATATATATATATAAATTTTTTTTTTTTTTGGAGCGCTTGCCACCTTGACTTCGCCTTTTCTTCATTTTATCAACGTGTAAACTCCAAAAAGAATGTTTTTTTAACACAAAAATATTTTATTTTTGAGAAAAAAGGAGTCTTTTTGTTAAATTGGTAAAAAAAAAATCTTTACCAATGGACATATAGATTATTGGTTGTCAAATCTCAACAATACCTATGAAAAATAAAAAATAAAAATTTCGTTTCCCATTTGCCTTTTTATTTTCTTCTGAAAATTAACTGAAATTAATTGGCCCGATTGTGCTGGGCCCATTGGGCTATGGGCCGGCTAAAAACAAGGCACAAGCATTAAGGCCCTGATGCATTACAGAAAATATGACTTAGCTATAAGTTCATCCACGTAAAAGTTGTAGTAGTATATTTTTTGAATTTTGGGACTGGGTGGGATTGGGAGAACAGAACAGACCCATAAAAAGAAGTTTCTAATAAGCCAACCATTTGTGTTCACTTCCTTAAAACAATCAAAACTGCATTAAAAAGCGACAGTAACAACAGTTCTGGATTCTGACATTTTTGGGTCTGTGTTTTTGTTGGACCTAGAAAGCAGAAAGCTACTGATGACATGATGTGTAATTCCCTAAATAAGATGCAACTTCCCCAATTTTAGACGGTTTTTGTCAACTTATGTTCAATCAATTCCCAGTTCGTCTGCTCATTTATAGAAAGTCCGACCTATTCAATTTGCCTAGGATTTCCAACCCGAATGCATACCGATACAGCCTAATTCTGTTCAAATATGGCTAGTTCGCAAACACTTCTAAACTCACTGTACTATTAACTAATTCTGTTTACATCATGTTAACCCAATAAAAACTACATTATATATTATAAAAGTAGTACTTTGTATCTTTAATTAATATTTGATTGACGAAATACTATTTTTTTTCTAGAACTACTTTCCTGAGATGGTAATTCCAGGAAGTAATTTCGAAAAAAAGTTAAATCGTTCAAATTCATAATGGATTAAAACTAGTATACTATTAACTAATTCTGATGTAACTAATTCTGTTTACATCATGTTAATCGAATAAAAACTAAATTATATATTATAAAAGTAGTACTTCGTATCTTTAATTAATGTTTGATTGACGAAATACTACTTTTTTTTCTAGAACTACTTTCCTGAGATGGTAATCCCAGGAAGTAATTTCGAAATAAGTTAAATCATTCAAATTCATAATGGATTAAAACTAATTGAAGGATGAGTGTAACAAAGCATAAAATTGTCAAAAAAGGAATGTTTTCACCAGCCATAGGAGCGAAATTAGGCAAAACTCGATCCGATCAAAACTGCATTGACTACTTCTTGCCTACTAGTAACAAAAATAAAAGGTGGGATGAAATACAAGTAGGTCCTAAAACAGCTGTAGTGGCTAGCAAAGTGAGGTTTGTCCGTTCAAAGTTAGTTGCATTCCAGAGAAGCGCTTACTTAAAGGCAAGACAAAAGATCAAAACGTAAATTGGCTCAAAAAATCTAAATTCATGAGGAATTTCAAAAACTGTCCATAAATAGTTTACCTTCTGAACAAAAAGGAAGGAAAGAATGTAATTTATGATGTGCTCGAAACTCTACTGTGTACAAGAGAACTCTAATATCTGCAATCTGTTAGCATACTTCCGAAATGATGGGACTCAGTCTACGACCAACTGCAATTGCATGAAGGCGATGGGACCAGTGATGCTGAACAATATAAAGCACAGGACGAGGGAACACCCTTCTCTAGAATGCATTCATCCCCGAGATGATAGTGAGAAAACCACATTGCCAGCTTCTGCCTCATATTTTGCTAAGAATCAGCAAACGCACCGAATGACTCCCTCTCGCACTGCCTGACAAATATTTTAAGGACTTCATTACTTGCTTGATGCAGTTTGGAACACAGACGACGCGGTGCCTGACCAAAAATATTGAAACATCATTAAAATTGGAAGGTAAAAAGCAGAACAGTGCATTAAAAAGGTAAAAAAGCTGTAGCCGTAGCATCTTACAACATCAAGAAATATCAGAAAACAACTCACCAAATGCCAATTCTTTCTCAGAGGGTAGCCCACCACCTCAATAGTCTCAACATATGGGATAGGAGGTGAACGAGGGAAGCAGAACAGTTTTCTCTTCAAATCATCTTTCAATCCAGCACGTGAATATATGCCTAATGTGGTGTTGCCTTGCCGTGAGACATCTTTCAAGAAAAAGAGTACCGGCCTTTTACAAATAGACTTTGGTGGATCCTTGGTATCCAAATCAAATTCGTTGCGAGTACTGATCTTGTTCCACGCAGTGTAGGTGACATCTGAGCGCTCGAGCACACGGGGATGCACAATCTTTGGGAATACTTCAATAACATAACCAAGTGAAACGGAGAAGGAAAGAAGGTGTGTGCGGTCATATAAAATCGATCGCTGCAAAAAACTCATGGGATCAACAGTCATGGCTTTGGTGAAGAGTCTCAAGCTGTCCAATGAGCTCAAGCCAGGGTATATAGGATCCACCGCTTCAACATGATGAACTGATACAAATGGCGCAATTGGGTGGGAGGATAGAAGCCCATATGCACTACCTCTAATATCCCACTGCCATAATAACCAAGCCAGAGATTAGAAAACCGTGCACCACCAACTACCAGGAAGTAAATTTCTAACTCTTATGCAAGCTGAAGTAGACTAGATTATCTCATCAATTAGATGCACAATAATAGACATTTTATTCAATCCTTTTAAAGGAATAACTAGACAATGAGCCAGAACAGAACAGAGTAACAAACCTGGTGGAAGCCATGCTCTCTGGACAAGGTCACACCAATCTCCGAAATGCAGGCATGAAGGCGATCATCACTTCCATAAAGATTATGATACCTATCAAGACAGTCATCAAGAATGGTGGAAAGAGCTCGAGCGAGAGGATAACTTATGGCAATCCCCCCACCTCCATAAGCCATGTTATGACTAAAATAAGTGTTAGCAGAATGACTCTCCGATGGCCCACCAATATAAACCATCTCCTTATCATCATACTTACTCAAAACAGCAACCAAATTGTCCACATTAAAAATGGTATCATCATCTCCAAGCACAAACCATCTTACGTTTTCCGGCCATCCCAGCCGGAAAGTCTCCAAGATAATCCTTGCGATTCGGAGGCCAGATGGGTGGCCGGTGGGGTTTGTATAGCGGAACCGGGAAGTGTCCTCCGAAATTATCACTGGTGGTAACGAATCATCCCATTCTTGCTCACCCAATTGCTCTTCCAGCCAAACATGGCCCCGCATCTCGTTTGATCGCCACCACAGCCTCAAGAACTCCTTCCTTCGGCTCCACAATTCCGAAGATCCTGCTATTCCGAAGACAATGTCGTCAATTTTCAATCTTTTTCCGCCCCAGTTATTGTTCTCCGACAGGCTGCGATTGTGGCCTAGTTGGGGAGAAGGGGAGGAAGCAGAAGCACGAAGAGAAAACTGAGGCGGAGGAGAACCAATGGAAAGATGGTCGGTTGATATAATGGCGGAGGAGGAGGATGAGGGGCTGCGCTTGTTCCAAGGAAGAGTGTGGGGGCCGCCTTCCCAATGTGTGAATCGGTGCCAGCATCGGGCGGTGGTGCCGGAGAAGACAAGTGAGACCCATGCGGAGGTGGAGATGAGTAACGCTGCCACCACAACGACGGCGGTCCCAGTGCGGCTCTGTCGCCACCTACTACGGGGGTTGCGTGATCGGGGTGAACTCTTGCTCTTATTGTCCAAAAGCGCGGAGGGAGAGGAGGAGGAATCCATCTATGCTGCTGCTTCTGATAATTTTCTCCTCACCCCCAAGAATCATTTCCGTCGGAGCCAACGACGGAAAGGAAATCCCTTTAAGGGAGGAAAAGGGTTGTAACAAGAAGACCCAAATCAAACCTAGATCCAATTTAACAATTTACAAGAACCAAATCCAAATCCAAACCCAAACGATATGAAATTAAGAGGGAAAGGAAAAAGGGTTTTATAGAAACTTTGCTCGTAATGCTGTTTTAGTTTCCCTGTAAAAAACAAAGAATTAGGAATTGGCCAAAAGGGTATTGCTAACGAAAGAGACTAAAACAACCAAGGGTTGTAATTAAGGTAAGGAAAATAAATAAATAAAAGGGTTTATGGTTTCTCACTTGTCTTTGTTCTTGGCGTTTCCAAAAACCTTAAAAAAATTGGGTCCTCCACTCCTCCTCCTGACCCAAAATTTGCCCTTTCCCTTTTCTGGATTTTTTTTAAAAAAAAAAAAGTGAGAAGAACAGGTTTTCTTTAAATTATTTTGGGTTTGTTTTTCTTTTATATTTATTTGGGGTATTTGTTTTGAATTTAAAGGAGGAAAGAAGAAAGAAATCGCAACCAACGCAGGAATCAAAAAAGAAAGAGACGTTGTGATTTTGTGGGCTCTTTGTTGAACCGACGTGTCTGTCCGTTGGTGCCTGTATGTATCTATCAATCTAATTTTTCAAAATTCCCTAACATTTTTTTATAGTGTTATTTTCTTTATCCTCCAAAAATAACTCTTAACCTACTTTTATAATAATTAAAATAATAAATAATTATAATTTTTGATTTATTTATAGTCAATTATTTTCAATAATTTTATTAACTATATTAAAAATAATGAAAATAATATTTTTAAAGATTTAAAATGTCATTTTTAGGACGAAAGTAGTACTACTTATCATTATTATTTAGTTTATTTTTATATTATTATTCTTTCATTTTTCTTGTTTTTATCATCCAATGTGTCCAGCCGGAGCCGGCCGTAGTTCGTTGAAATTTGCTGTTGACTCTGTCCATATCCCTTGATTCAATCTCCTTTTCTGTGCAAGTAATCCATTATTGTCCGGCAAATACTAGCAACCTTTTAACATATTTTCTCAACAACAAAATGAAATGAAAATAATAAAGGAGAGCACTCTTTTTAGTATGTTAATTTGTCGAGGACAGGGTTGTACTTACCCTACAAATTAATTAACTGAATATTGTTATCCATGGTGTTCAAAAAATGGCATACATTGTTGTTTGTTTGTTGGTTGGTTATCCAGCAGTAAAAAAACCAACAACAAATCAAATCAGAGATTTAAAATCATGCTAAAAATGAAAGGTAGAAAGATCTTTAAAATCATATCAGAAAACCAAATCTTGTATCGCAATCTATCCTGGATACCATCTCCAAAATAGGGATAATAAAATATGGCAACTGCATTTGATTTAATGTATTAATTTGACTTTTTATTTTATTTTTATTCATATTTGATTCTCGTACTTGAATGATCGCTTTTATTTAAACTCTCACGTTATCTCTATTCATCGAAACCGTTAAGTGTCATATGTGAAATTTATTATTATTATTTGTTACGTCATTTTATAAAAGAATTTTAAAAAAATACAAAATTTCCAAAAAAAAGTTAAAAAATTTGAAAAAAGTTCTTTTGATTTAAATTCAAAATTATCAGTTAATATAATATCAGATTTATTTTCAAAAAATATTTATATTTATTTTCAAATTTTAGCAATTTTATAAATATTTTTTGAAATTTTTGGATTTTTGGATTTTTATTTTTATTTTTTAGAATTTTTTTATAAAATGACATGGCAGACACGTTAGAAATAATAATAATAATAAATTTCACGTACGACATTTAACGGTCTGTGATGGACGGAATTAACGTGAGGGTCTAAATAAAAACAATCATTCGAGTACAAAGTTCAAATATGAACAAAAGTAAAATGAGGGCTAAATGAATACATTAAATTGAGTACATGTATTATTTTTGGCATTATCCACTCCAAAACTACAAAAGAAGGATATGTATATTGGGCAGGAAAACGCCCTCGAGTAATGAACGGTGATTGTATCATGCTTGAAATGGGCAGAGACGCTACCAGACAGATTGAAAGAGAAAAAATCCCGAAATACATATACAAAAAAAATTATAAAATTCACCCTTATATTTGTTTCATATATCAAAATAAATCATTATATTAATAATTAAATTAAATAAGTTACTGCATTTGTCACTCAACCAACATTAACTATTACTTCCTAAAAATAACTATACCTCATTTGGAATCTTAAAAAACAGTATAAAGTCGTACTGACTTAGAAATTAAATTTAAAAATTAAAAAATTGACATCACAACTAAATCAAACAAATAAATAAAATTGAATGGAAAATATAGTGATTTTTTATTTTGATCTCGTTCAATATTTTTAATGTTGGAAGATATTATTTTGGATAATTTTTTAATTTTTCAATTGCAAAATGACTTCTTTTGTCATGTCACTTTTTCAACAAAAAGAAAATTCATGTAAGCATAATTTTATACCGTTTTCAAATGAGATATAACTATTTTAGAAAGGACTGGTTAATGCAAATTGAATTAATAATTTATTTGATTCAATTATAAATATAATGATTTATCTTAAATATGACACAAATGCAAAATGAACTTTAGATTATTAGTGATGGTTCAAAGATGTGACTTGGTGCTTGGTGGGCGTGGGCCTAGGCAGGGCCAGGCGCGGACTGCTGCTGGGCTGTTGTCTCGAAGCGCTCAACAAGTCTGGGCGCACGACGCTGGGTTTGTGGCCTGCGCTGGAGTGTCAGCCATGCCTGGGCGTGATGCGGCCTTTGCCATGGTCACATACTCTGCCGAGAATTAACAAAAGTTAGCAAAATCATACTTTATCCATTTAATTTTCTACTTAATTGTATCGCTAATTTTGTGCCCACCCTTCGCACAGATATATTATTATTTATTAATAATTTAAAAAAAGTATTAAACATCGTGTAAGTAAAATATATTAAATTATTCATTTTTATTTGTATAAGGATTAAAATTAAATTCTTATTTTGAAGTTTTACTTTTATTTTATTTATTTGGGAAAGGAGGCTTGAAGCCTATATTACGAAAGGTACGTAAAAAAACCACAAGTATCACCACTAATCAATGTAGTAATACAATTAGGCACAATCGTTAACCACTAAAAATTACTAACTTAGGCAAAAGCTAGATTGGCAATTCCATTCCCAACACAGTTGGTTTCTCAAAAAATATGAATTACTCAGAAAGAACAACCCTCAGTCGTGAGCATATCCTTTATACGGCAAACCAAGTCCATATTTGTAACCGGAAAGAGCGCTAATGGGTGTCGAATTCGTCAAAAATAAATATGATTACAATTTAGCAACAAATAAAAGTAAATTATAAATAGTGATAAAAGGTTCGATCCTCAGGAAAAAGTGCAAGATTCAAGTTTTCAAATATGACCAATCATGACAAATGGTAGTAACCAATAAGGTTTTTTGTTTTTACAATAATGAGAATGATAAAGAAAAATGCAATCAAAGCAATAAACAAACAAGTATGAATAGAATCAGATAATGAGTGATTCCTAGTAAAGACATGCTCAAGGTCATGATTCACAAATATTGATCATTGATGCAAAAATGTTTAAAACTGAGTTTCGTAGGGTAGCTATAGAAATCAGGTTCACTTTGATTTCCTACTCTCCTCCTAATAAGTTTCTGAAATAAATGTCTCTATTAAGAACCCTAATCTTCTAGCAATCTTAAGGTTCAATTATAGGATTTAACTAGTTGATTGATAAAAACAGGGAGAGACTATCCTTAGACCTAGGGATCGGTTCACTTACCCCTATAAGCCTAATTCTTCTCTTTCTCTAACTGAGTCCCCGTTAGCTACAATCTAGTCACCTACTGATTCCTTCTAACAATGTAGACTCAAAGTTATTAGAAAAAAATGTATGATGCAAATCCTCGCACAAACCCTAATTCAACGCACGCCACACGTATGCGTACCGCGAGGCTAGAGCCAAGAAGGGCGAGAGAGCGTGTTAAGGAAGTAGCGAGTACTTAAGTGAGGTTAAGAAGAGGCCCGCATGTGAAGACAAGGGCCAAGGCACGAGCGGAACGAGCTACAACACGAAGGATGCGCATAGCGCATGCGCACACGCCCACGGATGCGCCTAAGAAGATCGTCCGAGCCAAAACATGGAAAATGAGCTTTGATCATGACTCCAACATAAATACAAGACCGATTAGGAGAGTCATGTCCAAGTTTGGGCTCAATCGCACGAGTGGATTGCAAGTTGGCTTAGAGTGACCTAATCGTATGCACCAAGGGTGCGTACAAGCGCAACGGGCGCGTTCAAGAGAGTCAAGTGTGTTCGGGTGAGGTTTCTTCAAGCGACCAGCCTTGTAACATGTATTTTAACATGTTAGGAAGGTTTCGGTCAAGTTTTAGCCCAAACGCAAGAGTAAAAGTCAAGATGGCTCGAGGGAGGATTTTGGTGCGCATTGACCGAGCCACGGGCTAAGCGACTGGGCCATGGCCGAGCCGCGGCCGAGCCATTAAGGGAGCCGAAGTTGAGAAGCTTCCAAAAGTTCTAGAATGATTAGGATGTATTTATTAATTAATTATTAGAGTTATTTCTTAGTTAGAACTTCTAATCCTATTAGAATTAGAACTTATAGTTTTACTAGAACTTGTACTAGGCTTTTTGCCTATATATAGCCGATTGGCTTCATTAAATAAACCAGGATATTTACTAGAACTTGTACTAGGATTTTTACCTATATATAGCCGATTGGCTTCATTAAATAAATCAGGCTATTTTTATCAAAATTGAGACTATTTTTGAGAGATTTCTCTTGTTGTTCGTGGACTCGAACCTTGGGTTTAACCTTCAGTTTCGCAAGCTAGGGTTAGGACAAGTAAAACTGAAGTTGCGACCATTCTTTGTTCCTTAGGGTCACAGGGTTGAACCTAATACAAGAAAGAACCTCATCAAGGATTCGTTTAGGTTAGTGGGTACAGGGATATTTGCTAGTCTAGGCTTGTTCTTGTGAGCCAATCCACCAAATTCCGTGTCAATCTTGAACCTTCGAACTAGATCGTCATTCAAGCGCATCCTAGGCAACTAGGATCGTATCATTGTAGTTAATCATGTTTAAAACCTAAGTTGACCACTCTTAAATCAAACAAGAAAAAATTGACAAGAAATCAGAAAGAGAAGTATGAAATTCTTATTTTATGAAAAATGATTAGATCTCACAATAATGGAATCATGAACCTTAAAGTCTTTACTAGGAAAGAATTGATTAGCTAGAAAATGACATAATCAAATAAAATACGAAATTCAATTGCATAAAAATAAATCTCCTCGTTTCAAGGAAGAAGACAAGGATAGCAAGAAGAAGAGACAACGTTCTAGACTCTCTCTCCAGAAAATGAAATCTAAGGAAAAGATAAAAGAGAAGATTCGAGATCAAAACTAAGCTAAAACAAGGAAAGTTTAAATAGTCTTCCTTTCCTTGTTTTCCTAGAAATCAAAATAATTTGAAACTGATTTGTTCTTATCCCTTTTGATGTTTTATAACTTTGAAACTCCTTCTGATTATCTTCTTTCGAAAAGAGGTAGTTGGCGTGCTTGGCTTTCAAGCGCTCTCGAATTAGAGCATGCACAATACTTGCATTGTCAACCTGAATCTCCACTCTACGCCAGCCCCTACCCAAAGCCTCTCGAAGACTGATAAACACCCCATAACTCAACTCGATAACCCGAATACTACCCTAATTTGATAGCAAAACCACCTAACCATTCGCCCACCTTATTCCTAAAACACCGTTCTATTGTCGCTCATTGAGCAGAGGATCGACATGCACCGTCCGTGTTAAAATTCACTATACCAGCAGTTGCAGCAGTCCACCCAATCACCACTGATTTGCACTCACCTTGAGAAACACCTTGTAACAGCTCGACCTTAATTGTCTTGGCTACGTTAACAACAACACTTACAACAATAACTTTAGACTCCAATGAGATCGACTTGTAGTTGAAAACCATCTCATTTCTCCACTTCCAAACCCACCAACAGATGAACCCGAAAAGGAGGCTCTAGTCATCAATCGGGTTGGTCAGAAAATTCCCTTACAAGTTTAATGACAACCAGTCGCAAAAGGGAATACTAAAGAATCGATCCCAATCAGCAGAAGCTATAAGAGCCAAAGCGATTGAGTTGCTGAACAACCTCGAAGAAATTGGTCCACTGACTCATCGACCATCCCGCAACAAGGGCACAAGGCGCTCTCCACTAGATGGCACTTACATCGTTCGAGATTGGTCAAACTCTTTTGATGGAAGATCAAGCATAAGAACAAACACAACCTTTGTGGACCGAACCACTTCCATGCCAGGTTCCAAAAGGGATCAATATGACCCTCACTGTTCCCAGCTAGGAAATGATAAGCCGAAATCACAATAATTCACCACTTGAAGACAATCATCACTACTGTTCATCTATCCCTAATGACTGACTTGGGGGGAAACAATTAGTAAAGGATGCAATGTCATCCTCTAAGTATAAGGCAAAAAGAGTCTGATTCCAGCGACCATCCGGGAGCACCACTTCAATAAGTCCCTAGTCCCAAATATTTTGGGGTATCTCGAAATTGACCATATCGCAAAGATGATTATCCCCCGCCTAGGCATCATACCATAATGAGATTGACCTCTCATAGCCAATCGACCAGCTACTTTGATGACTAATAAAATCCCACAACAAACACATTTCACACCAAAGGCCAGTCCCATTGCGAGCATGCAATTTTAAGAGGAACTTCATCTAGCTTAACATCATATTTACCTATGATAGCATGTTTCTTGGGCATGATTTTATCCTCTTTTCTAGCCTTTTCGGGGGCATGATTCTGCTATTCGACCCTTATTTTCATCTTTATTGCAGATCAACACCAAAAGGAGAAAAGGAGCGAAAAGATGCGATTTTGGAGGAATTCTTAGGATTTCAAGCTTCAAGGCTTAGAAGATCAGAGTGTCGTCGAGCCCTCGACGCTAACCAGACCAGTGAGCAGTCTCTCACCCGCGATACCTCTGCATCAATTCTCAATCAAAAGCCAAAGAGAAGAATCTTCGAAGATCCGCACGGGATTCGATGCGTTTCTAGAAGATGTCAGGCGCGCCAGAGATATTAGAATATTCCCCTAAGAAGGACGTGTGCTGTCACGCTCCCATTGGCTCCCTCTCTCCCCTTAGTTGTCTTGTCCCCTAACGGATTGTAGGACTATTTAAGCTTAGTTTTAGGGTTTTTGTAGGAGGGGCAGACATTAATACATCACTCCACTTTTTACCTTAATTTTAGGGATCCATTCTCTTGTCATTAGAGCAGCCGCCGGTTTCTAAAAGGAGCAAGCTTTTCTCCTTTGAATTATTAATTCATCCTTTGGTTTCTTCTAAACCTTTTCCTTTTATATTCTCTTAATATATGCTATTTGTTATCTACTGTTTATATCTATTTATTAGTAGCTAAATTTCCTTATCTTAGCAAAGGGTGCTTCAAGGGTTGTAAGGATTAGTTAAGAGGCCAAAATGTGTTTAATACACCTTTACTATCATATTCGTTTGATTGCCGTTTTCTTGTTCCTTCACTTGGGTATGTTAAGGGCTTGATCAACTTTTAGTATTTCTTTGTGATTATTGTTAGCTTAATGGTAATAACTGACGTAAGGCCATTAAGGGTAGTAGACGTCTAGAGCGGAGAGGTTGCTATAGTGTGATCTCACTAATCTAAGGCATTCGAACGATTAGGGTTGCATCGCGAGCTTGACAAATTGAGACGTCGCGCCCTAGATATGTCTTACCTCCGCTTCATGGGTGTTTTGAGTATTGCCTCCCCGTATTCGTGCCTGTGGGGACGACAAAACGTCAAGGCTACCTCATAAGTGGAAATGGAGGGTAGCTTCTATCTACGAAGGTAAGTAGGGGGTGTTGAGTGGAAACTAGGCCCCTATAGCATATCTATGGTGTAGAGGTGGAAAATCCTTGCGCCGATGATTGACTAACCCTAGAAACAACTTGAGAACACTCCTTGCTAAGATGTTTTCCTATCTGAATCTTCGTTTACCTTTGCTATCCCTTAGTGTTTTCATGACCTTGCCATTATTTTAGTATCTTGCCTCCGATAGTGTTTTACTTTCGTGTCCTGGATAATTGCTTTAATTATTTATCTTGTTAGCTCCCAAATCTGCGTTGATTAATTATATTAATCAACATAAACCCCCAAGTGTTACTTCTATATTTGGCTTCATTTATTCTCTGTCATACATCTAAACTGATTTATTATTCCTTCAATCTCTGTGGTTCAACCCTGTCTTGCCCTTTACACATTTTATTTGTGCATTTAGGCATCAGGAAACATTAATACATTTGAGTGACGATCAAATTTTGGCGTTGTTGCTAGGGATTGAACGGTACTAATTTTTCTTTTCACTTGTATGACCAGGAGATCTGTACCAGATTTACTCCCTTTAGATCTCGAATTAACCAGAACAGAAAGAGGACTTCAGAGGCAAGCCAGAGGACCTTCTACCTAGTGTAGAGGAATCCCTCATCCTGCCCTCGACAGACATCTTGTCAACCTGGCCGAACCCGAATATCAGTTTCACCAAGACCTAGCTTACTTTCATCGAGGTCTCGAAAACCCACTAGCCGCTTATTTTGATATTCCAACCATGGAAATTCATGATAATCGTGTGTGTCATGAAGATCCATCATTACCTCCTCCAAATAAGCAGACCATTGCTCATCTCAATGCAGCCCCCAACATGTCCAGCAGTTGCATTGTCTGGCCCGCTGTCCCTTATTATTGGACTCTTAAGTCAACTGTTATGCACCATCTCCCGACCTTTCGTGGAGTTGCCAAAGAAAATGCTCTTCGTCACCTCCAACAGCTTCATCCCATTTGCGAGGCCATAAAACCACCCAATGTCAGCATTAAACAAGCAAAGCTACGCGCTTTCATATGGTCTCTTAAGGATGATGCCCTCGATTGGTATTACGACCTTCCGCCAAGATCTATTCATTCTTAGGCGAAGATGTCCAAGATCTTCACTGAAAAATATTATCCAGCATCAATAGCCAACACCACACGCAAGCAACTCATGTCTATTGTCCAAATAAAGGAAGAAGATCTTGCCCAGTACTATGAAAGATTTCTGAAAATGTAATCCTTGTGCTCCTCACACAACCTTAGTGAGCATGCTCTTATTCAGTACATTTGCGAAGGCCTTAAAGCTCATGACAGGGCCTTGCTTAACGTTGCCGCTAATGGTTCCCTCACTGCTCTCACTCCAGCCGCTGCCAAGGCAACAATCCAACTCATGGCCAAGAATGCCCCTTCTGAGGTTGGCAACAATGGAGGCCAAGACGTCTAAGTGGCAGCATTACAAAATCAACTAACCGCCCTTACAGGGCTGTTCCAGAACTTCGTGGCAGGACAACCTACACCAGTCAAGGCTTGCCAATTTTGTAACTTTGTGGATCATGCCACAGATGCGTGACCCCATATTCTAGATTAAATCCAAGTAAATGTCGCTGGCCAGTATATCCAGGCCCCGTATGGTCAGAATTACAACTAGGGCTGGAAGTAGCAGAATCCAGGTTGGGTTGCTAATCCTCAGTCGTCCGGCCCTAGCCAACAACAACAACAGAACCCTTATGGAAATCACCCCCCTCCTCTCAATATGCAACACTCAGGCCCAGGCCAACATACAACCAGTATCAACGTCAGCCGCCTCAAGATCAGACTTTTATTGTGCCCCCAATTCCAGCACTAGGTCTTGACCCCGAACATCAAAAGAAGATTGAGGACTTGGAGAAGAAAATGAACATTATGATGGCAGAGATGAAGGAACTGAAAAATCAAGGAAGATTCCCGCCTCAGACAGAAACTAATCCAAAGAAGAACGTTTGTGTTGTTACTCTCCGAAGTGGCACGACCTTGACTCCCCCACAACACCCTGCCCCCGATATTGGAAACTCTCTAGAATTAGAACTCAAGCCCAAGGCAAAAATTTCAAAAGTGCCCAGGTTCATCGAGGTCATGGAAGACAGAATCCGCTCCCTAAGGGGATCGTCGAGGAATGATCCGAACCCACCTGAATTTACCCAGGAGTATATTCACAAGATCCTCGAGCCTCCCTTTCCCCAAATATTAATCAAGTCAAAGAAAGAAACAAAAGACCAAGAAATCTTTGATATGTTCAGCAAAGTGATTGTCAATATCCCACTCCTGCAGGCAGTCAAGAATGTACCTAGATACGCTAGATTCCTGAAACAACTATGTACAAATAAGTGTAAATTGGTCGGTGTCAACAAGATCAGTGTAGGGGATAATGCTTCTGCCCCACATACAACAAAAAATTCCTCCCATCTGCAAAGATGAAGGAATGTTTATTATTCCTCGCAGGATCGACACCGTTGATATTGGCAAGGCCATGTGCGATCTCGGAGCAGGGATAAATGTCATGCCCTTGATCATCTACAACAGTCTTGGGCTCGAACCCCTTAAACCTACCACACTTGCCATTCAACTTGCCGATCATTCTATTGTCTACCCCGAGGGGATTATCACGGATGTCTTGGTCTAAGTGGGCGAATTTTTATTCCCAGCAGATTTCTTTGTCATCGCCATGGAGAACGAAGACTCAACCAAGTCTTCAGATGTACTTCTAGGGAGACCATTTTTGGCCACTGACAAGGCCAAGATTGACGTCTGCCAGGCAACCATCTCCCTCGAATTCGATGGAGAGATCATCAAATTCAACATGCTGGAATCCATGCGATATCCTTCTGAATTTTCCAGTGTTAATTATGTTGATTTGATTGACCTTTCTGTTGACCAACTTGCTGAATTAGACTCTACTGATCACTTGCAATTTGCCCTTGACAGGAGTCTCACGCCACCTCTATTGGATGTCATGGCCTCGACACTTGTCACCCCTCTTGAGCTACATGCTATCATCACTGCCCTAGAAGAGTGCATCGTTGTCCCCTATGAACCCACAGTCGTATCCCCCATTTGCTCAGATCATGTCAAGCTATCTCCGTCCATCGATCAGGCTCCTACCCTCGAACTGAAACCACTACCCTCCCACCTCAAATATGCTTATCTCGGCCTCGATAACTCTCTTCCCGTCATCATCTCCAACAAACTCAACGATTCCGAAGAGTTTGAGCTGATTTCTTTGTTGAAGGAATTTAGACAGGTTATAGGTTGGCTATCGCAGACATCAAGGGCTTGTCACCAGCCTTATGTACTCACCGAATTCATTTGGAAGACGCCAACAAAACAATATGCCAGCCACAGTGCAGATTGAATCCACCCATGACGGAGGTAGTGAGAAAAGAAGTGTTAAAGTTGCTAGATGCGGGTGTTATCTATCCCATCTCTAATAACTCGTGGGTCAGCCCGATACAAGTTGTGCCCAAGAAAACTGGTATCACCATTACTCTTGGGTAGGACGGTGAATCTATTCCCATCAAGATCCAAAATGGGTGGAGAGTCTGCATTGATTATCACCGTCTGAACGCTGCTACCAGAAAGGATCACTTTCCTCTCCCCTTCATAGACTAGATGTTAGAGCGTCTCGCGGGAAAGACTCACTACTGCTGTCTATATGGATACTCAGGTTTCCATCAAATCCCGGTTGCCCCCGAAGACCAAGAAAAGACTACCTTCACGTGCCCTTTCGGTACCTTTGCCTACAGACGTATGCCTTTCGGCTTATGTAATGCCCCCGCCACCTTTCAACGTTACATGGTGAGCATCTTTTCCGAATTGGTTGAGGATGGTATCGAGGTCTTCATGGATGACTTCACAGTTTATGGTAACTCTTTATCGGAATGCTTGTGTAAATTGAAAAGGTGTTTAGAGCGATGCATCGAGACCAATCTCGTCTTGAACTTTAAGAAATGCCACTTCATGGTGGATCGAGGTCTCGTTCTAGGCCATATTATCTCGAGCAAAGGGATCGAAGTAGACAAAGCCAAGATTGAAGTAATTGAGTCCCTACCCCATCCCGCCAGTGTTCGCGATGTGAGATCTTTTTTAGGGCATGCCGACTTTTATAGAAGGTTTATCAAGAATTTTTCTAAAATCGCTCAACCCATGTGCCGTCTGCTCCAGAAAGATGTTACTTTTGAATTTGTTGAGAAATGTCAAGTTGCCTTCGCCACCCTCAAGAATAGACTTATTTCAGCTCCAATCATTCATGCCCCCGATTAGTCTTTGCCTTTTGAGATTATGTGTGATGCGAGTAATCAAGCCCTCGGCGCTGTTCTAGTCTAGAAGAAAGAATCAGAGACTTATGTCATTTATTATGCTTCGAATTTTCTTAACCCAACTTAACAAAATTACACCACCACGGAGAAAGAACTACTTGCCATTGTTTATGCCCTGGATAAGTTCAAACAATATCTCTTGGGCACCCATGTAATCGTCTATTCAGACCACTTAGCCTTGAGATATTTGCTGAAGAAAGCAGATGCCAAGCCCCATCTTATCCACTGGATCTTGCTACTTCAAGAGTTCGATATCTCGATCAAGGATAAAAAGGGATTAGAAAACTCTGTGGCTGACCATTTGAGTAGGCTCCCAACTCAACCAGATGACTTGCTTGTACCCATCAGAGATATCTTCCCGGATGAGCAATTGTGTCTTGCCCATGCCATTCAGTTTCCTTAGTTCTCTGACATCGCCAATTTCTGTGCTATTGGTACCTACCCCGCAGACACTTCCCCCTCTGAATGCAACAAAATCAGGAGGCAATCCAAATACTACATTTGGGATAGCCCATATTTATGGAAGCATTGTTCGGACCAGATCATCCGCCATTGCGTGACGATGGATGAAGTGTCCTCGATCCTAAAATTTTGTCATTCGTCGATAGAAGGAGGACACTTCGCGTCCAAGAAAACTGCTCTCAAAGTCTTAGAAGTCGGTCTCTACTGGCCATCCATCTTCAAGGACAGTTATCTATTTTGTGCTTTATGCCCCCGATGTCAAGCCACTGGGAATATCGGGGCCAGAAATCAGATGCCCTTGACAAACATCATTCCATGAGAAATTTTTGACATTTTGGGTATTGACTTCATGGGCCTGCTCCCCAATTCTTTCGGCAACATCTACATCCTTCTTGCGGTAGATTATGTTTCCAAGTGGATCGAGGCCAAAGCAACTAGGACCGATGACTCCAAGGTGGTAGTGAACTTCCTACGCACCCACATCTTTAACAGGTTTGGTACACCTCGTGCCCTGGTCAGTGATCGTGGTACCCATTTTTGCAACCGGATAGTATCATCCCTCCTCATCAAGTATGAAGTCTATCATAGAACCTCTACGGCTTATCATCCTCAGACGAATGGCCAGGCCGAGGTGTCTAACCAAGAAATCAAGTCCATACTAGAAAAGACAGTCAACCAATCCTGCAAGGATTGGAGTCTAAAGCTAGATGATGCCTTATGGGCCTATCAGACAGCTTTCAAAACCCCGATTGGCATGACACCCTACAAACTTGTATATGGTAAACCATGTCATCTTCCATTTGAGATAGAGCACAAAGCATTTTGGGCCATTCATAAAGTCAACATGGATCTCGAGCATGCCGGTCAGAACCGACGATTGCAAATCCAGGAATTAGAGGAATTGAGGGATGATGCTTATGAGAACGCTCTGCTCTACAAGAGCAAGATAAAAGCCTATCATGACAGGCACCTTCGACCTAAATCCTTCTCCATTGGACAAAGAGTGTTATTGCATAACTCACATTTACGTCTGTTTGCAGGGAAACTGAAGTCCAAATGGTCTGGACCTTTCATGGTCACGACAATTTATGATCATGGTGCAATTGAGATCCAGAATCCAGACACAGGAATAATTTTCAAAGTAAACAGCCACAGGTTGAAACCCTTCTATGAAGGATTCAAGCCCTCGACCGTCGAAGAAATTATGGTAGATCCTCCACCTGTCAAGACCTAAACTTCCAGAACGCATCGAGGCCCCGATGATTAAACATGCCGCATCTCTTATGCCGTCCCACCTCTTTCTCTTTCCCTTATCTTTTTCATATCATTCGAATTTTTCTGGTTATATTTTTACTTAAGTAGATTTCCTTTTGATTTTATTTCCTTGTATTATATCCCTTATTTATTTTCTTTAAACTCTGACCTTTCCCTTTCCAAGATGATTTTATTCCTTTTTATTAATTATTAACCCTTTATTCTCTCTTTTTGTCCTCATCCTTTCTAACTACCTCCTTTTTAAATTTTAACATCTACGTTTTAGGTAGTTGGGATACGCGCGAGCCCGTTGCTCCTCAAAGCCCAAGGTGCCATGTCGTCTCCATAAGATAAGAAAGGAACCCTAATTAAAGGCTGCGCCATTTATGTCAGACATCAACCCCTTTTCTCTCTCCTACGCTCCTTCTTCGTCTTTACTCTCCTAAAAACCAAATCACTTTTCCTATCTCTCTCCCACATAAACACGCCACCTCTATCTCCATCATCCCTGTCCACATCCATCACCTTCAACAATGCTGAGAGTGAAGAAAGTAGCCCACAAGCTCGCTTTACGACCACACCCCGTGGATGATCCTGAGAGCCCGACTGCCTCCAAATCTAAATCCCATTCCTCACCAGGTTCCTTCAAAATAGCATCTTCCCCCTCAAACACCGACCAGGATTTCCCCATCCCACAACCCCCAATCACTTCTCCACCCTCCGATTCCCGAGCCGCAGAGTTCACTCCCATCGAGGAAGACGTCGAGATCACGGGCTTCGTCCTACCCATGTCGACCACAACCAGAAGTGGCCGCGTGGTCAAGCTACCACCTGGGTCTACGACTGCTAGCGGCAAGCCTAGCCCAAGCCCAAAAAGACCTCGTCTGCCGCTAGGAAGCTTGGAGTGGAGGCTACCCTAGATGACTTTCTAGCCGTTGAATCAAACCAGGAGGAGGTGCCTCCAATTGAGCAAGAGGTAGAAGATCCAAAGCAAGCTGATGCCCTGGAGGAGGGTACTGGAGAGAGCAGTGAGGCCGAGGATGAAGAAGGCGAGGAAGATCTTGAAGCCAAGGCCGCCGAGAAAGAGAAAAAAATGAGAAGGAAGCCGCGGCAAAATCAGCAGCAAAGAAAGGGAAATCAAAGCCACCAGTAGAGCCTGAAACGCCGGTGGACAGAAAGAGGAAGCTCCCAACAACCAGCAAGGGAAAAGCCTTGACCTCCAAGAAGCCTCGAGGTCAGGACGACGCCCTAGCTGTCGAGGGCAAGACACCAGTTCCTCCTTCTGCCCCTCGAATGAACTCCACCCAGGTGACCTCTAACCTTTCTGTATTGCATTACTGGTTTGTTTTTAATGATAATCCCTCGATTGATAAACTGCATCTTTTGAACTCCAAAGGTGTTAGACGCTGTGCGTGTCTCAATATGGGCTTTTTGACCAAAATGGGGATTGAATCTCGAATCCGAGAGTTAATTGCCAATATTGGTTGGGAATCGTTGTTCTTCCTAGAACACCCAACCTTTGTTGAACTCTCGCTCGAGTTCTTTACCACTTTTTGGGTTGCATCTGATAGTTTTAGGCCTAAGGGCAAGTTTGGACCCAACTCTTCTACTCCTAGTGTCATCAATTTTAGATTGACAAACAAATGGTCCAAACTATTCCTTAGTGAGTTTAATTGCATGATGAATTTTATTAAGCCTGATGAGTTGAATTCTGCTCTTTACAAAAATACTTTGACTGTTATTTCGGCTGTTTTTTATGCTAATTCTGCATTTCCTGATGATAACAATTGATATTATATTAGTCCGGACAGGGGGTGCGTCATCTTCAGCTACTGTAGGGCCCGCCTGGCCTCCTGCCAGTCCTGCTACCGGGGGGTGGTCGACGTCAGCGGGGGGCCCATCCGACATGATATGGCGCTTATTCCCACACCCGGTACGCCATAAGTATTGACATCCCAAGACAACACTCCCTACCAAATCTCCTATAAATACCCCCTCCTAGGTAGAAAGGAGGGGGGAATCTCTCTCTCTACTCTCTCTCACTACTACTCCTACCTACCCCTTATATTTCACTACTTATACTGACTTGATCGTCGGAGTATTTGCGTCGGGGACCCCCTCCGGCGCCTCGCAGGTGTAGCGGTGGCGAGGACCACCCCCTCAGAGGTGAAGATCGCCAAGATTCTTCCTACCCCGGGTATAATCCAATCCTATTTTATCACCTGAGCTGACTGAAAACCCTGATGCTAAGGTTAACCCTAAGTCTAGTAAAGCCCATGAATTAGTTGATCCTGCTTTGCGTATCCTGCACCAATTTTTGGCCCCCACCTTCTCGGGTCGATTTGGATCCTCAGGTCAGTTATTATTGCAGGAGTTATTCTTTTTATGGTGCATAAAACATAAACGTCGGGTTAATCTAGGATTTTGGGTTGCTTCTGGCATTCTGCATGTTCAAAATAGTTCTCGAGGCCCCATTTTAGGATCTGTTGTCTCTCTGCTTGCGGTGAAATTGCATAATGTGGACTTGTATTCCAGTGACCTTTCTGAGCCTCTTGTGTTCAAAGATTTAGACGCCCGTACCTTAGATGGTATGGGTCATTTATGTGTCTCACATGGTGTGTTGAGTTTCTATACAGGATCCACTCCTCCGGGCGACAAGGTCTTTGGCACCAAGTCTGGCAGCCACTTCAGCTACCCAAATCTATCGAGCCCCCGATCTACATCTGCTCATACTTCCCAAGCCGAGACATCACGTCCAGCCCCCGATCCATCCACAACAGTCAAGCCTCCGACCCCGATTATTTTTCATTCCCCCGCGTTCGAACGTCTACTGCAATCAATCCTCATCGAACTTCAGGCCTTGATGGCTGAAGTTGTGAGGCGCAACCTTCTGCCTCAGTGACACCCCCCCCCCCCCCCCCCCCCCCCCGTGAACAATATTAATTTTCATGCCCTCGAAAAGGGTTCAAAATAATTTCTATCGCTTTCCTTTAATTTTGGTTGAACTCCTTTGTGTGCCCTTCCCGCATTGAGGACAATGCGCT
The DNA here is from genome assembly GCA_963691705.1 of Viola odorata. Classification (NCBI taxonomy): domain Eukaryota; kingdom Viridiplantae; phylum Streptophyta; class Magnoliopsida; order Malpighiales; family Violaceae; genus Viola; species Viola odorata. Next base: position 75,341,596 of record OY829537.1, read on the forward strand.
GCCTAAGTGTGGGGAGGGATTTATTTGTGTGTTTGTTTGCATGATTAGTTTTCCGCTTGTTGCATGATTGCATGTTTTTCGGATTTTTCAAAAAAATTTGGATTTTATTTTTTTAGACTTTGCTAGGAATTTTGCCATTGCCCCTTTTAAAACCCTCATAATTGATATGCATTTTTGACTTCTGATGCATAGAAGAAACTTGTCATTCACTGCATCTATGCCTGACCATGCATATCTAGACCTGCTAGCCCTTATGTCCAGTCATTCCCTAGACACCAGTAGTCACAATATGAACCCCGTGAGCACTTTGAGCTTCATGCCTTTTATTCATGTGTTATAATGCTTGACTAGGCATTGGCTAGGTTTTCATGATATCCCTGGGTATATGCACCATTAGACGGGGGAAAGCTATGAAACGACGAGAGACTTTGCAATTTTCTTTTCTTTCTTTTCCTTATTTTTATCTTGTTTTTTTTTCTTTCTCCATTTCTCTTTCCTTTTTCGTGCCCTCGACTCCCATTCCCTCTCTATTTTCTCTTCTAACCATTTGAACCTTTTCCTTGACCCCTCCTTGGCAGGTGAGTAACGCTCTTCATCACAAAAGGCAAGGGCTAGACTTTGAAGAAGATAAGTGTGGGTAGGAAGAATATAGATAAAGGGCAAGAAGGAGCAAGTGCAGAGATCAGAAATCGGGGCCATGACAGCAATATCAGATTACTTCCTCACCACACCAAAACTCAAGTGTGGGGAAATAAAATCATATATCAAGCCCTCGAAGTCAAGCGCTCAAAAAGTATTTAAAGATTGCCAGCTCCAGTTCCAGTTCCGAGAACTTAAATGCCAATGCAAATTCTGAGCTGAGAAAAAGTAAATGCCTGCCTGCTATTTATTTTCGGTTTCTTCTAAAAATAAAAATAAAATTAATAAAAGCAAAGCAGGCATAGCAAAAGGCAACCATTTCAAGCCCTCGAAGCAGACGAAGATCTCCCCCACAGAAGAACGTCGAAGCCACCGTCTAGCCCTCTTCAGCGGGTGTTACTCACCGTCTCGCCTTCCTTCTAGCCAAGGAATCCTCCACCTCTAGATTTGTTTTCTCCTCCTCTGTTTTTCTTTTCTTTTCTTTCTTTTTACTTCTATTTTATTTCTTTCCCTTTTCTTTCTTCCCCTTCGTACCCTTCCCCAACTCTTTCCTGCTCTTTTCTTTTTCTTTTCCTTTTTTCTTTTTTCTTTTGCAAAGTCGTCTCTAATCGCTAGATTGCCCTCGCATGTGTACTACAGTACTCGGATTGATGTGCAAACTCTGCCTCGTGTTGTGTTATTTGTATTTTTGAGTGATTAGCCTAAACACATATTTTGTTTTGAGCGTGAGTGCAAACACATATCTAGGTGAGGACTGCTGGTGAATAAGGCTTGGTCTGGAAAAGTCTGATTGATAGTTATCCTCTTAGTCTGATGCAGGTGCTTTTCTAGGGCTGGATGTGTTTTGGTTGGGTGTAGTTTGTCGAATGACTTGTCTACTCTGTGTGTTAAGCGGTTGAAGATGTATGTTATTACATGAGGTGGTTTTTCAGTTTTGTTAATGCTCGAGGGCAAGCATTGGGCAGTGTGGGGATGTTTGATAGCATGTTTCTTGGGTGTGATTTTATCCTCTTTTCTAGCCTTTTCGGGGGCATGATTCTACTATTCGACCCTTATTTCCATCTTTATTGCAGATCAGCACCAAAAGGAGAAAAAGAGCAAAAAGATGCGATTTTGGAGGAATTCTTGGGATTTCAAGCTTCAAGGCCTAGAAGATCAGAGTGTCATCGAGCCTTCGATGCTAACCAGACCAGTGAGCAGTCTCTCACCCGTGATACCTCTGCATCAATTCTCAATCGAAAGCCAAAGAGAAGAATCTTCGAAGATCCGCACGGGATTCCATGCGTTTCTAGAAGATGTCAGGAGCGCCAGAGATCCAAGAATATTCCCCTAAGAAGGATGTGTGCTGTCACGCTCCCATTGGCTCCCTCTCTCCCCTTAGTTGTCTTGTCCCCTAGCGGATTGTAGGACTATTTAAGCTTAGTTTTAGGGTTTTTGTAGGGGGAGCAGACATTAATACATCACTCCACTTTTTACCTTAATTTTAGGGATCTGTTCTCTTGTCATTGGAGCAGCCGCTGGTTTGTAAAAGGAGCAAGCTTTTCTCCTTTGAATTATTAATTCATCCTTCGGTTTCTTCTAAACCTTTTCCTTTTATCTTCTCATAATATATGTTATTTGTTATCTACTGTTTATATCTATTTATGAATAGCTAAATTTCCTTATCTTAGCAAAGGGTGTTTCAAGGGTTGTAAGGATTAGTTAAGAGGCCAAAACGTATTTAATACATCTTTACTATCATATTCATTTGATTGCCGTTTTCTTGTTACTTTCACTTGGGTATGTTAAGGGCTTGATCAACTTTTAGTATTTCTTTGTGATTATTGTCACCTTAATGGTAATAACTGACGTGCGGTCATTAAGGGTAGTAGACGCCTAGAGCGGAGAGGTTACTATAGTGTGATCTCACCAATCTAGGGCATTCGAACGATTAGGGTTGCGCCGCGAGCTTGAAAAACTGAGACGTCGTGCCCTAGATATGTCTTACCTCCGCTTCATGGGCGTTTTGAGTATTCCCTCCCCGCATTCGTGCCTGGGGGGATGGCGAAAAGTCAAGACTACCTCATAAGTGGAAAAGGGAGGTTGCTTCTATCTACGAAGGTAAGTAGAGGGTGTTGAGGGGAAACTAGGCCCCTATAGCATATCTATTGTGTAGAGGCGGAAAATACTTGTGCCGATGATTGACTAACCCTAGAAACAACCTGAGAACACTCCTTGCTAAGATCTTTTCCTATCTGAATCTTCGTTTACCTTTACTATCCCTTAGGGTTTTCGTGACCTTGCCATTATTTTAGTGTCTTGCCTCCGATTGTGTTTTACTTTCGTACCCTGGATAATTGCTTTAATTATTTATCTTGTTAGCTCCCAAATTTGCGTTGATTAATTATATTAATCAACATAAACCTCCCCAGTGTTACTTCTATATTTGGCTTCATTTACTCTCTATCATACATCTAAACTGATTTATTATTCCTTCAATCTCTGTGGTTCGACCCTGTCTTGCCCTTTATACATTTTATTTGTGCATTTAGGTATCACAAAATATTAATACATTTGAGTGACGATCAACCTATCAACACTTGAGCCCAAAAGCTATCACGATTGGAAGCAAGACGCCAAGCTAGCTTAAAAATGAAAGCTTTGTTAAAGGTTTTAAGGCTTCTCAACCGCAACCCGCCTCATTCTTAGACAGACAAGCATTCTTACAACTAATCAAATGCACCTTTCTAGCATCAACACTCGAGCCCCAAATAAAATCCCTACTCAAGTGTTTAATTTTATTACAAATATTAACTGGAATCACATAATATTGGAGAGAATAAGTAGGTATCGACAAGATAACAGAATTAACCAACATTACTCTCCCAACTAGCAACAAAGTATTTGCTTTCTACCCACTCAACAAATTCAACCTCTACTGACCCTCGGATAAGACGTTGTGAATCCTTGCACAATTCAAAAATATATGGTGACATGGTATCACCTTGACGAACTCCCCTAGTAGGATGATAACTATCTGAAACTTGTCCATTCCATAATACCTTTGTGCTACCCGCTTTCTAGGCCTGAATCAATAACCCAATAAAAGCCACAGGAAAACCTGCATCTATAAGTATGTCATCAATAAAATCCCAAAGGAGGCGAACATATGCTTTCTGAAGATCGACTTCTGATCATCAACCATCCATCAGTCCCTTGATTATGACGCATTGAGTGTAAAACCTCATGTGATATAACAATGTTATATATGATTTATCTTCCAGGCATAAAACTTACTTGATGTCCCTCATGTTAGTCTTGTGCTCGAAAAGTAACCAATTGGATCAAAAGAATTAATAGTAATTATTTAAGGAGTTAAATAAATACTTGGTGTAGTTTTACTAGGATATTATTTGATAATATCTAACACATATCTAACATATATCTAATAGGGTACTTTGGTAACTAACCAAACCTAAAACCCTAGTATATATAGTTAAGAATGTCCTACACCTAGAGTTAGTTTTTGTGTATAATTTTCAATTTTCTCTCTTAGAAAAACCGCACATCAGAAAGGAAAGGAAAGAAGATAAAATGCAAAGTGTTGCATTCTAGTGGATTGTGAATCCTTCATCTATCGGTTATAGTAGACAATTCTTGTCAACTATTTGCCTCATTGTTGTGGATACCAATAGAGGGTGTTTGTCTGTACGAGAAACACTTGTTGGTTCAGTTCAACCACTTGTGGGCGGTTTACCCATTCAAGTTTTTGAGTTACGGTTTGGCGCTCCATCAATTCGATTTCGGGTGTAAGGTAAACAATTCAAAACCTAATCTTCATACATTATATTCATTGGCTTGGTTCCTATTTTAAGCCTTCCGCTGCGGTTTTGATCGTAACCTAACAGTGGTTGCGGAGCCTCTTGCATTCGATTATTTTGTATGTGATTCGGTTTTGGAGTATGTATATGATGTGTAGCCGAAATTGATTGATATATACATATGATGCATAACAAAAATTGATTAATTATTCGTATATATGATATATATTGCCAAATATTGGTTGATATATATGTGATGTGTACGCTGAAATTGATTGATATATCTTTGATATGTATACTGAATTTATATGATGCGTTTTTATAATTAAGGATACTGACTGTTTATATAGATATATACATGCTACTATGAGGCCAAAACAATTATCATTAAATGGTTTAATGTATTCGGTTTTGATGATTCAATTTGATTGAATAACCGAATATGTGGTAATACTTAATGGTCAAAAGCGTGATCGTCGTACCACCTAATCCTAGCGCCTTATAATAGCTTTGTGATTATAACCCATTTTCAAATCATAAGTTTTATGCCATCCAAGTTTTAACACTTGTCAAAGCTTTGATCACCAAAGTATGCGTTATCAAAATAGTTTTGGACTTAATATGCATTAGGTTATCTTAGTTAGGTAAGATGGAAATGGTGGTTCTATAAGTTTAACCATGGTCATACTTATTTAGGCTATCAAAATGGTTTTGAGCCTAAGGGATGAGATGAGATTAAACATGTATGCGTATACGATATCCTATATCTCATAATGTTTCTAAAAGTTACATGTGATGTAATTGGTAAATGAGTTACCTACCTAAATAATTTGATTTTAAGCGTCATGCCAAAGTTGAGTTTATAATTAAGTGAAATATGGATTTTCTAAATGCAATAATTGTGATTGCTATAATTAATCTTAAGGGTGATTAATTGTCGCGCCTCGGAAATTTAAAAATTCGCGAGTGTGCAACGAAATTTGAGACCTTCAGATGCTCGGCGTAAAAGGACGCCTCGCAGCATGCAATGAAGTCGCCACCCTAATTTGGTTGCTAGGCTTAGGGAACCCTAATCGTCATGGCATAGGAAATATAATAAGTAAAAAAAACTAAAGGCACAAAAAAGGGGTCTGGACCCCAGACAAAGGTTCGGGGTCGTGTTATGGTCTCGGGAAGGTGTTAGGCACCCGAGACACATCCGAAAATGGTTACCGGTTGATGAGAGAGGTGTTTGAGAAATGCGTTTTGAAAAAGGGGGCCCTCAGAGGAATCGTCACTTTAGTCTTTATTATGATCGTGATGGGACTGAATTTTCCGTAAGACTGAATGAGCGCCCTCTTTTTTCATCATCGGGCCATGCATGATTAACTTAATTACTACGTGATTCTAACATGGATTGCTAACAGAGTACCAATTTAAATGATTGATTTTAAAGTGAAAAATTGAAGTGGGATCGAAAGTCCCCATGTACATGCAGTCAATACAAGCGAGAATTTAAAATCATATGAACATGGCATTTTAAGCAACTCTTTAAACACGTTGTTCATGTGGGTTGATTTTAATTCTAGCAGTTCTATATATCATGCATGCAGTTGATATTTGCGAAAAGCATCGAATAAATAAAAGGGACTTGTGAGGCGTACTTTCGAGCGAAGCTTGAAATTAACCTACAAAACGAGAGTGTTAGTGATGGCTTGAGAAATAACTAAGCAATTTTAAGAGTGCAAAAATTTAAATGACAGTTGATTGCATACGAGAAATGATGGATTTCACGCATACGAAAATGAGATGCTGAGTTTGATAAAAATGATGACAGTTGATTGTATGCGAAAAATGATGGATTTCACGCATACGAGATTTAAATGCTGAATTGATTTGCATGCGAAAAATGATGGATTTTAAGCATGCGAGAATTTAAATGCTACGTTGATTGCATGCGAAAAATGATTGATTTTATGCATACGAAAATTAAACGTTGGGTTGTTTGCATGCGAAAAATGATTGATTTTAAGCATACGAGAATTTAAACGCGAGGTTGATTGCATGCGAAAAATGATTAATTTTACGCATACGAAAATGAAATGCTGTCTTGATTGCATGCGAAAAATGATGGATTTTACGCATACGAGAATTTAAATGCGAGGTTGATTGCATGCGAAAAATGATTAATTTTACGCATACGAAAATGAAATGTTGTTTTGATTGCATGCGAGAATTTAAAGGCTACATTGATTGCATGCGAAAAATGATTAATTTTACGCATACGAAAATGAAATGCTGTTTTGATTGCATGCGAAAAATGATGGATTTTACGCATACGAGAATTTAAATGCGAGGTTGATTGCATGCGAAAAATGATTAATTTTACGCATGCGAAAATGAAATGCTGTTTTGATTAGTGCAGAAAAATTAAATGCTGAGGGCAGAAAAATTAAATGTAGTTGACGATTTACAGGGAATAAAAAAGTTTGATGATGTGTAGAAAATAAAACAGGTTGATAATGCAGAGAATAAACAGTTGGATATTTGCAGAAAATAAACTGTTGATATTTTCAGAAAAATAACAGTTGATAGATTGCAGAAAATAAACAGTTGATAAATTGCGGAAAATAAACAGTTGATAAATTGCGGAAGAATTTCCAGCAGTTTGCGAAAAATTAAAGCAGTTGAATATTTACGAGAATTAAAATGCGACCGACCATGTAGGCGGTATTGAATTTAAATTGCCGAAAGTAAATTGCTGAAATTTAAAGTGCGGAAAAGTAAAGTGCAGAAAAGTAAAGTGCGGAAAATTAAAGTGCGGAAAAGTAAACAGTTGATAATTTGCGGAAGGATTTCCAGCAGTTTTGCGAAAAATTAAAGCAGTTGAATATTTACGAGAATTAAAATGCGACCGACCATGTAGGCGGTATTGAATTTAAATTGCTGAAAGTAAATTGCTGAAATTTAAAGTGCGGAAAAGTAAACAGTTGATAATTTGCGGAAGGATTTCCAGCAGTTTTGCGAAAAATTAAAGCAGTTGAATATTTACGAGAATTAAAATGCGACCGACCATATAGGCGGTATTGAATTTAAATTGCTGAAAGTAAATTGCTGAAATTTAAAGTGCGGAAAAGTAAACAGTTGATATTGCGACCGACCATGTAGGCGGTATTGAATTTAAATTGCTGAAATTTAAAGTGCGAATAATTAAACAGTTGATATTTACAGAAAATAAACAGTTGATATTACAGAAAATTAAAAGTGTTAGTACGACAAATAATCATACGAAGCATACGAGTATTTTACGGAAAAAAAAGTGAATTAAACAATTCGTGTATAAAACATACGAAAAATAGCACGTATCATGAAAAACAATTATACGAAGCATGCGAGCATTTTACGTAAAAAAATAACAACTCGAAGGCTCGAAAAAAATATAAATGGGCTGGGCCCAGCTTGGAAATTTGAAGAAATGGGCCAGGAACAGTTCCTGGCCCAAGGGAATTATTTTAAATGGTGATGGGCTCGGCCCATCACCTTTCTCTCATTTCCTCACGCGAAGGGCCATGCGGCCCAAGTCATCATCTTCAACCTCCCATCGCCGGCGCCACTGCCGACGACGGAGGTGGCGAACCAGGCGACCAATTCGCCTGGTTCTTGACCCGAATGAAAGCTCCCCCTCCCAGCAGCACGAACAAACCATCACAGCAAGAAATAGAAACAAAAACAGTAGGATTTCTAAAGGAAAGGAAGAGGTGCACATTTACATTAATTATCGAAACAATTAATCTAAGCAATGATAATGCAAACGGATGTTAGTATAGTGAAATTAGGTTGAAACTAAAGTGATTGCAGCAAGTTTTGGTGATTAACTAATTACCTAAGCTTTAAACGAAAATTTAAAAGAAAACAAGGGAAAGAATGTTTACAGTGATGCGGCTACCGGCGGACGACGGCGAGGCACGGGAGTGAGGGTGCGTGAGTGGGGTTCAAGAGTGCAGGACTTGGACCGGAAAATAGGGAGAGAGCAGTGTGGTTTTTATTGCAAAATTCCGGACCGTTTTGCTCGAAGGATGGCTTGCTATTTATAGGCAAAATCGCGTGGGAGGAGGGACGCCGGAGCTGCGCGTGGTGTCCGGCTGGTTACGGTGGCAAGGCTAGGGGGAGGCGTGATGATGGCGGAGGGCTAGGGGCTAGGGAGCAGTTGGCTCGGGCGAGGACTTCGGTCGCTTCCCTCGTGCGTGCACTGTGCATGCACATTATGCACATTAAATCAAGGGCCATTGATCTGGTTGACTTTCCTTGGTTGACCAGATCAATGGCCATGATCAAATGGCCTTTCATCTGATTTAAATGGCCTCGAGCCGGTTCCCGTGACCAAACGTTCTGACTTTTCGAGCCGAAGGTACCGTCGCGTAGAGAAAAATACGACGGGTTTAACCGTCTACAGCGAATGACGAGAATTTTTCATTTAACGTGTTTATTTTTGCGTTCAAAAACGTGAAACGTTTGAACGGAAAAATAAAGACGTTACGCCGAAAATTACACGAAACGTTGTAGACCGTTGCGAGTAGAAAAAAATCTAGCAACTAGTTGATGGAAAACATTTTAAAGTCGAGCTATTGTCCGAGCAGACTTACTCGGGTCCAATAAAAGCTCGAATGAAAATAATAATAAAATAATAAAAATACTAAAAATGCACTAAAACATAAAAAATCCTAAAAATCATGAGATGACCTAAAACGAAGAAAAAACTAGCAAACGACTGCCGGATAGTAAAAAATGTGACTTTTAAGGCTAATAATAATAATAATAATAATAATGAAAATACATGCCGAAAAATTAAAAATGCGATTTCGAAAGCTGACGATGCTAAAGATAATGCAAAAATGCAACGAAATACCTAAAAATGCTAGTGACAGTAAACCAACTGAAAATGATTGTAAATTAAGTAAATAACAGAAATGCTAAAATTAAATAAAAATGGCGTCAAAATTCGGGTATCAACAGTTGCCCCCTCTTTACTGTCTTATCGAAGTATTTGATAAGCGGTAAAGACAGTTGCCCCTATATCCGAATTTTGGCGACACAGCGGGTCTTACCTTAAACTTACAGTGATGATGTCGCTCTGGGAGGAGGCAGTTGCTTGATGTCGCTCTGGGAGGAGGGGATTGATTGATGCTGTCACTGGGGATACCAGGTGCTTGCTTGATGTCACTCTGGGAGGAGGAAAGTGATGTTGCCACTCTGAGAGGAGGTAATCTGCTGACGTCGCTCTGGGAGGAAATAGGTTGTTGATCCTGCAAAGACGTAAACTTAGATCTGCTCGGGTATTGAGAGGCACATAAGTTGCAGGAAATGTAAATGACAACTACTCTACCGGGGACGGAAAGTAATTTTACGAAAATGTAAACGACAGCTCCACTGGGGGGATGATCGCTTGATATGTGACTGACGTTGCTTCGGAAGATAATGCGCGATTCGCAGAAGTATGAATGATTTGTCCTAATGATGTCACTCTAGGAGGAGGAAAATAATTATGCAGAAATGTAGAATTGTGTGAGGGATGTTTCTCTGGGAGGGGAAGAAATGCTAAGGTTGAAAAAGGTAGAACTACGCTATACTATCACTCTGGGAGGAGAAGAAATGCTATGTTGGAAACTAAATGCTGTCACTCTGGGAGGAGGAGAAATGCTAATGCTGAAACTAAATGCTGTCACTCTGGGAGGAGAAGAATGCTAAATGTTGAAAAAGGTAAACAACGCCGATTCCCGTAGGAGAAGGCGCGAGATGCGGAAATTAAACTAAGGTCACTCTGGGAGGAGAAGAATGCTAATGCTGAAAACTTAAACAACGCCGATTCCCGTAGGAGAAGGCGCGAGATGCGGAATTTAAACTAAGGTCGCTCTAGGAGGAGAAGAATGTTAAATACTGTCGCTCTGGGAGGAGAAGAATGCTAAATGCTGTCGCTCTGGGAGGAGAAGAATGCTAAGTGCTGAAAACTTAAACAACGCCGATTCCCGTAGGAGAAGGCGCGAGATGCGGAAATTAAACTAAGGTCGCTCTGGGAGGAGAAGAATGCTAAGTGCTGTCACTCTGGGAGGAGAAGAATGCTAAATGCTGTCGCTCTGGGAGGAGAAGAATGCTAAATGCTGTCGCTCTGGGAGGAGGGGAATGCTAAGTGCTGTCGCTCTGGGAGGAGGAGAATGCTAATGCTGAAAAGTAAGACAATGTCAATTCTCGTAGGAGAAGACACGACATGAGGAAGCTAAACTAAGGTCGCTCTGGGAGGAGGAGAATGCTAATGCTGAAGACTAAACTATGATGTCACTCTGGGAGGAGAAGAAAGTTATCGCCAACGGCCTTGATACAAACCTAGAATGCGTCTGCGTCCTGCTCAGGAGGTAACGACCCCAAGGACAAGACTTTCCCACGATTTGCAGCCGTAAGTAGTCCTCACCTGATATTAGTGTTTGCACTCACGCTCTGAAACAAGGCTAAGTGTTTTACACTCATAAAGATGCAACTAACATGATACATAATTTACAGTTCGTAATGTCAATTCGAGTGAATAGACTTCGAATGAAGATGCACATGCATGGGCGTTCTAATAATCGATGGGACTTTTACGGAAAAGAATGAAAGGACGTGAAATGCCCGGAAAGAAGTTTGTTTTGGAAAAGATTGCTTTGCTTGGGAGTTGGAAGGCTTTTGATGAGTGATGTTTTCTTGATTGGCCCTGATGAGGGCGAGGGGTGCGAACTCTCTCGCTTTTTGCTGGGGATGCTTTCTGGACAGAGTGCGTGAGCTCAGGGATCCTTGCTGGGGGTGCTCTTCGTTCGGCGAGGGGGCCTTTTCTTGAGTCTTCATTGGGGAGTGTCGTCGTTGTTCCTTTGGCGACTCACTACTTGAGTTGGCCTGGGGCCCCTTTCTCCTCTCGGGTTCTCACTAGGGATGCCTGCTTTGAGGTTTCTTGAGTTGGCCTTGGGCCTCTTTTGCTTGACTTTACTAGGGAAGGATGTTTTGAGATTTCTCGAGTTGGCCTTGGGCCTTTCTACTCGAGTTCACTGGGGAAAGTTTTCTTCGAGATTTTCTCGAATTGAGTTGTCCCTGAGCTGTGATTGCTTTGGCTCTTCGATTGCTTGTATTCGTCGAAGGTCTCTGAGTATTTTTCTTTTCTTTTCCCTTTTTCCCCTCTCTTTTTTCTTTTTTCCTCACATTTCCCCCTTTTTTTTTTTTTTATATATATATCCCCTCCCCTTTTTGATTTGATTTGAAAATGCCACAGAGCAGAGCAAGCACAGCCTTTGTCTTGATCTCTTCCCCTTCTGTCTTGAGGCCTTGGCCTTCGTCGTTGCTGCTTCTTCGGTGATAGTCCTTAGCGATCTCCTGGTGACCTTTTCCGTCTCCTTCGTCGTGAACTTGAACTTGGCGTGCTTTTACTTCCGGCTGGCAATTTTAGCTGAAACTGCTCTTTGGCTCCCGGGGTATGATTGATATTGACGGTTTGGGGGAGTGATGACATATATGGTGGAAAGAGGGAAGAAACGAAAAAAGTGGAGAAAATCGTAAAAGTCCCACGTCATTTTATAGCTATCCCATGTCTAATGGCGCATGTACCCTGGATATTATGCGAACTCAACTAGTATCTAGTCAGGCTCTTACACTCATGAAGGATAAGACGTGACGGCTCAAAGATGCTTACCGGGATTTGTTTGTGACTGCTTACGTCGAAGCAAACCGCGGATATAAGAGCAAACCGGTAATATCATGCATGGCACGTAACTTGGATAGATGCTGGAGTTAACAGAGGGATTAAATATTCCTAACCTATGTTGTGCATGAAAATGCTTATGAAAGTAGTATGCTTTTGTTTGAGCCGGGCTAAAGAGGGATTTTTGATTGATTTTTGATTTTTGATTGATTGATGATTTGATTGCCGGATGGTTTGATGGCCAGATGTTTGATTGCTGGATGTTTGATCGCTAGATGGTTTGATGGCCAGATGTTTGATTGCTAGATGGTTTGATGGCCAGATGTTTGATTGCTAGATGGTTTGATGGCCAGATGTTTGATTGTTGGATGTTGGATGGCCAGATGTTTGATTGCTAGATGTTTTGATTGCTAGACGTTTGATTGCTAGAATGTGGGGGACGACTTATTTGCAACGTTCTAACGAGGACCTAAGGTTGCCCCCTAGTGGGCTAGACGACCGTACTCGACTTAAAGCTAATCAAAGCGAGCAAGAATAAAAACAAATTTAAATAAAGGGAAAAGAAAGAGGGACTCCCCTGAACCATGCAGCGGGGCTGCGCGGGCATCTTCCACAAGCTCCCTGCGGATGACAGCGAGATGCTTCCCGTCCCTGTGAGATGCAGAGGGGAAAACGGAAAGGGAAATTAATTTGAAAACAAAAATGAGATAAGTTCAGGGATTCTCCCTTCCTTTAACTCGACTTTTCGAGGGTTCCCATGACGTGGTCCTAATCTTGGGACGCCTTGCTTTGATTGGTTTCTTTTTAGCTGTTTTACGGGTACTGCCGATCCGAGCCGTAGCGAGGACGAGATCTGCATTCGGTTCAGTTGCTTGCCGGTCCTGCTGGACCTTCGCTGATTGGCTTCGTGGTTTCTCGGGGATAGAGGGGATAACCCTCTGTCCCCGTGATGTGCAGCGGGGCTGCAAGGGTGTATGCTTACCGTTCTTCTGCAGGCAACGAATTGGGGGCGACCTAGTTCCTGAAAAAGACAAGGCGATGACAAATGAGGAGTAAATGCAAGGCAATGTTTAGCAAAAGTAGTGTGATTTGATGAGTGTTAAGCTCTCCCTTTTAGATGGGCTATCCGTGAGTCATCGCGGTGTGACTTGCATCGGATGGGTTTGGGATTTTGGTCCAACGTTTAGTCCTTTGAGACCGATTATTTGCGATGCCGGCTGCGCCGGTAGCACTGCGAGGAAAAGAAATCTCGCTTTAGATGGTGATGGTTTGTCTTAAAATCTTTCCTGATTCGCTCTTGAAGGTGGCCTGCTACGGCAATTCAACAGCTCCTACGAGCGGAACTCTCTGGTTCTATCGTGATGACGAGCTGAGGCGTGAGACCTTACGTCCCTGCAAAACTGAAGAATGATTAGTGGCGTTAGTCTAAGTGACGCGTCTTGCGTCCCGAGCTACTCCTGGGGATCCATCCATGCCATGCCTCCTTTTGTCATCTCACAATTTTAAGAAAAAACAGGGGACAACAAATTTTAAAACAAAGCATCTCTTGAAAAAAACTTATTTTATTCATTTCAGGACAAATGTTTGTGCTAGATTGTCATGATAAAACCCTATGTCCTTGGTCTGCCCGGACGCTCTGTCCACGATGCTTCAGGCGAAGTATCTCTTGACTGCATCGGCATTTACCGGTTTCGGGAGATCGTCTCCATCCATGTTGGTTAGCATTAGGGCACCCCCTGAGAATGCACTTTTGACCAGGTACGGGCCCTCGTACCTTGGGGCCCACTTTCCTTTGCTGGCCTCCTGATGAGGGAGAATTTTCTTTAGCACTAAATTCCCAGCCTCGAATTTGCGAGGTCGCACTTTCTTGTTATAAGCGTTGACCATTCTTTGCTGATATAATTGCGCATGGCAGATAGTGGCCAAGCACTTTTCGGGAAGGAGGTTCAGCTGCTCGTACCTCACTCTCACCCAATCAGATTCTTCTACTTCAGATTCTGCCAGGATTCTGAGAGAAGGAATTTCTACCTCGAGGGGAATTACGGCTTCCATGCCGTAAACTAATGAGTAGGGAGTTGCCCCTGTGGACGTACGGGTTGCTATCCGATAAACATGTAGTGCGAAGGGAAGCATGTCGTGCCAGTCTTTGTGAGTGATTACCATCTTTTGGATGATCCTCTTCAGGTTCTTGTTTGCTGCTTCGACTGCGCCATTCATCTTTGGTCGATATGGTGACGAGTTTCGGTGCTTCACCTTCCAACGTTGGCAAAGATCGTCAATCATCTTTCCGTTGAGATTGGTGCCGTTGTCCGTGATGATGGTTTCTGGGACCCCATGACGACAAATGATATTTCTCTCAATGAATCGCGTGGTGGTTTTCTGAGTGATGTTGGAGTAAGAGGTGGCCTCTACCCATTTGGTGAAATAGTCGATTGCTACGAGGATGAAGCGATGGCCATTAGAGGCTGTTGGATGAATTTGGCCGATGATGTCGATTCCCCACATTGCAAAAGGCCAAGGCGACGTCATGCTGAAGAGAGGGGCTGGAGGGACGTGGAGATGGTCCGCATAGATTTGACATTTGTCGCACTTCCGAAAATAGCTGATGCAATCTCGTTCGATGGTGAGCCAAAAATAACCTTGCCTCATTATCTGCCTGGCCATCATGTGTCCACTTGCGTGTGTGGAACAAACCCCTTCATGGATCTCTGCTATGATTCTCTTTACCTCGGTCATGGTGACGCAGCGAAGCAAAGCTCCATCAGCTCTCTTTTTATATAGAACCTCGCCGTCGAGGTAGAAGTCTAGTGCTAAGCGTTGGAGGGTCTTTTTGCTAACCCGGCTTGCCCCCGGTGGGTACTCCCGGTTTCTGATGAACTGTACTAGGTCGTAGAACCATGGCTTGCCGTCAGGTTCCTCTTCCAAGGCGACACAACATGCCGGAGTTTCCTTTACTTCCACTCTCAATGGTTGGAGCATTACTCCGCATTCTAACTTAAACATTGAGGCCAACGTGGCTAATGCATCTGCGAAGCGGTTCTTTTCTCTATCGACTCGGTCGAATTCGGTTTCCTCGAATTCCCGTGTGAGTTGGGTGAGTAGCCTTTGATAAGGGATGAGCTTGGAATCCCGTGTCTGCCATAGATCCTGGGCTTGATAGATGACGAGTGCTGAATCGCCGAAGATTCGGAGCTTCTTTACTTTTAAGTCGATGGCTGCTGTCAGACCACTGATGCATGCCTCATACTCGGCGACGTTATTGGTGCATGGGAAGTTCAATTTGCATGCTATGGGGAATTGACGGCCATCTGGGGCTATGACCACGGCTCCCATTCCCTTGCCCGAGAGGTTCACCGCACCGTCGAAGAACATGGTCCACCAATCGTCTTCTCGGAGATTTTCTGTGATCTCATCTTCAATCATTATGATGTCCTCATCGGGGAAGTCGAAGCTCAACGACTCGTACTCGTCCGAGGCATGATCGGCCAAGTGATCGGCGAGGGCGCTTGCTTTAACCGCTTTCTGAGTCACATAGATGATCTCGTGGTCAGCTAATAAGACTTGCCATCTACAAATGCGACTTGACAGGTACGGCTTTTCGAAAATGTATTTCAAGGGGTCCATGCGAGAGATTAGCCAAGTCGTGTAATACAACATGTACTGCCGGAGCCTTCGGACGCACCATGCTAGGGCGCAACAAGTTCGTTCCAACATAGAGTAACGCATCTCACATTCGTTGAATTTTTTGCTGAGGTAATAGATGGCTTGTTCACGCCTTCCGGACTCGTCGTGCTGTCCCAAAACGCAACCCATGGCGCTAGCCGTGACTGTCATATACATGAGCAAAGGCCGTCCTGGCGTCGGAGGAACTAGTACTGGCGGGTTTTGCAGATACGTCTTGATTTTCTCGAAGGCTTCCTGGCAGTCTTCGTCCCATTCTGCATCTCCGTGCTTCCTTAGCATTTTGAACATCGGCTCGCAAGTAAGTGTTAACTGGCTGATAAAGCGAGCGATGTAGTTGATGCGCCCTAAAAAGCTTCTTACTTCCGTTTCGGTGCTGGGAGCGGATAGCTCCTGAATGGCTTTTATCTTATCAGGATCGACTTCTATGCCTTTGTTGCTGACGATGAATCCCAATAACTTCCCGGAAGTCACTCCGAAGGTACACTTAGCTGGGTTTAGCCGTAGCCGAAATTGCCTCAACCTTTCGAACACCTTTCTCAGGATGTCTACATGATCTTGCGTGCCGCGAGACTTGGCTATCATGTCGTCGACATATATTTCCAATTCTTTATGCATCATGTCGTGGAAAAGGGTGACAGCAGCACGTTGGTACGTGGCTCCTGCGTTCTTTAATCCGAAGGGCATCACTTTGTAGCAGAAGGTTCCCCAGGGCGTGATGAAGGTCATCTTTTCACTGTCCTCGGGTGCCATCTTGATCTGATTGTACCCCGAGAATCCGTCCATGAAAGAGAACATGTCATTTCTGGCGGCACTATCTACCAAGATGTCGATATGGGGAAGAGGGAAGTCGTCTTTAGGGCTAGCTCGATTGAGATCCCGAAAGTCCACGCACATGCGAACCTTCCCATCTTTCTTAGGCACTGGCACTATGTTGGCGATCCATTCTGGGTACTCCGCAACTCTCAAAAAACCCGCGTCTAGTTGCTTGGTAACTTCTTCTTTGATTTTCAGAAGGATGTCTGGATGCATCCTCCGAAGTTTTTGCTTGACAGGCTTAAACTCAGGTTTTAATGGAATACGATGCTCAACTATCCCGGGATCAAGACCTGGCATGTCGGCGTATGACCATGCGAATACATCGGAGTAGTCCTTGAGGAGAGAAATCAACCTTTCTCTCTGAGTCGTATCTAGGGTAGTTCCGATCTTGACCAGTTTTTGACTCTCATTGCTTGCCCCCAAGTTTACTTCGTCCAATTCCTCCCGATGAGGGGTTATTTCCTTTTCTGAACTTTCTAGTAAACGGGTCAGTTCGTCGGAGACTTCGGCCTTGTCTTCGGTCGTAGCGATGATTTCTTCGCCAGTAAAGACATAGGTTTTATCAAGACAATCCGAACTAACACTCATCCTGAAATTAAAAGCGCGAAAAAAAGAGATGCGTAAAATGAAAATTTGCATATATATTGATTTTTAACAAAAGGGAACAGGAGTCCCTACAAAAATGTTTTCGTAAGAAAACGTGCCAAAAACATATATATTTTTTAAAATGAGAAATTACGGAGAGACATCCGGAAGCATGGTGATGGTCTAGTTGCCCACAGACTCCCCTGACTTCTTAACGAAAATGACTGAACCAGGTGATGATCCTTCTTCTCCTAGAGTGCAGATACGGAGGTCTGATACCCTGATTGGATTTTCATTGATGGTTTCAGCGGCGAAGGGGAACGTGGTTCTGATATGGGGAATCGACATTTTGCCCTCTGGCGCAGAACGTCCAAATAGCTTAGCCAGCTGCTTTTCTTTCTTTTCTTGGGCGATCCTGGTGAAATCGGCCTTGCTGGGTTGGTACCCTAACCCAAATCGATCTCCGAAGCTCTTCGGAGGCGCCCAGCCTTTCGATCCTTGTAACTCGGCCCCGAGCCGTTTTCCTAATTGGAAGCTTCCCTCTAGCGTTGACTTAGTGGTTGTTTCGGCTACCCCCAATTTTGAGGTTTCGCAAACGGGGGATCCCTCCTCGATCCAACCCGCGTTGACGATTTCAAAGGCTTGGAAGGAACTCTCCAGGGTTTCGGTAGTTTCGATGTAAGGCACGGATGCATGCTTGGCCAAGATCAAGGCTTCTTCGGCCTTTATCGTGACGAGGGCATTGTCTTTGACTTATTTGAGGCACTGATGCAGGGAAGAGGGGACGGCTCCCACTGAATGGATCCAAGGCCGTCCTAGAAGCATGCTATAAGCGGGTTGGATTTCCATGATCTGGAATGTCAAGATGAAAGGGTGGGGCCCGATGACCATATCCAACTCAATGTTCCCGATGATCTCTCGAGTAGTGCCATCGAAAGCCCTAGCCATCATTCCGCTAGGTTTTATGAGGGAGGAATCGACCGGCAGCTGTTCAAGGACATGCCTGGGCATGACATTAAGTGCGGACCCATTGTCGATTAGGGCCTTTGCTATGACGTGTCCCTTACATTCCACCGTGATGTATAGGGCTTTGTTGTGATCTCTTCCCGAGGGGTCGATCTCTTCTTCCGAGAAGGAAATGCTGCTTAAGGCTTGGATCCTCCCGACAAGGTTTTCCACCCCTTCTGTGGTGATATCCTTAGTCACGAAAGCTTGTTTCAAGACTTTTAAGAGAGCTTGGCGATGCGGCTCTGAAGTGAGGATCAGCTCCATGATGGAGATACGAGCTGGGGTTTTCTTTAGCTGTTCGATGATGCTGAACTCGCTCTGTTTCATGATCTTGAGGAACTCAGTTGTCTCGTCCTCGGTTACAGGTTTGCTTAAACCTTGCGCCTCCTCTATCGTCTCTTCGCGGATCACAGGGTCTTTCCCTTTGGCTTGTCGTTGCTTTTCTACTTCCTCCGAAATGTAACATCTTCCAGTGCGGGTCATGCTCCCGATATGAGAGGCTTCGCTGATAGCGAGTGTTGTTGGTGCGACTGCCCGGGCCACATATTTGAAGGAGTAAGGTGCTGGTGGATTGTCCTCGATGGCGTTGATGGCTTCTTGGGTTTCCCCTTTGGTTTGAATGATCCCGAATGTTGCGAGTTGCTTGACTTTTTGCCGAAAAAGTCTGCAATCCTGGATGTCATGCTTGCTTTCCCCTTGGCAGAATAGGCATTGGGCCTGACTATTCCCTGGGAATGGCAAATAAGCGTTGTTGGCTAATGCGAAGAACAATTCTTCATTGGGTACTTCCCCCATCGACAGGTGAGAAAGGTCAATTCCAATGGAAGAAATGTCGCTCATCCTAGGATTATGGTGCGGTAGAGGACTGGTTGTCATATCAAGACCCCTTGTCAAACCTTTGGACGAGATTCGTCCTTCTTTGGTTAGGTGCTCGACCTTCTCTCTAAAGTCGTAGCAGTTTTCCAAGGAGTGTCCTCGGGTTCCGGCGTGATATTCACAGCTATCCTTTGGATCATACCAGCTAGGGTAAGGAAGGGATTGAGGCGAGAGTGGGGATGGTGTAATCTGCCCGCCTGCCAAAAGGCTTGCGTAGATCTCTTTCAAAGGAAACGGAGGAAGCGACCATGTCGGTGAAGGGTATGACTCGGAGTCTGAGGATTCCCAAGAAGGTAGTAAGGGCACTGTGCTAGAATAGGAAGGTGGTGCCGAATACCTGACGAGGTAATCGAACTTCCCGGAAGGTTGGCCCAAGGTGTCAATCTCGCGGTCGCCTTCGTCGCGGCGCGCGGGGAACCGCTTGCACGATGAAGTCGATCTTTTCTTCTGGACCATTTGGAGCGGGGTTCCATTGGCGTTATGCGGGATAGGAAATCCATCTTCGATCGTGTTGATGGATCCTTCCCCAGGGGTCACTTTCTGGGTTTGTATTACCCCGAGACTCGAGAGTTGTCTCACCTTTTCTGCGAACGACTTGCAGCTTCGGATCTTGTGACCGTCGCTTTCCTTGCAGTACATGCAGTGACTCGGATTGCCCCCTGAGTATATCACATATCCCTCTCGAGCTAAGGCCTGGAAAAGCTGTTCTTGTGGCCAACTCGATGCGGAAGATAAATGGTCGTTGCTTTCTCCTGCCGAGATGGCATTCACCCCTCCCTTTCCTTGGGAATGATTGGGAAGAGGGTTGGTGGATGTGTTGGGTCCTTTTGCTAATCCTTCGAAAGATACCCATCCACTTTTGATCAAGTGATGGACCTTTGCCTTGAATGCGAAGCAATTTTCCAGAGTGTGACCTGGGGCTCCAGCGTGATATTCGCATCTTGCGTTGTGATCATACCACTTTGGGTAAGGAGGCAATTGAGGCTGAGCCGGAATCGGTACGATCTGTCCAGCCGCCAGGAGATGTTTGTAGATTTCTCCTGCAGGGAGAGGGAGAGGAGGTGGAGGCTCTCGGTTCCACCGATTGTTGGTCGTGTTTTGGTTATTTGGGTCTTTTGGTGGGTTATTTGGTTTGGGTTGCATAGGTTGTGATGTTTGCACTGGAGGTGGTGGGAAATGAGTAGGATTTTGAGGTAGGATATTAGCGATTGGTGGTGAATTAAAAGGAAAGGAGGTGGGTTGATATAGTGATACCGGCTGATACGGCGGTGGTACCAAATAAGGCGGTGGTGGCGGAAACGGCTGCCCCTGATTAACTTGGGGAGCGACAAATCCGACGTCCCTTTTCACGACTGATGCTTTCTTTGGTACAGACTCTGGTGTTGGATGCGTGATTCGCCCAGACTTAATCCCTTGCTCGACTCTTTCGGCAATTAGGACCATGTCGGAGAAGCTGTTTGAGGGGTTCGAGATCAGGTAGGTGTAGTAGGGAGCTTTGAAGGTGTGCAAGAAAATCGACAAGAGTTCCTTGTCGCTTAAGGGTGGAGAGATTCTCGAAGCCAACTCTCTCCATCTTTGCGCATAGGTCTTCACGGACTCGCCGATTTTCTTTTCCAGATTTTGCAGGTCGGCGCGGTCAGGAGCCACCTCCATGTTGAATTTGTATTGTCGGTAGAAGGCATCGGACAGGTCTCTCCACGTCCTGATCCTGGCTCTGTCCAGCCCCATATACCAAGTTAGGGCGTGTTTGGTCAAGCTTTCTCGGAATAAATGGATCAACAACGGTTCATTGTGGATCATCTCTACCATCTTGTTGCAGTATGCTCTGAGGTGGGTCTTCGGGCATTCTACCCCAGTATATTTTTCGAAGTCCGAGATCTTGTACTTCGGAGGTATGACGATCCCGGGGACCATGCACATGTCGGCGGGACCTGTGGGATCGAATGGACCGGCCCCTTCGATTGCTCTGAGTCTCTCCTCGAGAAGATTCAGTCTGTCACTTTTCGGTTTCTCGGCCCCGATGGGGTTAGAACCGAAGGGCAGCATAGGTTCTGATGAGAACTGCGGTTGCGCTGGGTTGAAAGTGAGGAGCTGAGTTCCCATAGGTCCGGGAATCGTGCTCGGAGGAATAGGAGGGAGATACAGGTCCTCTGGGTGGGCCTGGCTCTTGCTGGGGTCCCCAGCAGGGTTGATTGAAAGGTACTGAAGCGACGGGGAGATCTCTTCACCCGCCTTAGCTGTAGGATTTGCAGTGATGGGTACTGTGAAGGGATTATCCCATCTCCAATGGCCCGGGGGACCAGAAAGTGGCGGGAGTACGGAAGGTCCTGCGACGGTGAGCGAAGAGTGAGGTCCTTTTGTTTGAGGGAGATCAAAACCCGGTGGTACTTCGGCGACAGCTTCATCTCTTTCCTTTTAGGCCCTGGTGGCTCTTTCTGTAGTGATCCTAACTTGCTCCTCTAACTCCGTGATTCTAGCCATTAGTGCTTCATCGGTCTTGGCCGGTTCAGTCATTTTTCGTTTTTGAAGTCTAGTTAGGGGGAGCCTGTGCGGAGTAGCTTGCTTTTGAGGAGCTATTGTGAACCTGAAAAAGGGAAAAACACAGAAAAAGTAAATACAAGTGAGGATATACAGGTGATATGCAATCCCGAGGCCTCCACGTTGCTCATTCATTTTCCGGCCACACTTTCACTTGATATTTCCAAGGAGGTCGGTGAGGCGAGGAATCCCAGTGGTTGACAAGATACGAAAGAAGCCTCTATACATTCCCCCGATATGAAGCAAACCTGAGATGCGTTAAGGCGAAACCCAAATCAGCAGGGGCAACCAATGCCGCCATGCTAGGAAGATCTCTTTCATACTGTGCTTGCAAATGACGTAGGGCCTGACGCCTGGTGAACCCAACCGAGGGGAGGGATGACAATCAATGCCATGAACTTGGAGGTCATGATAAGCTAAGAGGACAAAGCCACGAGTGGGCAATATTTGGCTGTTTTTGTTATTTTTTTTTTTTTGAATGTTTGGTCTGATTTTTTGGTTCTTTGGGTGAAACGACTGTGTTTATCCCGGAGGGATTTTCTCTTTCTTTTTGCGATAGTCTTTTGAGTTGCGTTTGGATGGATAATTGATATGGAAAAAATGAGGCGATTTTAATAAATATCCGAAAGAGTACGACTTTATTAAAAGTGTTTACAAAAGTATGGTAAACTTGCTAAATTTATCAAAAATGGCTAAGATAGGTGGAATCAGGGGTCCTAGCTAAAAAGAAAAGATTTGCCGATATCCGAGCCTTTCCCTGAAGGTGTCATTCCTGGGCGTCTGAGTCTTCTTGTTCCTGCCAAAGGTACTCCATTGAAGCCAACTCCCCTTTCTTCATCTCTATCTCAGCCTCTAAAGTGGCAATTCGGCTTTGTAGTGTCTGATCGTTGAAACTTCGTTCCCCGAAAATATCAAGTGAAAGTAGTGTATGTGCCGACATGTCGAATGAGCAAAATGGGTCCTATGGGACAAAAATAAGATTTTAAATGCAAAGTAACCTGCACGTGTCAGAAAATTTACAGTTCGTATAACAGAAAAATCACGTCAATATGCCACGACAAATAGGTATAATCATGATGCACGTGCTGGGGCTCTGATTCCGACATTTCTAACTGGCTTGAATGGTTCCCGGATGATACCATGAAAAGGTCCCTAAAGTGTCGTCCAGTCGCCCGATTCCTTGCGAAATCGTATAACCTTTCGACTGGCTTTAGGGGTTCATCCGAGTTGGGATTGGTGAACACTACCCAGGACATGTGTCCTAGGGCGTCACTACTACCCTCCTATTTTCGTAATTGTCCCCTGGGTGTAGGGCGCTATGAAATGCATATGACAATTGATAAAGCAAATAAATAAACAGGCCAACAATTGATCAAAGCAAATAAACAAATAAAACACCTCTCTAAAAAGATAAAACCGGCTCCGACCCTAATGTCCCCAGCGGAGTCGCCAAACTGTCGCGCCTCGGAAATTTAAAAATTCGCGAGTGTGCAACGAAATTTGAGACCTTCAGATGCTCGGCGTAAAAGGACGCCTCGCAGCATGCAATGAAGTCGCCACCCTAATTTGGTTGCTAGGCTTAGGGAACCCTAATCGTCATGGCATAGGAAATATAATAAGTAAAAAAAACTAAAGGCACAAAAAAAGGGGTCTGGCCCCAGACAAAGGTTCGGGGTCGTGTTATGGTCTCGGGAAGGTGTTAGGCACCCGAGACACATCCGAAAACGGTTACCGGTTGATGAGAGAGGTGTTTGAGAAATGCGTTTTGAAAAAGGGGGCCCTCAGAGGAATCGTCACTTTAGTCTTTTATTATGATCGTGATGGGACTGAATTTTCCGTAAGACTGAATGAGCGCCCTATTTTTTCATCATCGGGCCATGCATGATTAACTTAATTACTACGTGATCCTAACATGGATTGCTAACAGAGTACCAATTTAAATGATAGATTTTAAAGTGAAAAACTGAAGTGGGATCGAAAGTCCCCATGTACATGCAGTCAATACAAGCGAGAATTTAAAATCATATGAACATGGTATTTTAAGCAACTCTTTAAACACGTTGTTCATGTGGGTTGATTTTAATTCTAGCAGTTCTATATATCATGCATGCAGTTGATATTTGCGAAAAGCATCGAATAAATAAAAGGGACTTGTGAGGCGTACTTTCGAGCGAAGCTTGAAATTAACCTACAAAACGAGAGTGTTAGTGATGGCTTGAGAAATAACTAAGCAATTTTAAGAGTGCAAAAATTTAAATGACAGTTGATTGCATACGAGAAATGATGGATTTCACGCATACGAAAATGAGATGCTGAGTTTGATAAAAATGATGACAGTTGATTGTATGCGAAAAATGATGGATTTCACGCATACGAGATTTAAATGCTGAATTGATTTGCATGCGAAAAATGATGGATTTTAAGCATGCGAGAATTTAAATGCTACGTTGATTGCATGCGAAAAATGATTGATTTTATGCATACGAAAATTAAACGTTGGGTTGTTTGCATGCGAAAAATGATTGATTTTAAGCATACGAGAATTTAAACGCGAGGTTGATTGCATGCGAAAAATGATTAATTTTACGCATACGAAAATGAAATGCTGTCTTGATTGCATGCGAAAAATGATGGATTTTACGCATACGAGAATTTAAATGCGAGGTTGATTGCATGCGAAAAATGATTAATTTTACGCATACGAAAATGAAATGTTGTTTTGATTGCATGCGAGAATTTAAAGGCTACATTGATTGCATGCGAAAAATGATTAATTTTACGCATACGAAAATGAAATGCTGTTTTGATTGCATGCGAAAAATGATGGATTTTACGCATACGAGAATTTAAATGCGAGGTTGATTGCATGCGAAAAATGATTAATTTTACGCATGCGAAAATGAAATGCTGTTTTGATTAGTGCAGAAAAATTAAATGCTGAGGGCAGAAAAATTAAATGTAGTTGACGATTTACAGGGAATAAAAAAGTTTGATGATGTGCAGAAAATAAAACAGGTTGATAATGCAGAGAATAAACAGTTGGATATTTGCAGAAAATAAACTGTTGATATTTTCAGAAAAATAACAGTTGATAGATTGCAGAAAATAAACAGTTGATAAATTGCGGAAAATAAACAGTTGATAAATTGCGGAAGAATTTCCAGCAGTTTGCGAAAAATTAAAGCAGTTGAATATTTACGAGAATTAAAATGCGACCGACCATGTAGGCGGTATTGAATTTAAATTGCCGAAAGTAAATTGCTGAAATTTAAAGTGCGGAAAAGTAAAGTGCAGAAAAGTAAAGTGCGGAAAATTAAAGTGCGGAAAAGTAAACAGTTGATAATTTGCGGAAGGATTTCCAGCAGTTTTGCGAAAAATTAAAGCAGTTGAATATTTACGAGAATTAAAATGCGACCGACCATGTAGGCGGTATTGAATTTAAATTGCTGAAAGTAAATTGCTGAAATTTAAAGTGCGGAAAAGTAAACAGTTGATAATTTGCGGAAGGATTTCCAGCAGTTTTGCGAAAAATTAAAGCAGTTGAATATTTACGAGAATTAAAATGCGACCGACCATATAGGCGGTATTGAATTTAAATTGCTGAAATTTAAAGTGCGGAAAAGTAAACAGTTGATATTGCGACCGACCATGTAGGCGGTATTGAATTTAAATTGCTGAAATTTAAAGTGCGAATAATTAAACAGTTGATATTTACAGAAAATAAACAGTTGATATTACAGAAAATTAAAAGTGTTAGTACGACAAATAATCATACGAAGCATACGAGTATTTTACGGAAAAAAAAGTGAATTAAACAATTCGTGTATAAAACATACGAAAAATAGCACGTATCATGAAAAACAATTATACGAAGCATGCGAGCATTTTACGTAAAAAAATAACGACTCGAAGGCTCGAAAAAAATATAAATGGGCTGGGCCCAGCTTGGAAATTTGAAGAAATGGGCCAGGAACAGTTCCTGGCCCAAGGGAATTATTTTAAATGGTGATGGGCTCGGCCCATCACCTTTCTCTCATTTCCTCACGCGAAGGGCCATACGGCCCAAGTCATCATCTTCAACCTCCCATTGCCGGCGCCACTGCCGACGATGGAGGTGGCAAACCAGGCGACCAATTTCTCCTGGTTCTTGACCCGAATGAAAGCTCCCCCTCCCAGCAGCACGAACAAACCATCACAGCAAGAAATAGAAACAAAAACAGTAGGATTTCTAAAGGAAAGGAAGAGGTGCACATTTACATTAATTATCGAAACAATTAATCTAAGCAATGATAATGCAAACGGATGTTAGTATAGTGAAATTAGGTTGAAACTAAAGTGATTGCAGCAAGTTTTGGTGATTAAGTAATTACCTAAGCTTTAAATGAAAATTTAAAAGAAAACAAGGGAAAGAATGTTTACAGTGATGCGGCTACCGGCGGACGACGGCGAGGCACGGGAGTGAGGGTGCGTGAGTGGGGTTCAAGAGTGCAGGACTTGGACCGGAAAATAGGGAGAGAGTAGTGTGGTTTTTATTGCAAAATTCCAGACCGTTTTGCTCGAATGATGGCTTGCTATTTATAGGCAAAATCGCGTGGGAGGAGGGACGCCGGAGCTGCGCGTGGTGGCCGGCTGGTCACGGTGGCAAGGCTAGGGGGAGGCGTGATGATGGCGGAGGGCTAGGGGCTAGGGAGCAGTTGGCTCGGGCGAGGACTTCGGTCGCTTCCCTCGTGCGTGCACTGTGCATGTGCATTATGCACATTAAATCAAGGGCCATTGATCTGGTTGACTTTCCTTAGTTGACCAGATCAATGGCCATGATCAAATGGCCTTTCATCTGATTTAAATGGCCTCGAGCCGGTTCCCGTGACTAAACGTTCTGACTTTTCGAGCCGAAGGTACCGTCGCGTAGAGAAAAATACGACGGGTTTAACCGTCTACAGCGAATGACGATAATTTTTCGTTTAACGTGTTTATTTTTGCGTTCAAAAACGTGAAACGTTTGAACGGAAAAATAAAGACGTTACGCCGAAAATTACACGAAACGCTGTAGACCGTTGCGAGCAAAAAAAAATCTAGCAACTAGTTGATGGAAAACATTTTAAAGTCGAGCTATTGTCCGAGCAGACTTACTCGGGTCCAATAAAAGCTCGAATGAAAATAATAATAAAATAATAAAAATACTAAAAATGCGCTAAAACATAAAAAATCCTAAAAATCATGAGATGACCTAAAACGAAGAAAAAACTAGCAAACGACTGCCGGATAGTAAGAAATGTGACTTTTAAGGCTAAAAATAATAATAATAATAATAATGAAAATACATGCTGAAAAATTAAATATGCGATTTCGAAAGCTGACGATGCTAAAGATAATGCAAAAATGCAACGAAATACCTAAAAATGCTAGTGACAGTAAACCAACTGAAAATGACTGTAAATTAAGTAAATAACAGAAATGCTAAAATTAAATAAAAATGGCGTCAAAATTCGGGTATCAGTATTAATAAAGTGGGATATTTATTAATTGTTACTAAATGTTCTTTGCATATCTAGTACATCAATGACTACTAATAACAAGTTGACATTATCTTTGCGTTTAGTCCTTGAGAATGACAAGCTGGCTGGCCCAATTTCCTTGACTGGTTTAGGAACCCAAGAATTACTCTTAGGAAAGAAAGGAAACTATGTGTCCTTGAGGAACTTGTTCCCGAGGAACCATCTGCTAATGCTGCAAAAGCTATAAGGGATGATTACACGAAGCATTCTAGTGATGCTCTTGATGTTGGTCTTATGTTGGCCACCACGAGTTTAGACCTTCAGAAGGATATGGAGCACATGGGTTTCCCATTTGAGGGAAATATTCCAACAACAAGAAAGGCAGGAAAGGTTTAACACTATCAAGGCTCTACATTCATGCAAGATGACTGAAGGTGCATTTGTGAGCACTCATGTTATGAAGATGAAAAACCATATTGATCATCTTGAGAGACTTGGATTTCCTATTAGTCAATAGTTTACTATAGATTTAATTCTGAATTCCCTAACTGATAAATATGATCAGTTTGTTATGAACTATAATATGGGTAACATGGAGAAATCAATTTCTGAGTTGCATGGGATGCTGAAGACTGTTGAACAAACATCAAGATAACGGTTGCCCCTATATTGATGGTTCAGAAAGGAAAATGGATGAAATGGAATGGCAATAAAGGTGGCTATAGTAAGCCTAAACCTATGTCTGTGAAGAAAAAAAGAAAGATTCTAAAGGTTGGAACTTGTCATTTCTGCAATGAACCTAGTTATTAGAAAAGAAATTGTAAGTTATATTTGGAAGATCTGAAAAAGAAGAAGAGTAGTGAGACTACTGCTTCAGGTATTTATGTTATAGAAATTGATCTTTTTATTCCTACTTCTTAGGTATTAGATACCGATTGTGGAGCTCACATTTGTGTAGACCTTTGAGAAAGGGAGAGACAGACCTACGAGCTTGTAATGGAGCAAGAGTTGTTGCTAAAGTTGTAGGTGATAACAATTAATATACCCCCCAGGGCATTTTAGTCCGGACAGGGGGTACGTCATCTTCAGCTACTGTAGGGCCTGCCTGGCCTCCTGCTCGTCCTGCTACCGGGGGTGGTCGACGTCAGCGGGGGGGGCCCATCCAGCATGATATGACGCTTATTCCCACACCCGGTACGCCATAAGCGTTAACATCCCAAGATAACGCTCCCCACTAATCTCCTATAAATACCCCCACCCCCCTAGGTAGAAAGGGGGGGGGGGGCTCTCTCTCATTACTACTCCTGCTTACCCATTATATTTCACTACTTATACTGACTTGATCGTCGGAGTATCTGCGCCGGGGACCCCCTCCGGCGCCTTGCAGGTGTAGTGGCTGCGAGGACCACCCCCTTAGAGGTGAAGATCTCTAGGATTCTTCCTACCCCGGGTACAATCTCAACTAATTATTATCAAAATGGTGCTTTCATTGAGAGTATTTAGATCTTCAAGTGAGTTCCTTGAGATCTAAAGGCTCTCCTCTTCGTATGCATATTTATTAATCTCCATCGCTGCAGCTGGTTTTTCTAGTTATGGATTTATCATATGATTCAAGTGTTACTCGGATCTCGTTCATGATATGAATTTATATGGTCAACATATTATTGTTGCGCACCGAAGGGATACCAAAAGGATCAGATCTGGAAAATGGTGATTTAAGATTGCTCGTGTGTGATGATCTCAATCCATACCAATAATTTATTATTATATGTTCAAGAGAAAGATCGGATCAGATCGGGAAAAGAAAGAAAAGAGAGAGAAGCTATGATTATCTTTGTTGTATGAAGATCGGATCGGGAAAAGAAAGAAAAGAGAGAGAGAAGCTGTGATTATATTTGTTGTATGCGACCAGCAAATAATTATCACCAACAATAATTATCATCATAATTATTTATTATCACCACTGCACCAAATAGCAGGGGTGTGGATGAATCAAAGGGCAGGAGAATGGAGGAGAAAAACTCTTGGTAAATTTGGGCCTCGTGGCCCATCATTTTTGACGGCCTAGCTTGTCTTCAATCTTGAGCCACCATCATCGCGCGATTAAGGAGCAAGGTTGTCATACCGCGGCCATCGTCATCGTCAATTAATTGAGAGATCTCAATTAATGCTGCTGTGTACAATGAAAAAGACAAAAATAAGAAAGACGTGCAGAGAGAGATTGAGATTGGCGAAAGAACCAAGCAAGTAGAATAAATGAATAAATCTGAATTTTCTGTGTGATATCGGGATCACCTTGTATGATGTTTGTAAAGCTTTCGTATGTGGGGCCTACTTCAGTGGCGTCTGGCATTGTTGAGGCTTGTCAGTGAATACCGCGATGACACGTTTCCTGGACAGTTGTACCCTCCTGGTATTCAAGCGGTGCAAACGTTTGTCTGCTGCGATAACAAGTGATAAACGGCAAAAGCAGTAAACTGCAACAGCGGTAGCAACTTATCAGGAGCAACGGGAAGAAGAGATGAAGAAGAAAAGTGGCACCCGCGGTTGAATTCCACAGTTGGGCAGCTAGGAGGTTGTTTGACAGAGATGAGCGACAGAGAGGGGATAACGCTTCTGCACTGTCTTCATTTCTAGTGGGTGCCGCTAGGAAGTTGTTTGGCAGAGATGAGTTAATATGGACAGTCATCATCGCTATAACACATAAATGAATTAAGTTAATGGGTAGCAACATAACAAGAAAAGGAAGGCATGCCAGCAACGGCATGCTATCGGGAGCAAGCAAGATATCGCTCCGATATCGCTCCACGGCAACAACATGTAGATTACGCCCCTAAAGCATAAGAGGTTCACCTAATGCTAGCAACAGATCAGTACATCGGATCTGCTTAGCGGCATAGCGGCAGCCAATGATCCATCCATCCTTCTGGTAGTGGCACATGACGGGAAAGGAGAGATAACAAAGATGAAAGCGTGAATAGTGCTTATGTGTCAACATTAGCGCCTGGCTTCCACGTCAATAGTAGCTTCAGTGTGAACAGTACTTGGAATAGCAAAGTGAGTAAACAGTATCAGGTTTAGAGAAAACGTATTTCTGGCCAGATATATCGGGTTTCACGAGGAAAATCGTATCTTTTTCGTATGCACTCAAAATTCTGCGTATGATAGCTCAATTTGAAGGCAATTCAATGGGCTACAATTCTTATAAAGACATCTCTGTGAGATATTGAGGTTAACTGGGCGTTATCGAGAGTCAAAGTCTGGGTTTGAGATTCATGACGCTAGCTATATTGAGTTTCACGGAAAAAATCATATCTTCTTCGTATGTGCTCGGAATATTCTGGATAGCATCTCGATTTGAAGATAATTTAGAGGGACACAATTTGTATGAAGACATCTGAGCGAAATATCTGCGTTAACTAGGTGATATTGAGCCTCAAAGTGACACCATGGTCTAAATTCCTCAGCTACAGTCTGGTCATTGGCCAATATCACTTGGTTACAGCCAGATTCTTCAGTCACAACTCACAAGTTGCAAAAGTCAATCCATCGGGTGAATATCTACCCCGGAGGAATATCTATATGATTTATCGGGTGAATATCTACCCCGTTTAAAGAACCCTCATAATATTGTGTGCCCATCCTCTCATCACCGAAAAAGGTCTCCAACGATATGACATTTTCCTTCGTAAATGCAAGGAATGGAACGGGAATTAAACAACGGTCGAGTTCCTTGTTTATTCCCCTAAGGTATCACTATTACCTTTAAGATTATCATTTTCCCCTTAACTCTATTTTTAGTATCTTCACTATCCTTCACATTCTTAGAGGAATCTAACCAGAGTTAGGAGACTCTGTTAGTGTATTTGTACAACTAACAATGCAGATGCTCAAGTGGAGTACAGATTGAAATCCTGGGGAATGTGAAAAAAAATACAATATTGCGGTTAGCTACGACATAAAACCGCACAATTTGTAGGTGGCCTACAGCGTAAAACCGCGTCAATATTGCAGGTAGCTCCGAGCAGCGTAAAACTGCGTCAATATTGCAGGTAGCTACGGCGTAAAATCGCACAAATTGTAGGTAGCTTATGGCGTAAAACCGCGTCAATATTGCAGGTGGCTTACAGCAAGGCCGGATCCAACGAGCTTGGATGGAAAAAGTGACATCAATGACACCCCGATATGTGCGGGTGAAAGCCTCTAAGGGTAACTAGCACTTGTCATTACATGTTATTTCTACTAACATGGCAAGGCAACATTTGAGAATGTGCAGGAAAGTCGATGAAATATCGAAATAAGTGAAGAGACTAACGCCCACAAAGGCAGCAAGATTACGCAAGAATTCATTACTACCTGCGGGATATCTCTTGTCGTTAGCGAGGAAATACATCCTCAGTGATGAGAGCGATGGTACACCATCTTATCTGCGATATCTCCTTCCCGGTGCTGAAATGCGCATGCTTAGTCATGTCACGATATCAAGAAGAATACTCTATTATTATTATCTGCCCGTAATTTGGCTGACTACATGGTGGTCTCGTGATGACACCATCTTCATCAGCAAGCTATGACATTGCTTCATTACAGTGTCGCGTTATCGCAGCATTATCAGTTCTGGTTTATCGCCAACGTTATCAGTTCTGGTTTGTGACCAGTGTTATTGCTTCAATATCGGCACTACTATCTCATCATGACAGTTCAGGGAAGGGACTGGCACAAAGAGAGGGAGTTGCCGCGAAGTGCCCCCTTAGTAATTTTATGAAGAAACAGTCATCCTCTATTCAGCTGCCTCCATGTTACCAACTGCCTCCGTGTTAGCACTTGTCGCCCTAGCAGCTGTCGCCCTAGCAGTTGTCGCCCTAGAAACTGTCACCCTAGTAGCTGTCTCCGCATTATTAGCTGTCTCCGCGTCGTCAGCCGTTTCCGCGTCATTAGCTGTCTTCGCGTCATTAGCTGTCTCCGCGTCATTAGCTGTCTCCGCATTATTAGTTATCTCCGTGTTATTAGCTGTCTCCGCGTCATCAGCTATATCCGCGTTATCAGCTATATCCGCGTCATCAGCTGTCTCCGCGTTATCAGCTATATCCGCGTCATCAGCTGTCTCCGCGTCATCAGCTGTCTCCGCGTCATCAGCTGTCTCCACGTTATCAGTTGTCTCCGTGTCATCAGCTGTCTCCGCGTTATCAGTTGTCTCCGAGTCATCAGCTGTCTCCGCGTCGTCAGCTATCTCCGCGTCATCAGCTATCTCCGCATCATCAGCTGTCTCCGCGTTATTAGCTATCTCCGCGTCATTAGTGCGTTATCAACTATCTATGAGAAATGGTCACTTGACGGCGAACGAGTCCATATATCGAGAATGTTTGTCATTCGAGCAACATCCTGGAATTGTCACCTGTGCTCGCACCGTCAAGCGAGTAGCATTCTTCATGCTCCCAACAACACACGTGACAGTATAAGTCGGACGTCTCCGCCATACCGCACATACCCTGTTTTCATGAATGGTCGTCAGAACCTGCTTATCGAGAAGCAAGCTATCGGCAGAAGCATCGCTTATCGTCACCTTATCAATTTGGTCGTCATCTCCTTCGTGGCCAACAGTTATCACAAGCTATCAGCTCATGTTACCTGCTCCGTTATCGTATACTTGATACAACTGGTTCGAAGATATAGAGTTTTGGCAAACACCGGGAATAAGAATTTATGGCGTGAATGTCAAAAGAGTCAGAGAAACTCGAAGATCTTTGCAAGCCTGCCACGACATGAAGGAAATAGCACTCATCCAAATACCGAGAATGAAGCCCTTGGTAAATACTCTGGCTCGTTTTCGGTTGGGCTTGGGATAACAATTAATATACCCCCCAGGGCATTTTAGTCCGGACAGGGGGTACGTCATCTTCAGCTACTGTAAGGCCTGCCTGGCCTCCTGCTCGTCCTGCTACCGGGGGTGGTCGACGTCAGCGCCGGGGGGGGGGGGGGGGGGGGGGGGGGGGGGTCATCCAGCACGATATGGCGCTTATTCCTACACCCAGTACGCCATAAGCATTAACATCCCAAGGTAACGCTCCCCACTAATCTCCTATAAATACCCCCCTAGGTAGAAAGGGGGGGGGGGGGACTCTCTCTCACTACTACTCCTGCTTACCCATTATATTTCACGACTTATACTGACTTGATCGTCGGAGTATCTGCGTCGGGGACCCCCTCCGGCGCCTTGCAGGTGTAGCGGCGGCG
This sequence comes from Viola odorata, assembly GCA_963691705.1. NCBI lineage: Eukaryota > Viridiplantae > Streptophyta > Magnoliopsida > Malpighiales > Violaceae > Viola > Viola odorata. The sequence goes on from OY829537.1 coordinate 75,374,967, forward strand.
AGGACCACCCCCTCAGAGGTGAAGATCTCCAGGATTCTTCCTACCCCGGGTACAATCTCAACCAATTATTATCAGTAGGAATTTATGAACTATTTTTGCCTAGTGGGTTTGTTTTAGTTTTGAACAATTGTTAGTTTGTTCCAGCTTTAAGTAGGAACATAATTTTGGTTTCTTGTTTGGAACAAGATAGATTTTATTTGATTATTAAGAATAAGAAAATTTCAATTCTCTAGGATGCTATACATTATGCAAATGCTGATTTACATAATGACATTTATGTTCTAAACCTTGATGTACCGAATCAACAACCTGTTTATAACATATCTACCAAGAAGTTTAAATCCAATGATTTAAACCCATCCTACCAATGTCATTGTCGTTTAGGCCATATAAATGAGAAACGCATATCAAAACTCCATAAGGATGGATTTTTGAGTCAATTTGATTTTGAGTCATATGACACAAGTGAATCTTATTTTTTGGGGAAAATGACAAAAGATCCATTTACTGATCAAGGTGAAAGAGCTAGGGATTTATTGAGCCTTATACATACTGATGTATGCGGTTCAATGGGTACTGCTGCTAGAGGTGGATATTAGTACTTCATTACATTCAAAAATGAACATGAAAGTTTTGAAATGTTTAAGACTTTCCATAATCAAATAGAAAATCAACTTGGTAAGAAAATTAAAGCACTTTGATAAGATCGAGGTGGTGAATATTTGAGTCAAGTTTTTTATGATCATCTTAGAAATTGTGGAATTATTTCATAATTAACTACTTTAGGAACCCTACGAAACTGCCCAAAAAGACTCCAAGTATACCCCACCTGCAAACACTCTACCCCCTAAACCAAAACCTTTCACACCATACCCCAAAAACAACCCAATTAACCTACCACCAAAGCAACCGGGATTTACTGAAAACCCCTGTACCACCAACCCCAACCAGCCGAGAAGGTTCTCTTCCAATATTGAGTATTTCAAATGCCATAGAATATGACATATTTCATCTGAATGCCCCCAACCGCCGTACAATCATCCTTCGAGACCGGAGTTATGAAACTGAAAGTGAAGGGAAAAAAATGGGGGATGATAATGGAGATGAAAAGGAAGATAACGGCAGCAGTGAAGAAGAAGTAGTTTCAGCCACGACAATGACTCTAGTGGTCAGACGGATTATGAATGTCCAAGACAAGGCTGAGGACGACTGTGAGAAATAACGAGAAAATTTATTCCATTCCCGTTGTGAGATAAACGTAAAGATTGCCTCCATGATTGTGGATAACGGAAGCGTTGTTTATGCTGACAGTCATCTTTTAGTCCACAAGCTGAATCTTCAGACGGTACCACATCCTAAAGCCTACTCCTTACATTGGTTTAATGATGACAGTGAAGTACATGTAAGAGAGTAGGTTATTGTATCCTTCAAGATGGGAGGGTAAGAGGATGAAAGACTGTGTGATGTAGTATCGATGGATGCCAGCCATCTCCTACTTGGAAGACCATGGAAATTTGACTGGTATGTTAATCATGATGGACATACCAACAAGATTCATTTGATCCATGGAGGAAGGAAGTATAGTATACCGCCATTATCTCTAGCACAAGTTTGAGAGGACCAACGACATATGGAGAAGACTAGTGCTGAGTTCCAGTTATTAAGAAAAATGAGAGAGAAGAGCGGAGAGAAAATGAGAATAACGGTAATACACACCATGAAAAAAGCAAGCATGGCATGACGAGTGAAAAGGAGAGAAAAAGAAAATAAAAGAGAGAAGAAAGTAAGAGGAGAGTAAAAATACACGCCGTGAAAATAGCGAGCACGATAGAGAGCCAAAACCTATGAGTCTTTTGGCGAGAGGGAAAGATGTAAGGAAAACTTTGCTACTAACGAACGGTGTCTGGTACTTTGGTACAAGGCACACTATTTGAATACTGTTATTGACCCTCTTTCTCTTCTACCCAGTCCGTTAGTTTCACTTTTGTAGGAATTTGGAGATGTATTCCCCAAGGAGATGCCAAACGGACTTCCACCAATCCGAGGAATAGAGAATAAGATTGATTTGATCCCAGGATCCACCTTGCCAAATAGACCAGCTTACCGGTGCAACCCGGAAGAAACCAAAGAAATCCAATGGAAAGTAAATAAAAGGGCTTGGAATTTTGGATCCTTAACTATAATTTCTTCTGATAGAAAGTAGAAACCATAGGAACAACCTGGAAGAAAGTATCGTAAAGTGAATCGGGGCCCACATCACATCATCCAGTCTAATTTACAAAGTTCTACAATCAAAATAATAGGAAAGAAAAGAGGAAGTATTTAAAGATTTTTACATATTTAGAATGCAGAAGATGATTGGGTGTCATCATTGATATGTTTCTTGTTTAGTGATAGTTCACTATACCTATTCGAGAGTGATTCAAAATAGATTTTTAACTTAATTGTTTCTAATTTTAGAAGGAGTTTCATTTTATTTTAGAGCAATGCTAAACCGGCAGAATTGTCTGCCGGAACACGTCCACATCATTCCGTTTTTACAAAATTATCATCACATTATATTTATAAAATTGTCACCCTATTCTATTTACGAAATTGTCATTCTATTTTAGGTTTTCCTCCTCCCTCCTCCATACCCAAGTGATCGGCCACCACCTAGCTCACCGTCACCGCCAACACCACCTGTATCTCTACTTCATTCTAGCTTTTCCTCCTCCCTCTTCATCTTTTTTAATAAGTTTCTTTTTTCTTTTTTTCTTTTTTATAAGTTCTTAATAGTAAATTAGAAATCCCCATTCCTTTTCTTCTCTCCAAGGAAAGACAGTTCGTAGAGATATAGAGATCGGGCGACTCCGATCTCTTTCACATCGACGTTTGTTTCGTCTAGGTATCCTTTTCCAATCTCCTTGTTTAATTCTTTTTAGGTTACATTTTCACTCTATTCATATATAATTACTCTTTTGTTTCGAATCGGGTTTCTTTCAAGCATGCAAGGTTTTAGTTTATTTTCATTCTGGGTAGTTTTGATTGTAATTTTCTGGTTGTTTAAGTAATGGTGTAGTGATATCTTCACATAGTGATTAGTTTTGAGCTAGCTGTGGTGTGTTCTTCTTGTGTAGTGGATTGGTTCAAGCTAAAAGGGAACAAGTAAACAAACTCTTTTTTTTTTAAACTTAATTTTGTACAAGTTTTATAGTATTACACTGTTAATGAGGTTGTTATCTTTTTCCATATACTATTGATTTTGAACACTTATTTCCATTAGGCAGGCTTCTGAATTGAGTTACTTGTCTAGTTATTTTTGTGCGTTCCAACTTAGTAAACAACTGAAAAGATGAACTTTTTTTCTTATGCACATTCTTTATTTTGCTTAGCATTGTCCACCGTAATCGTCGTTTACTTCCATCAAATGGTTTTCTTTGAGATGGTTTGTGTTCTAGGGGCAGCCTTATCAGACTTTTATCTATTATAGATCCAAGTTTTTGTCTTATTCCTGCATTATTTCTCCTTTTCCAATCACATTTTCTCTCTTGCTATCTTTTTTTTATGATCTTTTTGCACTATTTCAGTCTTCTAAATTGCAAGAAATGAAAATACCACTATATTTCTTGACATGATAATTAGGCATGTAGTTTAGTTGTTGATGATGGTAGTTTAGTTTTTGGGATGGAACTGATGTATCCTTGAGATTACAAAAGTTTCAAAAAAATAGAGAAGGAAATGCAACAAATCTTTAATCCCCAAACTTAAGCATAGCACTCGAACGCAGCGACAAGTATGTCAAAAAATTCTTCACCCTCGATCCCCAGTAGTCAATGCCGTGAATGCAGACGCAGCAGAGTATTGACATCACTTAGAAAGCAAAGAGCAACCTTGGATTACAAGCCGCTAATCTTCTGCAAGTGTGGGTTGAAGGAACCAAGATGGATATCCTGGATTGACAAACACCCAGGTCAGCATTTCTACAAGTATGCTCGGTAGATGGATATGGTGGTTGTGGCTTCTTCTAATGGGTTGATAGACCAGTAATAGGTTGGGTTCGTGAAGTGATAATGGAGTTGAGGGATCGTGAGAAAGAGATGGCCGAAAAAATTGCAGAATTAGAAGTTGAAAATGTAAGGGTAATACTTAAGAGCGTAGGAAAGAGGGTTGATGATAACAATCCACCTAAAAGAAAGGGTATTTTCGTCTATCACCCGGTGGGAAGAGGCATAGCTACTGTTTCGCACCACCACGGTAGGGACAAGATTGCTACCTTCCCCAAAGGCTAACGCTACAGAGGCTAACGGGGCCCTACCGGCTCCTCTCACGGACCTCCTGCTTGGCTCAAGGAGTTATCTCACCCCCAGAGGAAACCACGCGTCAGGATTAACGCTCCGGCCATTATCCTACCGCGGCAATATCTACCTAAACACCTACCGCCGAGGTAGCGTATCACGATAAGGGCGAATCACAGACCCTAACGCGAGCGATAGCTCCGTACCCATTTACTCGGGCGGGAACGCCCCCTTTCTTCTATAAATACCTCCCCCACAAAGGAGGCAGGTAAGCGGACTTGACTAGCTAAAACTCTGCCAATTTCAGTACACATACTGACTTAAGCATCGGAGTGTTTCCGCCGGAGACCCCCTCCGGCGCATTGCAGGTACTGTGGACCGTCGCGCACACTGATCTGAGAAGAGCTGCTCCGCCATACATCCTTCGGCAGAAGACAAATTATTATCAAATTGGTGCTCTCGTTGAGAGCTTTGGTTCTATTAAGTGAGCATCCTTAATAACCAAACTCCTCCTCCCCGAAGCTAGAAGGATTATGGCCTCAGAGTCAGATCCGGCGCTGTCCCGAACTTCCAACATCCCATACAACACCCGCAGACGCTTGTTTCCCTTCGCTACCTCTGATGTCCCCACCCCAGGGCAGGACGTCACTGCAGGAGAGTTAGATCTTCCTCGCGGGTCAAGTTCAGAAGAAGTTACATTCCAGATTTGCTCTCCCTTCTCCCATATAGCAGGAACCAGCCATCCTACCCCCTAGGCGGGAAGATCTATGATAGGAGAAGCGGACAGCCCTTTCGTGAATTCAATAGCAGCTCTCCAAGCTCAACTGGATCAGCTGACAGAGATGGCTGCTGGATTTACTCCTCATGCCTCAAGACCTGGTGTGTCCTCCCAAGTAATTTTCACCCCGTCCATTGTCACCGAACGACCCTTATCGCCCCAACAGTCTAGGGCACTCCCGTCCTCCTTACCTTTCCCCTTGGCCCCCATAAACGTCCCACCATTCACGCGCGGACCTGCCGACCATTCTGGACAATACAGGGGAGGAATCTCTATCCCTGAAGCAGTCCGCCAGCGTGACGAGTATAGGGAGCCCTAGGATGATCGACGGGGAGATATAGTGAGAGATCCATCTCCTAGATACAGCGAGAGATCTAGCAGCAGAAGTCGACGAGCTCGAACTCCAAGGAGCCGTAGTCGTTCTCCTAGGAGACATCAGGAATATGATCCTCAAAATCCCAGATACGACGCTGAAATTCCACATCAGCGTCAGCCTCGTAGGATCCCCGATGCTAACGTGGGTCATCCGTTCAGCTACCGTGTCAGGCACCACAGAGTCCATCGGCATGTGAAACTCCCAGCAGAATCATATGATGGCACAAAAGATCCCATTTCTCACCTCAATAAGGTGAAGGATTTCGTGCAATTCCAAACGCGCAGTGACGCAGCATTGTGTCAAATTTTCGTAATGACGTTGTCAGGAGTGGCATGTCTATGGTTCGAGGGGCTCCCCGCCGGGTCTATCGATAATTTTTCTTAGTTGGAAGAAAAATTCAAAAGTCGGTTTAGCACGGCTATTCCTATCAGAAAGTCAGCAGCTGCGCTGTTCGATATCCATCGAAAACCACAGGAATCGTTGAACGACTTTTTAGGTCGATTTGATCTTGAAATGTCCCTAACGCCAGGGGTCACTATCGATTTTGCGATTGAGGCCCTGAAACGCAATTGTCGATACAGTAAACTGAAAGATACGCTAACGGTGGACCCCCCAACGACCCTGGATGCATTGAGGCTGAAAGCGCATAACTATGCGAGAATGGAAGAGGAAGAAAATAGAGAATGGATCCGAGGCATGCCGGCGGACCCATATGTGGCCCCTAACATCCTGAACAGCAGCGCCCCAGACGCTAAACCCACCGAGGATCCCAGGCAGCGGAAAGAACATAATACTAAGACCTCTAACCGGCAGAGAGGCAATTTCTCAAAAGGAAGACCTGGAGGGTCCCCCACTCGGAAGCAAACGGACCCGCCAAAGGGCCGGATATACGATCCTGACCTCCCATCTCTCATACTCCCAAGGGCGGAGATCTTAGCAATAGTCCAACAGAGAAATTTGCCTATCCGTTACCCAGCTCCCGTGAAACCAGGAGTAATCATGGGAGGAAGAGAAAATGCATACTGCAAATTCCATAAGGTCAAGGGACACTCAACAGATGTATGCAGAGAGTTAAAATCGGCTATAGAGCGATTGGTCGAAGAGGGCTACCTTGGGGAATTTGCCACAAAGGCAAGGGAGGAAGCCAGAAATAACCCAACTGGAAATACAATTGAGCAGAGGCAAGCGCCCTCGCACGCTACAGGGGCTAACGCAGTTCCCCTCGGGCCAAATAGAGAAGCGCTCACTATCGATAGCGACAAAATGCCCATGATAAATATCATTGCAAGGGGAGCACCCTATTGCGAGGAAATTATACCGCAAACGCCCAACCCTGGAGAAACGTGCAAACGGGAGAGCGCGCAAATGAAAATCGAGGCGATAAGTGCCTTAGACAGAATGATATTGTCTTTCTCAGAGGAGGACGAAAAAGGCATCGTCTTCCCGCATAATGACGCGATGGTTGTAACGCCCGTCATTGGAAGTCATGGGGTAAGAAGGACCCTTATCGATAACGGGAGCGCAGTGAATCTATTTTCATTGGAAGCGTACAACTTGATGAAACGACCTGACGGTGAGCTATCGTCTTGCACGAGGCCAATTATTGGGATTGATGAAGTACCGATTCCGGTAGCCGGAATAACATCCCTGCCGGTGTACTTCCGAGAAGACACATCCAAACGCTCCAAAGAGCTACTATTTCTGGTCGTAGACCTAACGTTACCGTATAATGCCATTTTGGGGCGACCATTCCTTAATGGTTTTGGAGTGGCCATATCTCAAAAATACCTGCGGATGAAATATCCCTCATGGGACGGCGTGGTCTCAATCAAAGGGGACCAAAAGCTGGCAGCCGAATGCTACTTACTTATGACTCAAAGGAGTTGTGACCGCTACGTTTGCGTGGCAGACGACCCTTTCGATGAAAAAGAAGAAAAGCGCACTCAGCCGCTAGATCAGATGGTATCAATCCCTATCGGTAAGGATAGTGAAACGAATCTCTTAGCCAGTGAGAAATTAAGCTTTGAAGAGAACGCGCAATTAATCCGGTTGTTGAGGAAATGCAAGGGAGAGTTTGCGTGGAAACCAGCAGACATGCCCGGAATCTCTCGGGAGGTCGCAGAACATCGGCTGAACGTTAGTCCTGACGCCCAGCCTGTTCAACAAAGGCGACGTGCTTTTTCATCGAAAAAGATAGCAGCCATCGAAAAGGAGTTGCTAAAGCTCACAGAGGCGGGGTTCATTCGAGAAGTCCAGTACCCGACCTGGCTAGCTAATCCTGTGTTAGTCCCAAAGCCTAACGGGGACTGGCGCATGTGCATCGACTTTACTGACCTAAATAATGCATGTCCCAAGGACTGCCATCCCCTTCCGCGAATAGATCAGTTAGTCGATCAAACCGCTGGGTATGCTTATCTAAGCTCCCTAGATGCGAATTTCGGATATCACCAAATCCCTATGGCCGTAGAGGACGAAGAAAAAACTGCCTTCATCACTCCTAGGGCTACACACTGCTATACTGCAATGCCGTTTGGGCTAAAGAATGCCGGTGCAACATTTCAGCGTATGGCAAACAAAGTTTTTGAAAATCAAATCGGGAGAAATGTAGAGGCCTACGTAGACGACATCCTGATCAAAAGTCGGAGTTTCAGAGAACACCTCGCTGACTTGGAAGAAGTTTTCAATGTGATGAGAAAGCACAAGATGAAGTTAAACCCGCGGAAGTGCATGTTCGCATTCCAAACGGGAAAATTCCTGGGCTATGTGGTCAGCCAGAAGGGCATCCAACCCAACCCGTCAAAGATAAAAGCCATCCAGGATATGATATCCCCGCGAACTGTCAAAGAGATACAGAAGTTAACCGGGCGCATCATTGCATTGGGGCGATTCATATCTAAGCAAGGCGAGAGATGTTTGCCTTTCTTCAAAGTCATCCGCAACAAGGCTCCTTTCGGATGGACAGAGGAATGTGAGAAAGCGTTTGCAGGACTAAAAGCTTACCTATCATCAGATTTAGTGCTGACGAGGCCTGAGCCCGGCGACGAACTATATCTATATTTGGGAATAGCTGACGAGGTAGTCAGCGCCGTCCTTGTGCGAAGTGAAGGGCACGTGCATCGTCCTGTATTCTTCGTGAGTCACATATTGAAAGATGCCGAACTGCGATACGCTCCTATCGAGAAGATAGCACTCGCTCTAGTGCAAGCCACGAGAAAGATGGATCGATAATTCCAAGCCCACCCCGTCATTGTACTCACGGATCAGCTGTTGAGAAGAATCTTCAGAAAACCTGAATCTTCCGGAAGAATGCTAATTTGGGCTATCGAGCTCGAACAATACGGGCTGCAATACAAAGCCAGACCAGCCGTTAAGGCCCAAGTGTTAGCTGACTTTATAGCTGAGTGCACATTCACAAGGGACACAAAGATAGATCTGTTGGAGGAAGAAGCAGAAAGTCCGTGCCTACCGTCTCCGGAGACATATACAGATACGTGGGTCATCCATGTAGATGGAGCAAAAAATCAAGAATTAGCTGGCGTAGGAGTTTTCTTAGTTGGACCAAACGACCTGGAGATGCGATACGCCATCAGAATCCTGCAGCCATTGTCCAACAATGCGGCTGAATACGAAGCGCTGCTGGCAGGACTCAGAATTGGAAACAGTTTCTCTATCGGAGCCACTCCTGGGGCGGAGAAGGAAGACAGAACACGTTTAAAGATCCGAGGAGATTCCAAACTAATAATGGATCAGGTTCTGGGGAACTCCCAAGCCAGAGAACCCATCATGGCCCAATACTTAGCCAAAGTAAAGCATGAGTTGTCAAAGATACAGGAAAAAAGCACCCTGGTCACCTTTGAGCACATTCCTAGAGAAAACAATGAAGAGGCCGATAGCCTCGCCAAGATGGCAGCCAATCCGGAAGCCTCAATACCTAGTGACGTGCGCTATGGAGAACTGCCTACACCTTCTTTCATGGAAGAGCAGGCATCGCTCTGTGTGGAAGAAATGGAAAATGATTGGAGGATCCCAGTGATAGAATATCTGAAACATGATAAACTACCGGGAGACCAGACAGAGAAAAAGAAAGTCCTAAAACGGGCAACACGATGCACATATTATAACGGAGAGTTAATACGAAGATGTTTCTCCCATCCGGCCGCTAAATGCATAACAGAGCAAGAAGGCTTACATGTGTTACGTGAAATTCACGAAGGGATATGTGGCATGCACATTGCTAGCGGCACTTTGGCAGCCCAAGTCTTTCGGTCGGGATTTTACTGGCCCACCATTCGACGAGATTGTCATAACTTCGTGAGAACCTGTCAGAAATGCCAGGAATATGCTAAGATTCCTCGAAAACCTGTTGTGCCAATTTCAGAAATAGTCGCACCGTGCCCGTTTGCAAAATGGGGGATTGACATCCTGGGCCCGTTTTCAAAGGCCAGATCTCAGTTAAAATTTGTGGTCGTAGCGGTAGACTACTTCACAAAGTGGTTCGAAGCTGAGGCGTTAGCTACCATCACCACCGAAAAAATTTGGCATTTCTTCAAACACCAAGTCATCATGCGATTTGGAGTACCACGCGTGCTAGTTAGCGACAACGGGACACAATTTACAAGCCAGTTCTTCAGGGATCAATGTGCAGAGTTCCAGATAGAGCAAAGATTCTCCTCTGTGGCACATCCCCAAACCAACGGCCAGGCGGAAGTAACTAACCGCAGCATCCTTAGTGGCATCAAAAGAAACTTGGAAGGGTCCAAGAAGAAATGGCCAGACGAATTGCCATATGTACTATGGGCCTACCGCATGACTGTCAAGGCCAGCACGGGAGAGACCCCGTTCGCGTTAGCATTCAGAACCGAAGTTGTCACACCAGTCGAGATTGGCATGATGAGCCTCCGGGTGGCTCACTTCAAAGAAGAAAACAATAAAGAAAGGTTACGAGCTAACCTCGATACTCTACCAGAAACACACGAGGAAACCCTCCTGAAAACCCTGCACTACAAAAGGAAAATGGCACAATATCACAACCGGCAAGTGAGGGAGCGATTGCTCAAAACCGGAGATTTAGTGCTCAGAGACAGACGGGCAGCAGGACAGCGTATGGGAAAACTCAGTCCAAACTGGGATGGACCGTATCGTGTCACCCGCATTGTGGGAAAAGGAGCATACCATCTGGAAACGCTCGAGGGAACGCCCCTGCAGAACTCTTGGAACATCGCTCGGTTGAGGCTATACCACGCCAGGAGCTAATCGGGTAACATCAAAAGTTATTCTAATAAATGAATATTGAGATATTCACCGTGCGTTTGCTACTGGTAATATGCAGGTAGCGAAGAATGCCAGGGGTGAAAATCCTATCCTTGTGATGGCTGGTCCTGATCAGACAGCTCACTAAGACGAGGCACGCCCTGGCATAACAAGGCGTTTGGGAGTGAAAATCCTATCCTTGTGGTAACCGTGCTCACATAGACGGCCCATTAAGACGAGGCACGACCCCAAACGGCTCCCCGGAGTGAAAATCCTATCCTTGCGGCAACCATGCTCACATAGACGGCCCGTTAAGATGAGGCACGCCCGGGAATCCTTGGGAGTAAAATCCTATTCTTGTGGTAACCCCATAAGGAGAGGCACGCCCCAAGGAGAGACCAACTCCGTCCTGGAAGTGAAAATCCTATCCTTGTGGTAACCGTGCTCACATAGACGGCCCATTGAGACGAGGCACGATTCCACGGACGTGAGGTACAACGCTTGGGGGTGAAAAGTCCTATCCTTGTGATGGCTGGTCCTGATCAGACAGCTCACTAAGACGAGGCACTCCCCAAAGCCTATCTGTGGCGAAAAGGAAACAAAGACATCCCAACTAGTAGCCGCGCGGTTGATACCCGGTGAAGCGATGTTGGAGCCTATCTGTGGCGAAAAGGAAACAAAGGCATCCCAACTAGTAGCCGCGCGGTAGATACCCGGTGAAGTGATGTTGGAGCCTATCTGTGGCGAAAGGAAACAAAGAAATCCTAACTAGTAGCCGCGCGGTTGATACCCGGTGAAGCGATGTTGGAGCCTATCTGTGGCGAAAAGAAACAAAAGAAATCCTAACTAGTAGCCGCGCGGTTGATACCCGGTGAAACGATGACGGAGAGGTGATCATACTGCAACAACAACGTTGAAACTGACTTAAAGCCCCCTCTGACAACGAGGGACGACAGGAATATGAGTGCAGCAGATGCGGAAGCAACGCTGATTTACTCTCAGAAAGGCTATCGGAGGATATAATGGACATGCTACTTGAATGCAGCTGATGAAAAGCGAACGGGATACAACGCGAAACTATGTGTCTATGGAAACCTAACGCCAAACGTCCCAGACGGACAAGTGATCAAACGACATTATGAAGAAAAGCAGATAAGGAATTTCTATCCAAAAGAGTGGATTAGCCAAGTCAAGGCCGACATCGTTTAAAGTACAAAATATGGACGGGCCCGTCAGCCACAAAAATGTAAAACATCTAAACAACAAAAAGTCTAAAGATTGGGCGGCGCGTTGACCCCTCCTTGCTGAGCAGCCTTCCACTGGTAGAAACCGCTATCAGTAATGGATGAGGCTCTCTTGTCAAAATACGCAGAGAGATCTTCAATACAGAGCTCCTCAACTCCATAATGATGCATCACGGCTTCTGACATGATTCCCCCACCCTGCTCTAAGTACCAACGGTTCTTCTCAGTGTTAAGGGAGGAATCGGCAGATAGCTCAACGTTCCTCTGTCTCTCCAGACGTAGGCTATTCTCCTCCTGAGAGAGGCGTATGGCCAGATCAGCGCGTTGTCGCTTCTCCTCCTCCAAAGCCAACTTAGCGGCCTCCAACTCTTGTTTAACCGCGGTAGCCTCTCCCCGAGCAGTCTCCATACCTTCGTTGGCAGTAGCAAGGGCATTTTCAAGACGCTGTCGCTCTTCCAGCGGCCTGTTTATCTCTCCTTGCCCATTAGCTGCAGCTCTGGCATTCTCCTCATCCATATAGTGAAGATGGCAAAGCATAGAAAACGCCTGAGAGCGAAGGAAATTGATGCTCCCCTGCTCGCCCCGAGCCACAAAGGCATCCCTCTCTCTTGGAAGAGACAGAATCTCTACCACCAGATAAGCGGTAGAGGAAATCACGGTCTCATGATCAGCATCGGCAGGAAACTGCAGAATACTGTCCCTAAAGGAGCGTAAGCTAATGTGATGAGTCGGTAGGAGAGGAGGCTCGTAGGGAGAGATACCAGCCATTAAGGCAGGGGCGGGGCCACCCCTCGCAATAGTTGGATGGGGCATCGGAACAAAGAACAATGCACCAGGAGAAGCTGGCCGGCTAGTGGAGCCCTCCACGTTAGGCATCGAGACCTCATTACCTCCGGGCACCTCAGGATTAAGGGCATCAGAATCATAGCCCGTTGGGGTATGCGTAGAATGGATCGGAGAACCAGGAGGCACATGGGGTTGACCGCCAAAATCAACAGGTTCCGATTGATCAGCAGACGCACCCTCGCCCCCAAGGGCACTCGAACTACGATTGGCGGCCGAGGAAGAAGGGCTATTCGGAAGATCATAGCGAACCTTCTTCTGACGCTCGCGAAGGACATCAGCGATACCCATATCTCCCTGGGAGGTAGAGGGGACAGAAGCAGCAACGACTTCCTAAATAACGCAGAACGTGATAAGGAAACCGTGCAAAAAGAAAGACAAAAGTTTTAAAAATAAGAAAAATGCTCACCTGAGTGGTGGAGGACACAAGAGGAATCCCAACAGGAATCGGATCAACCGTAGCCTCTGAAGAGACAACAGTCTGGGACGAAACGGATGGGGCAGCACGTGCTTTCCTAGGCCTTTTCTGTCTTACAACCCGAGGGCCTGTAACGTTAGCGGTAGCAGTGGCCTCCCCTTCCTCGGCGTTAGCAGCAGCAGCAGCAGCTCTAGCTTCAGCGGCAGCTTTCTTTTTCGCCTCCTGTTTCCTCCTCCTTCGGAAATACTCGGCCTCCCAACCAGGTGGAGGCACTGCACAATCACAAAACGTTAGCGTTAGTACTTCTTGACAACGCAAAAGAAAAAAGGTCAAACGCTCACCCTTCTTGCACTGTTCCACAGGCAACCCGTTGGCCACTTTTCGGGCATCAACGCTAAAATCAAATTGAAGCAGCGTCTTCAACCAGCCATCCTCCGGGTCGGAAAGGGGTTTCCGATGACCCCAAGCCCCATCTTTAATTGTTTCGTTGAAGCCAGCCCTCCACAACGGCTCAGGCAGATCAACAATAAAAAATTCCTCTTTCCAGTGAGGAATGGAAGACTCAATGCCCATTAGTTTCCAAGTAAAGGGCTTCAAAGAACCGTCTTCGTAGCGAGGCGATATCGATATCACCCCTTTACGGGAATACAATTGGAAAATGTCATGAAGCAACGCTAAGGTGGGAGATTCTATTCCCTTGAAACGGCACAGTGCGGCAAAAGCACTAACAACGCAAATCGCGTTAGGACTCAACTGGGCCGGAGCCAAATCAGAATCAGCCAACAACAATTTTACAAGCGGGTCAAGAGGGAGACGAAACCCATGATCGAAGAGCTTAGCATACAGCATTCTACTATTTCCGGGCAAAATGTTGTTCAGTCGAAGCGACTCAGAAGCAGGATGCACGGGATATTCCTTGGGAAATCGTGCAGAAAACCCAGCAAGTCTACGGTTAATTAAGGGCAGCGTGTACAGAGAAGTGGGAGTAGTATCTATTACTTCTTCCCCGGAGGACCTTTGAGGATCTCCTTCTTTAGAGGATTTTTTAGTTCTAGCCATGGCCAACAAGGAAGAAACAAAGAGAAAAGAAAAAGATGTGTACCTTGTACCTTCGTGAAAGAGAACGCGAGGAGTCTTGAACCAGAAAGAGAGAGCGGCGCAAAGTATTTATCCAAAGACACAATAGCGTATAAGGGAAAGATGGAAAAAGAAAAAGGGGTAGAAGAAACAATAGATATAACCCTGAAAGGGCGACCAGTCAGCAGCAGACACGTGGCGAAGCAGCGCGTCATAAAGTAAGGCACGCGCCAGAAGGTGCAAATTTGAAATAAGGACGAAACGCCTCTGCATTCGCAACTCCCTAGGAGACGCTTGCTCCAAACGCCCCTCTGAGGAAGGACACGTGTTTTCTTTCATCATTACCCTTCAAGTCGCATTAAATGAGGGACAGAGGGATTGATTAAAAAACATAAAAAGCAGCGCTGGCCTTGCCAAACGGCGCGATGATACAAAGAAGATAAAGAAGGAATAAACGGTAATATCATACAGTACGACAAAGGATACAAAGCGTCAGCATTATTACAAGAGAAACAATGTTCGAATGGTTTTCAAGAAATAAACAAAAGACAACAACAAGAAAAACAAAGAAAGGCCCAGGCACCATCGCTAGCGTTAGACTTTCTCCCCCGAAGGGCCAGAAGAACCGCTGTCACCTTTGCTAATCTCACCCATCACGATAGAGATGTAATCAGCTACCTGGGATGGATCCGAAGGGTTACCTTTGAAACGGGACGCAAATCCAGAAATGAAGGCCTCCAGAACCTTCTTCCTCCATAACTCTTCCTTTAATGATGCCCTAGCAGACCCCTCATCTCGAGCAAGTACCTCTTCGCGGAGAAAGAGATTTTTCTTCTTTTCTAGCGCCAATTCCGCCTCCAGAACTTCTATCTTGGCTTTCCCGATAGATTTTTCTCTGTCCAACTCCGCCTCCAGAACTTCTATCTTGGCTTTCCCAAATAGATTTTTCTCTGTCCAATTCCGTTTGGGACGATTCACAAAGACGCGTCAGCAACCTAGAGTGCTCCACCGCCTTCTCAAGCTGCACCCTTGCAACACACAATGCGCTGGAAAAATTACGTGACTCGCGATCGTGAATTTCGAATTGATAATTCAGTTGGCGGAAGAAGTCCAGAGAATCATTCAGAACATGGCGAAAGCGTGCCGAGGCAATGAGTTGAAGAAATTCCTCTTTCTCCTTTTTTGAACTCAGCATCTCCCCTATCAAGGGTGCAGTAAACTCATCTCGAGAAAAAGGTTGGGGAACCCCGACAGCGCGAAGGGCATCAAAGCAGAACCCTGCAAGATTCATACGATAGGCCGGGACCCCGTCAGGACCGCCACAGGCAAGATTGATCGAGGGAGGTGGAGGAGAGCCCTGAGAAAAAGTACTCTTGAAAGGAGTAAAAAACAGCTGCGGAGTAACCTTAGGCGGTAGCTCAGCAGTCGAATCCACCACAGGAGGTGTGACCACTACGTCAGGAATACAATGAGCAATCGGAGAATCGGGAGCGTCAGATATGGGAGGAGGACATTCCATCGGTAGGCCCTCTCCCTCAGAAGAACAAGTTTTTTCCAACGCCTCAGTGGCTCCCGTTGGCTGAGAGGCGCCCGCCTCAGACAAAACAGCAGGCGTAGAAAAAGTTGCCACATCCACAGGAGATGTCCCGGTAGCTTGTCCACCAGAGGCCACTCGAAGTTTTTTCCGACGCTGGGAAGCAGCAAGGGAAGAAGCATGGCAAAGGTCTGACTTAGCATCCGCATCTTCATCATCGCTAGTAAGTACCGTCGTTGCGACAGGCCTGGAGTCCGTCCCCTTGCGACGCTCCGGTAGCCAATTTTCCACAAAGCGAGAAGTTCGTACAGAGCTAACGGGCCTTCGCCCTCCCCGGGCAACCGTTTTAGTTCTCTTCCTCGAAGGAGGAACGCCACCCCGACTTGAGCCCTCGGCCAAAGGCGAGGCCGGTAAAGTTTGAAGCGGTATTACATTCAGAGGAGTACCAGTGTCACCTGGGAATCAACCGTTAGCTTCTTATAGCAAACAAAGCATGCGAGGACCAAAGTAAAGAAAATATGGAAAGAAATAAGCTCACCCATAACGCACTCTTCCAGAGGCTTGAACAGAGCAAAGGCACGAATACGGTAGTGGGTATTCTCGTCTAACAAAGCGTTAGCCTGGTCCAACTCAGTTCTGGACAAACTTGCGGGATTTGTCCAAACGGGGCCTGCCAGTTCCTGATTGAAATTGATACGCCACAAACGTGACGGTAGCTCCAGAACAAAGAAGTTGCTCTTCCAATCAGCTACACCCTTCTTGAAGCCATGAAAACGTTGCCAAAACGACTACACGAGCGCATCATCCCACCGGGGAGTAATCTCGATTAAACAATTGTAGCAAATCATGCTAAAGAATTTGCGAAACAAATTGATAGATGGGGTAAAAATGTTCTTCAACTCGCAAGCGCGAAGAAAAGCACAAACCGCACACCAAGAGGAAGGAGTTATCTGAGCAGGATTAAGGCTATACTCCCGCAGCAGAATTAGTATCGACTCATGAACGGGAAAGCGGAAACCATAAAGGAACATTTTAAAATAAAGAAGCCTACTGTGGCCCCACCCTGGATTATGAAGCCGCATATCACTTCCGGGAATAGAAGGCTCATTCCCAGGAGGAAAGGTAATACCATGTTCCTCCAATTCGGCTTTCAGAACCACATCGCAGGTAAAAATACTCGGTGATTGGGCAACCTCGGGATCCATGGGCCTAGAGATAATCTGGCGAGGTCTATTCCTAGCCATAGCAAACCAACAAAAAAGGAAATCTGAGAAGAGACGAATTGATACCTTAAAGGAGAAGAATCGCAGAGAAATCGGCGGACAGTGACGAGCGGCCGAAAAGGTATTCGGAGAAGAAGACGAAGGAAGACAAAGAGGAAAATTCGAAGTGAGGGCAAAAGTTTTGAGAAATTGGAGAATGGCCCTTCTTAAAGGATAAAAATGCCACCGCATTAATTGAGTCACCAATCGGGCGAAGACGCGTGTAAAAAAAGTTGGCCACGTGGAAGCACATTAAAGAAATTTGAAAAAAGAGAAGTTATTCGTCGAGACTCCCCAAAAGGGCGAGACAGTATTGACTCAGTCAGAGTAACCGCGAAGCGATTGTCTCAGTCAGGCCAACCGCTTGCGTTAGCTATCACCAAGAACCAGCAGGCTAACGGAAATAACGACAAAATTGAAAAGGCAGAAAACATCATTTTATTCATAAAACGCCAATAGGCGGGTACAATGCAAAACGACTAATCCTCATCAGGCCAATAAATGCCATGGTGATAAACCCCGTCATCATCAAGGAATGGCATCTTCCCGTCAGCATTCGGGACCGGCTGGTCTGCCTCCCTTTCTGGACAGGACCCTAACGGGCATGACTTTTCTTTGACACTCGAATCTGCCAACCCCGCACCAGCACTGATGGGAAAATCCTCGTTCAGCGAGCAATCAGGGGAAGAAAAGCGTTTGCCACCCTCTTGAATAGCAGAACCAGAAGAAGCCAAAGTCGCAAAGGGCGTCTTGGAAGTTCGTTTCCCCTGCTTCTTACGACCCTTTCGGCGGACCGGAGGCCTCCATGGTGGCGAAGGAGGGGGATGATCTGAGTCCGGCGAAGTCGGGGGAGTCGGCAAGGAGTCGCGATCCATGGAACTTAAGAAATAAAAATCTGCCATGTGACCTGCAAAAGCAAAAAAGAAGGAAAAGGATGAAGATGAACAGGAAAGGGAAACCGAACTCCCTTATATAGCCGAGTGAGCATTTCGATCCCTGAAAAATCAATTAAGACGCTTGGGAAAAATAACTGCAATTGCAGAATCTGATCCGTCACAGGCGCATCTGCTCGTTGAACGCACCAATCAAAGGGCACCAAAGAACCGCCCAACCACCTGTCACTGAAAAGACGGCCCTGTAACAGTCAAGACAGAGCATTCATTGCTAATCCCCAGAACACGACCACTGCAATACAATGTCCCGAGGAAGACCCG
The DNA here is from genome assembly GCA_963691705.1 of Viola odorata. Lineage (NCBI taxonomy): Eukaryota > Viridiplantae > Streptophyta > Magnoliopsida > Malpighiales > Violaceae > Viola > Viola odorata. The sequence continues at coordinate 75,393,240 of OY829537.1, forward strand.
TTTTCAGTTGGGCTCATGACAAATATTTCCAACCAATAAAGCAAGCAACCACGCAAGAAAAAGAGAAGACTTGGGAAAAAGCAGAGACAGTTATTTATTTATGGCCAGGTGGCCTTAGCGTTCAAATATGTACAAGAAGCATAAGTAAAACAACGAGAAGAAGCGAAGCCAGCGGTCAGATATTGGACCCCGCATCATCTTCCCCTGGCACAACGGGAACCTCCCTTAAAGCGTCAGCGACGGAGGTCAGTTCGGAAGAGCAAGCTCTCATGCCCTTTAGGCAGCAGGCCAGCAGATCTTACCTCTGCTGCAGCATCGAGGCCACCACATCAAGGTGAGCACTGACAGTGGCCAGTTTCGCCAAACTCTCTAGGGGATTAAAATCCTCTAGAGTTATTCCCAGCTGTCTAGACAGAATAGGGGTTAGCACCCCCTGCAACTCCAGGACATCATCGGTGAAGGAAACCGATGTCACCCTCAGTAAGATTCTTCAGGGTCAGAGTTTTGGAGATCAGGAAATTGCGAGTCAGTTCATCCATGGCAGAATATGAAAAGAAAGAACGTGAAAAATGCGAAGAAACTGGCACAGAGAAATCTCTGATTTATAGATTCTGACAAAAAAGCCGTCGGGACCATCTTCTGAGGCAAAACCACCCCGGTACTTAAAGGGACTCTCCGTAAGAGAAGGAACGTTAGCCCTTGGTAAACACTCGGGCTCATTTTCAGTTGGGCTTATGATAACAATCCACCTAAAAGAAAGGGTATTTTCGTCTATCACCCGGTGGGAAGAGGCATAGCTACTGTTTCGCACCACCACGGTAGGGACAAGATTGCTACCTTCCCCAAAGGCTAACGCTACAGAGGCTAACGGGGCCCTACCGGCTCCTCTCACGGACCTCCTGCTTGGCTCAAGGAGTTATCTCACCCCCAGAGGAAACCACGCGTCAGGATTAACGCTCCGGCCATTATCCTACCGCGGCAATATCTACCTAAACACCTACCGCCGAGGTAGCGTATCACGATAAGGGCGAATCACAGACCCTAACGCGAGCGATAGCTCCGTACCTGTTTACTCGGGCGTGAACGCCCCCTTTCTTCTATAAATACCTCCCCCACAAAGGAGGCAGGTAAGCGGACTTGACTAGCCAAAACTCTGCCAATTTCAGTACACATACTGACTTAAGCATCGGAGTGTTTCCGCCGGAGACCCCCTCCGGCGCATTGCAGGTACTGTGGGCCGTCGCGCACACTAATCTAAGAAGAGCTGCTCCGCCATACATCCTTCGGCAGAAGACAAATTATTATCAGTTGATATAAGCATTGGTAGTGAAACTGAGACGAAGGGTGTGTTAGATGAGCTTAGGTGTGTGAAAGAGGTAGTCAATCAAGTAAATAAGGTACAAAAAATGATATGTATGTGTCTGGTTTGTATTATTTCCTGGTTTTTTATTTGTAGCCATAACTGATTTGACTAGTTAATTCCAATGTTGGTCGTGTGATAATAGACTAAGAAGATCAAGTGATTATGACTAGTTAATTTCAATGTTGTATTTATGCAGCAAAGCCTATGTAATCTATTATCTAACCCTATGAATATTGTGCTTGTTTAGATATGGTTGGGGCTTATTTGCTTCATCAATTTCTTTGAAAGGTTGCTTCTAATGTTACTTTTTAACCTTTTTTCCCAATTTGGAACTAAAAGTGGTTGAGATGCAATCTTATAGGACTTGATTGGTACATCGTTTACGGTGCCTAGGAATAACGTGTTGTTTCCTCCTATAATAAAGTGGCTTTTCGTTAATCTTACTTGCGATATTCTCCTTTTTAGGATGCGTAAATGATGTACCAATCTAGGACTGACATTAGCCTAACCGAAAATGGGTCTGCCACCGATTGAACTTCCACAACATTCACTTTTCTTATTCACTGAATTTGATTGGCGATGATAATTACTCCTCCTAACCGTTTCTTGCATTAACTTCATATTCCCTCCCTAATGCTAACTGATTGGGCAGTTTCTCGGCGCCTCTTAATTAACAGTAATTCCAAATAAGCGTGACTGAAGAATCAGACTTTCCATTATTACTTATGTTCTCAAGGTTTCTTGATTACCATGCGAAAAAAGTAGGAAAGCTTCCTCACCGTGGCTATTTAATGGATTTTTCTCACTTTACCCTGTTTATTTTCTTCTGTTCATTCGTCTGCAAAGTCCATTTGAAACACGATGGATGGCTCTTACTCCCAGAGGTTGCATAACGTAATTCCCCCCATTACTCCTCCTACTACCCCTAATTCCGACGATCTTTCTCTGCCACGCCCCAAAGGCGGCTTCGGCGTAGGGCGCCTAAGATTTCAAAGAAAAGGGCTTCCAGAATACCTGACGTTTGCCCTGACTCCTCCACTTCTACGGTGCCGAGGAATAACTTGTTGTTTCCTCACTTGGAGCGTTTTATGATTGTAAAACAAACATTCATAGCAGACTCTCTTGAGTTCCAAATTGAATCATAGTTGATGCTTTAGATGGTCCAAATTGACTCTATTGAGTTCCAAATTAATTTTGTGACTCAAAATAATCTTTCCTGCTTTTGCTTGCTTGAGCACTCTATTAGAAAACAAACATTATTAATAAGTTAAACATCATATACAAATATCACAATCAATATTGAAGAAAATATTTTTTAAAAACTTTTGATATTTTTTTTTTGTTCATTTTTTGTTCTACTGTTGACACTTTTTTTTGGATGGAGGATGCCCTTTTGTTCGTACCTTCAAAGGACTTAACAACTTTTGATTAACTCGATAGTGTTCTGTCATGATCGTTAAGGTGGCTTCTACGGACTGCTTGTTCTAACATGAATTATCCATGAGTTTTGAAGTTACATCATCAAAGCATCTCATTAGAAACTGATACTTCTCTAAAGACTCAACTCCAATCTCTATAGCTATAGAGCATTTTGAATACAAATTATTGTATCTCACTTGTTGATACCTGAATTTTGACGCCATTTTTAATTGATTTTGGCATTTCTATTATTTACTTAATTTACTGTCATTTTTAGTTGATTTACTGTCCCTAGCATTTTTAAAATTTTCATCGCGTTTTAGCATCGTCGTTATTTGGAAATCGCATTTTTAATTTTTCGTCACGTATTTTCATTATTATTATCATTATTATTTTTAGCCTTTAAAAACACATTTTTGACTATCCGGCTGTCGTTTGCTAGTTTTTTCTTCATTTTAGGTCATCACATGAATTTTAGGATTTTTAGTATTTTAGGGCATTTTTTAGTTTTTTTATTTTTTTATTATTATTTTCGTTCAAGCTTTTATTGGACCCGAGTAAGTTTGCTCGGACAATAGCTTGAATTTCAAATGTTTTCTATCAACTAATTGCTAGCTTTTTTTTCCGTTCACAATGGTCTACAGCGTTTCGTGTAATTTTTGGCATAACGTCATTATTTTTCCGTTTGAACGTTTCACATTTTTGAATGAGAAAATAAACACGTTAAACGAAAAATTCTCGTCATTCGTTGTAGACGGTTAGACTCGTCGTATTTTTCTCTACGCGCAGATACTGTCGGTTCAAAAAGTCTGAACGATTGCTCGCGGGAATCGGCTCGAGGCCATTTAAATAAGGTAAAGGGCCATTTAATCTCAACCGTTGATCTGGTCAACCAAGAAAAGTCAACCAGATCAACGGTTGACTAATTAAGTGTGCATGGCACACGTAAATAGCATGGAAGCGAGCAAACAGTGGAGCAGGCCACCGAGTTGCCTGCTCCTACGTCCTGTCCCTTCGGCCGGTCACCTCAAGGCCTAGCTCCGCCACCTCACACAGCCGTAGACCCGCCAGCGCACGCCCACGGCCACCACGCGCAGCACTCGCCCTCCAAAGCCACGCGATCTTCGGCTATAAATACAAGCCCTCTCCTTCGATTCAAACAACACCAAATCAGCAAGAAAAACTTGCTCTCTCTCCCTCCTTGATCAGCTTGCTCATTTAGAGCGACAATCGCCCAGTTTAAAGCTTGAGAGTAAGCTTTCTCTCTCTAAGCATTTTTCAGTTTTTATGCATGTTTTTTCTTTAAATTCGTTTGGCTTGATCTTGAGCAAATAAATTGTTTGTTTTTATACCAGTAATTCATGTGCACGACGTAGATTAAATACATACTTTCAATTTTAAAAATCGTTATCTAGATTGTGCGAATTAATTAGTTTTCGATAATTAACGGTTCAGTCTTTTTTCCAAAATTAAATTCTGTACGAGTCAAACTAAAAATTGAGGTTTGTGCGGTCGCGAAGTCGTCGAAGAGACGAACGTTTCAGTACGAATTGTTTTTGAAACGGCCACCCGTGGCCGGAGCTTGGCCGCCGGCAGTAGCGCCGGCGACCAAAGAAGACGATGAACAGTGCCAGGCTTCGGCACTGTTCACGCGGGAAAGGTTAAGCCCATCACCATTAAAACATTTCCCTTGGGCCAGGCACTATTCCTGGCCCATTTTCCATTTTCCTTTCCTTTTTAAATTGGGCCCAACCCATTTTCAATTCTTTCGGAGACTTCGGATCACGATTTTCCGTAAAAATAATTCGAATGCTTCGTATGGTTATTTTTCGTACTATCAACTGTTTTAATTTTCTACAAATATCAACTGCTTTAATTTTTCACAAACTGCTGGAAATTCTTCCGTAATATCAATTGTTTATCTTCTGCAAATATCAATTGCTTTATTTTCCGCAACATCAACTGCTTTAATTTTTCGCAAACTGCTGGAAATTCTTCCGCAATATCAATTGTTTATTTTCTGCAAATATCAATTGTTTATTTTCTGCAAATATAAATTGTTTATTTTCTGCAAATATCAATTGTTTTATCTTCTGCAAATATCAAACTGTTTATTTTCTGCAAAATATCAATTGTTTTAAATTCCGCACTTATCATACTGCTGGAAATTCTTCCACAAATATCAACTGTTTATTTTCTGCAAATCATCAAACTGTTTTAATTCCCTGTAAATCGTCAACTACATTTAATTTTTCTACACTTATCAAAACAACATTTAAATTTTGTATGCGCCAAATAAATCATTTTTCGCATGCAATCAACTCAGCATTTAATTTTCGTATGCGTCAAATAAATCATTTTTCGCATGCAATCAACTCAGCATTTAATTTTCGTATGCATCAAATAAATCATTTCTCGCATGCCATCATGTCATCATTTAAATCTCGTATGCGTTAAATAAATCATTTCTCGCATGCAATCATGTCATCATTTAAATCTCGTATGCGTTAAATAAATCATTTCTCGCCTGCAATCATGTCATCATTTAAATCTCGTATGTGTAAAATCAATCATTTTTCGCATGCAATCAACTCAGTATTTAATTCTCGTATGCGTTAAATCCATCATTTCTCGCATACAATCAACTGTCATCATTTATTTTCCTGCACTTATCAAACTCAGCATTTAATTCTCGTATGCGTAAAATCCATCATTTTACGTATGCAATCAACTGTCATTTAAATTTTCGCACTCATAAAATTGCTTATTTATTCCTCAAGCTATCGCTAACACTCTCATTTTGTAGGTTTTAATTTCAAGCTTCGCTCGAAAGTACGCCTTTCGATTCCTTTTTATTTATTCAACATTTTTCGTAAATATCAATCGTACGCATGATATATAGAACTGCTAGAACTAAAATCAACCCACATGAACAACGTGTTTAAAGAGTTGCTTAAAATGCCATGCTCATGTGATTTTAAATTCTCGCATATATTGACTGCAAGTACATGGGGACTTTCGATCCCACATCAGTTTTTCCACTTCAAAATCTATCATTTAAATTTGTACTCTGTTAGCAATCCATGATAGGATCACGTAGTAATTAATCTAATCATGCATAGCCCGATGATGAAATAAGAGGGCACTCATTCAGTCTTACAGAAAATTCAGTCCCATCACGTTATGTTCAAGAATAATCAATCGGTCTTGATAAATGGTAACCCCGTTCAATGATTAATTATTTCTGAACGTCACGATCATAAAAAGACTAAAGTGACGATTCCTCTGAGGGTCCCCTTTCAAAATAAAAACGCATTTTATCAAACACCTTTTTAAAACACCTCTCTCATCAACCGGTAACCGTTTTCGGATGTGACTCGGGAGCCTAACACCTTCCCGAGACCATAATACGACCCCGAACCTTTGTCTGGGGTCAATACCCCTTTTTGTGCCTTTAGTTTTTTACTTATTATATTTCTTATGCCAAGACGATTAAGGGTCCCTAAACCTAGCAACCAAATTAGGGTGGCGACTTCATTGCATGTTGCGAGGCGTCTGTTTACGCCGAGCATTGTAAGGTCCCAAATTTCGTTGCACACTCGCGAATTATTTTCCGTAATTTTCGTGGGGCGCGACAGTTTGGTGACTTCACTGGGGAGGTTAGGGTCGGAGCCGATTTTATCTATTTAGAGAGGTGTTTTATTTGTTTATTTATTTTATTTGCTTTGATCAATTGTCGGTCTGTTCATTTATTTGCTTTATCAATTGTCATATGCATTTCATAGCGCCCTACACCCAGGGGACAATTACCAAATTAGGAGGGTAGTAGTGACGCCCTAGGACACATGTCCTGGGTAGTGTTCACCAATCCCAACTCGGATGAACCCCTAAAGCCAATCGAAAGGTTACACGATTTCGCAAGAAATCGGGACACTGGACGACACTTTAGGGACCTTTTCATGGTATCATCCGGGAACCATTCAAGCCAGTTAGAGATGTCAGAATCAGAGCCCTAGCACGTGCATCATGATTACACCTGCTTTGTCGTGGCTCTATTCATCTTGGTGCCATGATTTCCATTTTTCATAAATTTTCTGTTATACGAACTGTAAATTTTCTTACACGTGCAAGTTACTTTGCATTTAAAATTTTATTTTTTTCCCACAGGACCCGTTTTTGCTCATTCGATATGTCGGCACTTACACTACTTTCACTTGATATTTTCGAGGAACGAAGTTTCAACGATCAGGCACTGCAGAGCCGGATTGCAGCTTTAGAGGCCGAGATAGAAATACAGAGAGGGGAGATGGCTTCAAGGGAATACCTTTGGCAGAAGCAAGAGAATTCCGACTCTTAGGGTTGACACCTTCACCTAAGGACTCGGACATCGGCAAACCTTTTCTTTTCATGTAGTTAGGACCCTTAATTTCATCTAGTCTAGCCATTTTTGATGAATTTAGATAGTTGGCTAGTTTACTACATCTTGTAAACACTTTTAATAAAGTCGTACGCTTCTCGGATATTTATTAAATCGCCTTCAAACTTTCCATATCCATTGTCCATCCGATACCACTCAAAAGACCATCGCAAAAAGAGAAAATCCCTCTGGGATAAACACAATTGTCTCATAAAAACTCCAAAAAATCTACCAAATGCTTAAAACATCTAAGCATTTCTCATTCAGGGCCAGGTCTTCTTTGTTCACCACAAGACTCCCAATTTATGGTATAAGTCATCGTCTCTCCCCTCGGATAGGTTCATCAGGCATCAGGCCCTACGTCATTTGCGAGCGTAGTGTAAAAGAGATCTTCCTAGCATGGCGGCATTCTTTGCCCCTATTAATTTGGGTTTCGCAGATAACATCTCAGATTGCTCCATATCGTTGGAATGAATAGAGGCTTCCTTCGCATATCATCCACAACCAGGAGATCACGCCTCTCCGACCGCCCTGAAAATATCAAGTGAAAGTGTAGCCGGAAAAGCGAATGAGCAACATGGAGGCCTCGGGATCGTCCATCACTTGTACTTACTCTTTTTTCGTATTTTCTTTTTTCAGGTTCACGATAGCTCCTCGCAAGTGAATTACTCCACCGAGCCCCCCCCCCCCCCCCATAACTAGGCTTCAAAGGTGAAAAATGGCCGAACAAACCAAGACAGAAGAGGCATTGGCTGCTAGAATAAAAGAGTTAGAAGAGCAAGTAAGGGTTACTACAGAAAAGGCCACTCGGGGCAAAAAAGAGCGAGATGAAGCAACCACTGAGTTCCCACCCGGTTTTGATCCTAGTCAAATGATGGGACCCTCCTCATCCGCCATCGCTGGATCTTCGGGACCCTAATCGTTTTCGGTTCCTGGTGGTCAATGGAAATGGATTGATCCCGTCTTTGTACCCACCACCCCGAACCCTATAGCCAACACGGGTGAAGGAGTTGATACAGCTCTACAACATTCCTTTGTCAACCTTACTTTGGACCCTGGTCAAAATCTGATTCGTCAGGAATCCCGGGGATTTTACCCACCCTAGGGCCATCCCACTCAAGTCGCGATTCCCAATCCTATGGGAAGTCGGCCTCCTTTTGTCAATCCGACGCAACCACCATTCACGACAGAACCCCCGACATACCTTGGTCCAAACACTCTCGTCACAGAAAGACCGAATATGGATAGAATGAACTTGCTAGAGGAAAGGCTCAGGGCCATCGAAGGAACAGACCCCTTCGACCCTACAGGTCCCGCCGCCATGTGCATGGTCCCGGGGATCATAATGCCTCCAAAATACAAGATTCTAGATTTTGAGAAGTACACTGGGATCGAGTGCCTAAAAACTCACCTCAAGGCCTATTGCAACAAAATGGCCGATATGATACACAATGAGCCCATGTTAATCCATCTGTTCAGAGAGAGTTTGGCCAAGCATGCCTTGACCTGGTACATGAGTTTGGATGGGGTTAAGATCAAAACTTGGAGAGATTTATCGGATGCTTTCTTCAAGCAATACAAGTTTAATTTGGAGGTAGCGCCAAACCGTTCTGATCTCCAAAATCTTGAGAAAAAAACTGAAGAATCGGTGAAAATTTATGCTCAGAGGTGGAGAGAACTAGCTTCTAGGATTTCACCTCCTTTGAATGACAAAGAACTTATATCCATTTTCGTGGATACCTTCAAGGCTCCCTACTACACTCATCTTATATCCAATCCATCAAATAACTTTTCTGACATGGTCATGGTGGCTGAAAGAGTAGAACAAGGGATCAAGTCGGGGAGAATCGATGTTTCCACACCAGAGGTAACACCTATGAAAGAGCCCATCATAAAGAAAGATGTCAACTTTCCCTCTCACCAGCCTAGCTACGAGCCACCTTCCTCGCCACCTCCTCAAAACCCTACACCATTTCCACCATCTCCATATAACCCGCCAAACAACCAAAATAACCCAAGTAACCGTTGGAACCGGGGGCCACTGCCAACTCTTCCCGCTCCTCTGGGGGAAATTTATAAACATCTCCTGGCGGCTGGACAAATTGCGCCCACCCCAATGGCACCTCTGCAACCTCCCTACCCGAAGTGGTACGATCATAACGCTAGATGCGAGTACCATGCTGGAGCTCAGGGTCACACAATATAAAACTACTTCGCCCTAAGAGGAAAGGTTCACCACTTGATCAAGAATGGATGGATCTCTTTTGAAGGGTTAGCCAAAGGACCTAACACGACCGTCTACCCTCCTCCTGCCAACCTTTGAATGATCATTCTCCTATAAGGGACCCATCCTACTTACTCATCTAATGGCGATACCTACAATACTTTTTGTATAATAGTCGAGCCTATGACTATAAACAAGGGCGCTTCGTGGGAGGCAACCCACGTGTTCCTTTTAATATTTCTGGTTTTTTGTTAATAAAATTCAAACATTTTAGAATATCCTTTTCCAGTGAATTTACTATTTAATTCCCTTGTCATTTTAGATGCAATGAGATTTGTAAACTTGGGGGCAAGCGAATGAAGTGACGACCAAAGAGAGGCATTGAAAAATGTCAAAGCTCATTTTTCAAGGAAGTTGTCCTTTATGTTTACAATTTCCCCTTTCGCAATTTACGTTTCTGTAAATTAGGGTCTCGCAATTTACATTTCTGTAGTTTTGCATTTCAGGTGCAACGAGACTTGTAAACTTGGGGGCAAGCAAGTGAAGTGACGACCAAAAGAAGATGCCAAAAAAATGTCAGAGCTTATTTTTCAAGGAAGCTGTCCTTTTACATTTTTGCAATTTCTGTTTCCGTAATTTATGTATTCGCAATTTACATTTTCGCAATTTTTTTCCACTATTTACATTATTGCAAGAGTGCGTGCGTCATGTTGGCTATTTTGAATGTTTTTTTTCAAGCATATTCATCACTTTATCACGACACAGATGACTTGTGCGTTCATTAGAAATTATATGAAACATACATGATCTTGTCTGTTAGCTCTTATATCCATGGCATGTTTAGACGTAAGCAATCACAAAACATGTCCCTGGGAGTATTTTGGGCCTTCACGCCTTGTTTCTTTCATGAGTGTAAGTGCCTGACTAGGTACTAGTTGAATTCGCATAATATCCAGGGTACATGGGCAATTAGACATGGGATAGCAATAAAATGACGTGGGACTTTTACGACCTTCTCCATTTTTTTCGTTTCTTCCCTCTTTCCACCACATATGCCATCACTCCTACCAAAAACCTTCACTATCACTCATACCCCGGGAGCCAAGGAGCAGTCTCAGCTAAGATTGCTAGCCGGAAATAAAAGCACGCCAAGTTCAAGTTCACGACGAAGGAGACAGGAAAAGGTCACCGAAAGATCGCTGAGAGCCATCACCGAAGAAAGACCAAAAACCCGAAGATGAAGGCCGAGGCTTTAAGCCAAAACGAGAAGAGATCAAGACAAAGACTGTGCTTGCTCTACTCTGTTGCATTTCAAATCAAATCAAAAAGAGGGGGAATAGAGGGAAAAAAAAAAGAGAGAGGGGAAAAGGGAAAAGAAAAGAAAAGAGAGAAATGCTCAGAGACAGACGCAGAATACAAACAATCGAAGAGCCAAAGCAAGCACAGCCCGGGGACAACTAAACTCGAGAAAACTCGAAGGAAACATTCCACAGTAAAGACTCGAGAAAAAGGGCCCAAAGCCAACTCGAGAAATCTCAAAGCAACACTCCCTAGTGAAGACTCGAGAAGAAAAAGGGCCCAAGGCCAACTAAAGTAGTAAGTCGCAAAAGGAACAGCGACAACATTCCCCCAGTGAAGGCTCGAGAAGAGAAAGGGCCCAGAGCCAACTCAAGGAATCTCGAAGGAAACATTCTCCAGTGAAGACTCAAGAAAAGTAACAAAAAATGACATTCCCAGTAAGGATCCAAGGGCTCATGCACTCTGTAAAGAAAGCATCCCTAGCAAAAGGCGAAAGAACTCGCGCACCTTGCCCTCATCAGGGCCAATCGACAAAGCATCATTCATCAAAAACCTTCCAACTCATCAAAAATCAAGCACATCTTTTCCAAACCCAACTTCCTTCCGGACATTTTATGTCTTTTCATTATTTTCCGTAAAAGTCCCATCGATTATTAGAATGCCCATGCATGTGCATCTTCATTTGAAGTCTATTCACTCGGATTGACATTGCGAATTGAAAATTATGTATCATGTTAGTTGCATCTTTATGAGCGTAAAACACTTAACCTTGTTTCAGAGCATGAGTGCAAACACTAATATCATGTGAGGATTGCTTACGGTTGCAAGTTGTGGGAAAGTCTTGTCCTTGAGGTCGTTATTTCCTGAACAAGACGTAGACGTTATCTAGACTTGAATCAATCATGTTCACATAACAAAAACTGAATGAACATTTTTATCAAACTGTTTATTTTCTGCAAATCATCAAACTGTTTTAATTCCCTGTAAATCGTCAACTACATTTAATTTTTCTACACTTATCAAAACAACATTTAAATTTCGTATGCGTCAAATAAATCATTTTTCGCATGCAATCAACTCAGCATTTAATTTTCGTATGCATCAAATAAATCATTTTTCGCATGCAATCAACTCAGCATTTAATTTTTGTATGCATCAAATAAATCATTTCTCGCATGCCATCATGTCATCATTTAAATCTCGTATGCGTTAAATAAATCATTTCTCGCATGCAATCATGTCATCATTTAAATTTCGTATGCGTTAAATAAATCATTTCTCGCGTGCAATCATGTCATCATTTAAATCTCGTATGTGTAAAATCAATCATTTTTCGCATGCAATCAACTCAGCATTTAATTCTCGTATGCGTTAAATCCATCATTTCTCGCATACAATCAACTGTCATCATTTATTTTCCTGCACTTATCAAACTCAGCATTTAATTCTCGTATGCGTAAAATCCATCATTTTACGTATGCAATCAACTGTCATTTAAATTTTCGCACTCATAAAATTGCTTATTTATTCCTCAAGCTATCGCTAACACTCTCATTTTGTAGGTTTTAATTTCAAGCTTCGCTCGAAAGACGCCTTTCGATTCCTTTTTATTTATTCAACGCTTTTCGTAAATATCAATCGTACGCATGATATATAGAACTGCTAGAACTAAAATCAACCCACATGAACAACGTGTTTAAAGAGTTGCTTAAAATGCCATGCTCATGTGATTTTAAATTCTCGCATATATTGACTGCATGTACATGGGGACTTTCGATCCCACATCAGTTTTTCCACTTCAAAATCTATCATTTAAATTTGTACTCTGTTAGCAATCCATGATAGGATCAAGTAGTAATTAATCTAATCATGCATGGCCCGGTGATGAAATAAGAGGGCACTCATTCAATCTTATAGAAGATTCAGTCCCATCACGTTACGTTCAAGAATAATCAATCGGTCTTGATAAACGGTAACCCCGTTCAACGATTAATTATTTCTGAATGTCACGATCATAAAAAGACTAAAGTGACGATTCCTCTGAGGGTCCCCTTTCAAAATAAAAACGCATTTTATCAAACACCTTTTTAAAACATCTCTCTCATCAACCGGTAACCATTTTCGGATGTGACTCGGGTGCGTAACACCTTCCCGAGACCATAATACGACCCCGAACCTTTGTCTGGGGTTCAGACCCCTTTTTGTGCCTTTAGTTTTTTACTTATTATATTTCTTATGCCAAGACGATTAAGGGTCCCTAAACCTAGCAACCAAATTAGGGTGGCGACTTCATTGCATGTTGCGAGGCATCTGTTTACGCCGAGCATTGTAAGGTCCCAAATTTCGTTGCACACTCGCGAATTATTTTTCGTAATTTTCGTGGGGCGCGACATCACTCTACATTCATCATTCCTGTCATCATCATAACAATTTTTGACATATGAATATTTGTGTCTAACATCCTTCCTCCAGCGATGCAAGATATATTGAGATGGAGTCGACTTTATATTTTTCTGAATGAACACCTTTACTGTATGTCTGCAAATAATTCCTTTAAACTCAAATAGACGACATGAGCACTTAATTTTAAGTTTCGCCTCATCATAACAAACAACATAAGTCACTTCCTTTCTTAATGCACCATATTTGCTTCTTAATATGTCAGGTATTTGAAATGTCAAAATTGATTCGTACCTGTCAAGAAAGGCAAGATTGCAGTACACTCATCTTGAAATAACCAAAACAGTTCATTTGTGTACGCATCTTGAAGTTGTTTCTGAATGTGAAAATCAGTTATCACAGGAATATGGGAATTGAAAGAAGCAAAATCTACTTTGTTTTCTTTCTCGATCTTACTCTTCAATGCATTGTCATACTGCTCTACAAACTGCTTTAAAGATATCTTGGGACCAACATACTCATCAAAGAATGCATTTATACTTTCACTTCTTTGGGTTGTAGATATTCCAACCCAAAAAGTTCCTTTTACAAACACTGGAACCTAACGATGACGATCTTCATATAAATCACCTAACCATGTATTTTTGTTGAGATCAAAATCATTAATCATGCTAGCCCAAATCTCCTCAAATTCTTGAACCTCAATGGACTCATAGGTACAAAACTTTTTTAATTTGCTTGTAATCATGTCATGATCCAAGTTTCTCAGGCAACTTCTTCATAATGTGCCACAGACAAAGACGATGGTGAGACTTGGGAAAAACTTATTTCACAACTTTTTGAATGGACTTGCATTGGTCAGTAATTATTGCATTTGGAGCATTTGACATGCACACCAACCAAGCTTGAAACAACCAGATGTATATATCTGCTTCTTCATTTTAGAGTAAACCACATCCAAATAGTATAGTTTGCCCATGGTGATTAACACCAACAAATAGTGCAAAAGGCATGTCATATCTATTAGTTAAGTACGTTGTATCAAACGATATGACACCACCAAAAGTTTCATAGGCTGTTATAGATCGTGCATCTGCCCAAAATATATTTTTTAATCGACTGTCATCATCTATATCAAGCAGATAAAAGAAATTAGGATTCCTCTTTTGCATGCATGCAAAATACCCGTTAAGTGATGTTGCATCTCCAACTCCAAGCCTAATTTGTCTTACTTTAAAAATATGATTTCTACAATCTTTCTCAATAAAGGTCAAATTCTCATACCCCCCTACTTCTACATCCAAAGAATGGAAATTATTACTCAAACGTATGCCTGCTTGGTCATTTGTTTCAAGCCTCATCTTCACACACGCATCTATATTTTTATTACACTTTAAAAAATGTGTTTTTTTGGGAGTCAACGCATGATTATGCTCAAGATTAATATGAGAAATAGTGAACTCTCCTTTATCATTAACAATAGCATTGATGTTAGCCTTACAATTAGTGTTTCTTGATGGCCTTGGATTAAAAGCATTTTTTGCTACGAATTTCCACATACCTCCCTTAGCACACTCAACAGAATAATACTTCAGCTTCCCATTATCATCTTTCTTCATACTTTTTCTCCTAATACTGAATCTCACTTCATGAGCATACTCAAGATAAAAAATATAAACTTCTTCTAATTTGAAGACCATACCTGACTTCAGAATCAATTTATCATCAGGTTCCGATAATGGAGGACTGATACCTAGAAAATCACTTTGAGGCTCATCTCTTTGAGGCAAAAACTCCCGTTGAGGCTCATCACTTTGAGGTAAAAACTCCATTACCTCCGTCGTAAATGATACTGCTACTATAGGACAAAGTAATTAAGAGTTACTTTATAATTTATAAACCATTAATAATTCTCTCTATACACAGTGCACATTTCAGATAGGTATAGGATGCAGTTCAAGAAGCTAATTTCTGGCCAATTCAAGCAAAATTCTCAACTTTGTTAGCGTATTGGAATCAATGTTCGGTTCATTTATCAGAAATAGTGTGGCAATTCTGTAAGCATAACCCAAATGGATACAATAGTTTGATCAAATTCCCATTATTAATGCCTTGACAAAGACAACTACTTGAACCAATCAATACAAGTAATGCACAACATCTCCATTTTTCACACAATTACTGCCAAGATTAGGAATCAAATTGATACAGGTTCCACAGCAATCATCCATTTCTAGAGCAACCAAACAAACAGAAGACGAAAAAATTAATAAAAAATTAAGGCAATAGAGAGCTCACAATTTGGTCGTGGCGAATGTGGGTTTTTGGTAGTGATGGCAGTTGAGCGGTGCGGTGGGGGTGGGCTTTGGTGTTGGTGGTCGTGGCAGATGCGCTTTGGTGGCAACGGTAGTTGAGCGATGCGGTGGGGGTGTGCTTTGATGGTGGTGGTGAAGAATGAGCTTTGGTGTGGTGGTGGTGGTGGCCGCTGGTGTTGCGCTGCGGGAGAGGGAAAGTGACGATGGATATGGAGGAGGGAGGAGAAATGAAGTTCGTTTGGGTATGAAGAAGGGAAGAAGAAAATAGAATGACAATTTTGTAAATAAAATAGGATGGCAATTTTGTAAATAGAATGTGATGACAATTTTATAAAAACGGAATGACATGGACGTGTCCACGTCATTCGGCTTGCTAATTCTGGCAGTTTTAGCGTTGCTGTTTATTTTATGATTGACGCTAATATATTAACCAAAGAAGAAAAATAGGAAGAAAAATAAGAAAACCCATCGATAGCTTGTTTATGATCCAAAAAGGTGGGCTCATATTTCAAGGTGAAAGGTCCAGATCTTTCTGGAAAAAATCAAGGCACACTCGCGGGAGTTGCCGAGTGGGCTACTACTTTCAAAATTCTAGGTGGAAAAGAATCAAACAAAAAAAAACATTTGTAGTATAATTCTTTTAAAGAAACATTTGTCATGATATAACTTCTCGATAATAAAGTATTTATAATAACCCCTCCAAAATAAAAATAATAAATAAATAAAATTATAAGATTTATGAACAAGGTAAGATGTAGAAAGAACACCGAATTATATTTTGTATTGGAAAAATTCTAAGAGATACTAACTTTACATTTTTACTAACTAGTGTAACAAAAAATGAAGAGTTACCTAATCTTTGTTAGTTTATATTGTATTTTTATTTAAGTTAATACTTATCAACTAAATATAAGAGCAACATGTTTGCATTTAAGTAAAAAAAATGGTAAATTTGTTATTATCTATATCACCACTTTTAACCATTTATTTATTTTTTGCTTTTGGTTTCTTTTTTTGTTGCTATTCTTTTCACAAGCAAAAAAAACATTAAGGCAAGATATAGAAAAATTGTCGTTAAATACATGGGACCATCTACCATTATGTTACCTTTATGGGCACAAGCAGATCCATAACTATTAACGATGATCTTCGAAAATTAAATTTTAAAAGAACGAAACTTGTGTCGGGACAAAACAAGATATTCCCTCCGGTCCGAAATAAACATCATTTTGGGTGTTTGTACGCGGATTAAGGAAATGATTGGTTTACAGAAAATGAGGTAAATTTTGACCTTTGTACCCCTACCATCCAAGCATAATTTTGAAATTACCATGGCTTATTACCATGGATTACAGCTTCAACAGCATGGCTTATTGTATTGGGCCAAGTATGACATCGGCTGGGCTGGGTTTGAATCCAAGTCGGGCTTGATAGAAACGACGTCGTTTGAAGAATGAATTCAAGTCTTCAACTCCAATTCTTCACATCCCCGCCATTTCCCAACTAAAAATCCTTCACCTCTTCCCCCCAAATTGTTGGGCAGTACTTTTGATACTTTTATTTGAATGTTGTTAAAATCCACCCCCCCCCCAAATTTAAAGCATGACTTGTGATTGTATATGGAGCAAGCAATTTTTTTAGAGAGTATAAAGCTTTTCATCCCTGTCTCTGTTTGCTCTCCCAAACCCTAACCCCTATTTCGGCGACGGTTCCATATAAACAATGGAGGACGGCGATTTTGACCATTTCTCTGACCTAGTCGGCAACCCTTCTATACCTCAGTATTTGGAAAATATAAGCCAGTGCCACAACAACCAAACGTCTATAGAGGAGACAATGGACGAGTCGGTGGAGCCCCAGAATCCACATACTGGAGAGCTAGACGATATTCCAAACTTGAACATCGACACAGCGACGCAAAGTAGTGATGAAGGTATTTCATCTTTCACAGAAAATGAAATTGTTTGTGTATGAATAGTAAAGTATTCTAATTACATTTCGATAATTCTGTTAATTTTGTATGTTATAGGCAAACATTTTGCGAGGAAACCGCGGATTGAGTTATCTAGTCATGACAGGGTATCGGCATATGAGTTGTTGTTGCAGAAGAGTAAGAATGGGAAGCTTCTACAAGGGACAACAAATGAGGTATCTCGAGCCCTTAACATACCGATTTAGACAGTCCAGCGGTTATGGAAAAGGGGGAAAGAGTTTGGGAATCACAACGTGTCCCTCAATAGAGTCATGAATTCTAGGAGGAAAAGGGTTCAGATTGATCGAGAGAGGATCCACGATATTCCTCTCAAGAATAGGTCCACTTAGAGGGATCTCATCTTTGCATTGGGAGTGTCCAGGCGAAGTGTGACATCATTGTTGAAGGGTGGAGAAATCAGGCGGTATTCGAATGCCATAAAACCTATTTTGACAGAGGCTAATCGACAACAACGGATTAAGCATTGTCTCTCTATCCTTGATCCGGCGTCAACCCCTACTAATCAAACCTTCCAAGATAGGACCAATGTGGTGCACATTGACGAGAAGTGGTTCCAAATGATGAAGAAGACCCAAACTTATTACTTATTGACAGACGAGGATGACCTAGTAAGGAGAATTAAAAGCTCTAACTTTATTACTTAAAATCTGGTGATCAAACACCTCACAAAGTCAGTCCAGGTCCAGATGTCATCCTCTCTATTCTTCAGCTTCACCTTGTACCATTTCAAAGCATCTCCAAACAGATGGTGTGAAGCAACTTCCACCTTGTGATGATTAGGAGTTCTTATGCTCTGGAAGTAATTATTGGCTTGAAACACCTAATCATTCACCTCAACTCCATGGAACCAAGGAAATTCAAGGACAGTGGGCTTGGGATTGGCTTGAAATGCAGGTTCTTCAACATGATTCTCACTACCATGACCTTGAGGATGGAGGCCACGAATGAGCATCTTGGTGCAACTTTTCAGTCAAAGAGGCCTTTCCCTATGTTCTTGCATACCATCAAGCCATACATATTCCCTTCATACAGACAGGTGCTTGATTTCGCTGCCAATAGGGTTCCTGGAATTCCAACGAATGAGTAATTGAATTATGTTATCTAGTGTTCTGTTTTCATTTCCATGCTTTATGTTTCACTTCTTTGTCTTTAGTTTTAGGGTTCTGTTTTCCTTGAATGGTTTTTTTTTTTTTATGAAAGTAGTTTGTTAAATTGAAAGAGATTCAGTCTTGTGAAACAAAACACTCTCAACACAGTTCAACTTCATGCACATCAAACTTGTTGATACTGGTTGTTTACATTCCATAAAAAATGTCTGCAAACTAAGGCACAAAACTAGGACACCCAATGTGCATGTTGTTAATATGTAACCAGACAATAATCAACATAATTCCCTGTCTAAGCATTACTATCTAAAAACCAATCCACCCTCAACCAAAATTCCTATCTTTGCACATTCCAAGCATTCCATTCAACAAACCCAATCCCCACTGTTGATACCTGAATTTTGACGCCATTTAAATTAAATTTAGCATTTCTGTCATTTTACTTAATTAATTGCCATTTTAAATTAATTTGCTGTCGTTAGGACATTTTTAAATTCTCATCACATTTTATCATCATCGTTGTCATCGTCAGCATTCGAAATCGCATTTTTTATTTTTCGTCACATCATTTTCATTATTATTATTATTATTATTTTCAGCCTTAAAAATCACATTTTTAATTATCCGTTAGTCATTTGCTATTTATTTTTCCATTTTAGGTCATCGCATAAAATTTAGGATTTGTAGTTGTTGCTACCCGAATTTTGACTTAAGTCGCAACTTTTTTCGTTTCATTGCACGTCACATTAATAGCACGTTTACGTCAAATTTCAATCGATTTTTTGATCAAGGACTATTTGTTTTAATGTTTCACGTCATTTCACGCCTTTTGAATTTTTCGTATTTTTCTCGTATTTTCGACAAAAATCGTATTTTTTGGTTTTCGTCAACGCATTTACGTATATTTATGTTTATCGCATTTAATAGCTCGTCTAGGTCAAATTCCTGTTGATTCTTGGTCCCAGGCTAGTTTGTTTAAAATTCCGTGTCATTTCGTGTCTTTTTAGTTTTTCGTATTTTTAACTGTCTTTTTGCGAACTTCTTTCGATCCTGAGTAAGTTTCCCGGGACCGAGGGTCGAACGCGTTATTTATTTATTTGATAATTACGTGCTAATTTTCTCTTTCACACCACCGCGTTCAGTTTCATTCAATTTATGTCGTAAGGACATTTATTTTGCGCACGAACGTTTTGACACTTCTGAAAGAGAAAATAAATACGTTAAATCAAGTTTCGCATTTCTTCACTATATATTAGTTTTCTTGCCTTATTTTTCTACACATAGTTGTACCCTCGGCTCGGATTTATTTTCATTTTTGAGCGATTTCGCTTGTGCCAAAAATATCTCGTTCGTGCCCGAAGATGAGATAAACTCTACACAAATGCCATTTAATTCATTCTCATCCTCCAACTCACTACCAACTCATTTTATATCATCACAACCTCCCATCTGATCACTCTTGGCCACATGATTTAGCTTGCTCATCACCCAACCACACAACCACACAATCAACCCCGGCCACACAACCGATCCGGCCAACCCCGACCACACACACAACCGACTTCATTCAAATTTTCTTCTCTATAAATAGCAATCTTTATCCAACAAATCAAAGGCACCAAATCCTCCTCTTAATCTCTATTTCTTGCACTACCTTCTTGGCAAATTGCTCTCCCGGAAAGGTAAGCTACCTCTCTCTCTCTAGTTTCTTTAATTTTCGTTTTTCATTGTAATGTATGAATAAACTGTAAAAACTTGCATAATATGCTTAGTTTTCATGTTAGTAAGGCTTTCCTTGCCTCAATTTAATTGCATGATGCTTTGAGTAATTAATGACTATATATGCGTATTAATTAAACTTGTCTTTCCATGCAAAATTGCCCTCGTTATGGACTTGTTCTTCTTGCTGTTTTTGTGGCTTTTATTTTCTGTTTTGCTACCTTAATTATTGCAACCATTTTGGGTAAGAATGGTGGAAGTCTAAAACTTGAGTTTTGGCCATGGTGGCCGACTTGGTTGGAGAAGAAGAAGGAAGAAGGTGAGTGATGGCGGGAAAGGTAAGAAAGAAAGAAAAGGTGGTGGGCTTTGGCCCATTCTTGTTTTAAAAATTAAAATTTAAGCCAAGCCCATTTTTTAATGTCCACATTTCCAACGTGGGACCCGTTCATTTATTTTTCGTCAATTATGTAAAATATTCGTATGCTTTATTTAAATCGTACGAAATATTCGTGTTCCTTTTCGTATATAACATGGATAATTTATTTCGTATGCATCATGTTTTTATTTAATTTGTATGCTTATATGTGTTATTTGATTAAATGTATGCTTGTATGTACTTAATTAAGTGAGTACATGATTAAATGATATACGCTTATGTGATACCTAATTAATAGAGTGCAAGATTAAATGATATAAGCTTACGTGATACTTAATTAATTAAATGCATGATTAGATGATATGCTTATATATGTTAATTTATCTAAGTGCATGATTAGATGACGTGTTCATGCCATGTGTTAATTAATTGAATGTGTGCATGGTTTAAAGGAGGTGTTCATGCCATGCCTTATTTTAATTAATTGCTTACATGTTATAAATAATTTATTTCGTATATGCCATGTATAATTTATTTTGTATATGCCATAAATAATTTATTTCGTATATGCCATGTATAATTTATTTCGTATATGTCATGTATAATTTATTTCGTATATGCCATAAATAATTTATTTCGTATATGCCACGTATAATTTATTTCGTATATGCCACGTATAATTTATTTCGTATATGCCATGTATAATTTATTTCGTATATGCCATGTATAATTTATTTCGCATATGCCATGTATAATTTATTTCGCATATGCCATGTATAATTTATTTCGCATATGCCATGTATAATTTATTTCGTATATGCCACGTATAATTTATTTCGTATATGCCATGTATAATTTGTTTCGTATATGCCATGAACAATTTTCATACTAATATGTCATGAATAATTTGTATGCTTGTATGCCATGATGTAAATGTTGTGTTTATGCCATGTTTAATTAAATTATTGCATGATTTAAATAATGTGTTTATGCCATGTTAATTAAATGCTTGGATGATTTAAATAATGTGTTTAGGCCATGTTTAATTAAATGCTTGTATGATAATAATGATTATGCCATGTTTAATTAAATGCTTGTATGATAATAATGATCATGCCATATTTTAAGTGCATATATGAAATAAATTGCTTATTCCTTCATCATGTTTATTTAAATATTTATTCGTCATAACAAATGTTGCATGTGCTCTTTATTATTTATTTATTTTTGAAAACGTTGCTAACACTCTCATTTTGCAAGGAAGATCAAGATCACGCAACGCAAGTAAGTCTTTATTCTAAGTCTCTTTTATTTATTCAATGTTTTCCGCAAATATTATTCGTACATCTAGTGTTTAGAAATGTTAAATCGTATGCATGATAAAATCAACTCACATGCTTACATGTTTAAATCACTTGCTTTATACCATGAAATTAATTGCTATATATTGATATGTGAGCATGGTGGCTTCAAATCCCACACGGTTATTTGCATTCACAAAAACGTACGATGTTAGTATTTATCCATGATAGGATCACGTAGTAATTAGGTTAATCATGCATGACCCGATGATAAAAAGGGGGGAACGTCCGCTCTAGCATAACGAACAAACGGTAACCCTGTCCTTCGTGTCCCGATCGAAAATAACATGTCCTTACGAAAATGCTAAGATGTAACGTCACCTTTGAGGGCCAAATCACGTCAAAAATGTTTAAATAATCAGAAAGTGTCCCAATTTGGTAAGCGGACTCTATTGACATGATTCAATCATTGGTCTATGTAAATGATTGGAAAGTGACTTGAGTTCGTGGGAAGAATTGGTTGACATGCTTCGATCATTAAACAAATCATTGTATATCAAAACTGTTTTCAAACACCTTTTTACCGGTAACCTTTTAAGGGTGTGACTTGGGTGCCTAACACCTTCCCAAGTCCACAATACGACCTCGAACCTTTGTTCAATGGTTTAGATCAAGCCTTAGTTTTTTTATTTTTATGCCATGACGCTTAGGTTCCCTAAACCTTAGAAATTAGGGTGGCGACTTCATTGTATTATGCGAAGCATCCATTTATGCTTAGCATCCGTCCCGAACCTTAAACTCATTTTCAACGAAAAAGGGGGTGCGACAGTTTGGCGACTTCACTGGGGACTAGTAGGGTCGAAGCCGGTTTCTTTTTAAGGTGTTTGTTTTTTTTATTTACTTGCTTTAATAAACTGTTTTCGTGACTATTTGTTATTGCTTTGGTCAACTGTCACGCGCATTGCATGCATAGGCCCTACACCTAGGGGTCGCCTTACCAAATAAGTTTAGGACGGGGAGTAATGACACCCTAGGACACGAGTCCTGGGTAATGTTCACGAAACCCAACCCGCTCGAACCCTTAAAGCTAGTCGGACGGTTGGCCCCATTCTGGTAAGCGAACTTGGTTGACATGATTCAATCATTGGCCTATGTAAATGATTGGAAAGTGACCTGAGTTCGTGGGAAGGAATAGGTGGTCGCTCTACGACACTTTTTGGACCATTCTATGGTATCGTCGGGAACCTTCAGGCCGTTAGAACTTTAGTCGACGTCAAAAGCCCCCATCACGTGCATCATACTTGTTTTTTCGTGGCTTGGTTTACCACGTTTTCTACGTTTTTTCTCCCTTCCGCACCATTTTTAGTAATGCATGTAAAGAACCTAGTAACGCATTTTGTGCAAATTACTAATACTGGAACTCTGTTTTATCTTTCCCAAAGACCCATCCTACTTGTTCAAAATGACAGTGCCTGCGCTACTTTCACTTGATACTTTTTGGGGGAAGAAGTTTTGGGAATCAAGTTGCACGAGGGGATATGTTGAAAGCCGGTTTTCATTTCCGATATTGCGGCCAAGATTGGGATAGAGGAAGTGGTGATACAAAAAAGGAGAGATTGCACCATTAGAACATTTTTATGAGCAAACGGATCCCGACTTCCAAGATTGACGCCTTCAAAATCAAGCATATGTTGCTTAGATTTTTTTTCTTTTACCCCATGTAATAATGTTCCTAGACTTTATCTACTAGACTTTAGATAAATCTAGATAGTTAATCACCTTGTAATGGTTGTAACCCCTTTTGGATGAAAAAATATCAATGACAAAATTCGTAGTTATTCGGATAATTACGAAATGCGTTTTTTTCTCACACATCCAAAAGACATCGAACGGCCATCGCCTACAATCAAATAAACCTTCCCCCTAGAATAAACCACATATAAAGCCCACCCAAAAAAAACACACGAAGGACAAACATTGGAAAAAAAAACACGCTCACAAAAAATTCGGAATGCAAGAAGTAGTTGTTTTGGGTTCAGCTGTACACTATTTTATCTTGGCCAATATGAACGCAATTAGCTAGGAATTTTCGCTTGACCAAAACACGAAAAATGTTCGTAACACATAAGACTCCACCCTTACTAAATTTCGTAATTTTCGGAATAGCAAATCTCTCACAAAAAAATTTAGAACGCAGGGGCAGATGCTCCTCGGTCTCAGCTGCGCATTCTTTTGTTTTGGCCAATATCAACGTGATTTACTCAGAATTTCTACTTGGCCAAAACACGAAAGATGTTCACAACATATTGAAGTTCATCCATACCAAATTTCAGATTTTTCGGAGTAGCATAGCTCCATTCAAGGAGGCCGCAATCGGCTCCCAAACCTATCTCTGGCGGCATGCCGCCTGGCCCTTAGCGGCATGCCGCTAGCTTCGCTTCAAATCCCATCAAAATCATTTTTTTGGCCTCCAAAATCATCCGCTCAGCTGCGCGATCTTTTGTTTTGGCCAATATCAACGTGATTTACTCTGAATTTCCACTCGGCCAAAACACTAAAGATGTTCCCAACATGTTGAACCCATGCCAAATTTCAGAAAGTTCTGGGCAGCCAATCTCTTGCAAAAAAATTCTAAACTCGAGGACAGCTGCTCTACTCGGCCCCAGCTGCGCGTTCTTTTGTTTTGGCTAATATCAATACGATGGACTCGGAACCTCCCTTTGGACAAAACACTAAAGATATTCATAACACATTAAAGATTTTCCATGCCAAAAATGGGATTTTTTCAAGTAGCGCATCTCTCGCAAATAATTTGGACATAAGGAGGACAGTTCTCTCGGCTTCAGCTGCGCGATATTTTTCCATGACCAAAATGGAGATTATTTACTCAGAATTTCCTCTCGATTAAAACACGAAAGATGTTCGTAACACATTAAAGGTCTCTCCTACCAAATTTCAGAATTTTTGGAGCAGTGCACCTCAGCCAAAAGCAAGGCCCACGAAAGGCCATCACTGGTGGCATGCTGCCTAGCCCCTAGCGGCATGTCGCTAGCTTCGGCTCCAAATCCCTTCAAGTTCATTTTCTCCAAGCGGTTTTGGCTGCGTACTCATTTGTTTCGGCTGATATCAACACGATGGGCTCAGAATTTCCATTCGGCCAAAACACGAAAGATGTTCACAACACATTAAAGTGCGTCCCTACCAAATTACAGAGCATTCTGGGCGACACATCTCTCACAAATAATTTAGGCGTGAGGATAACTTCTCTACTCAGTCTCAGCTGCGCGTTATTTTATTTTGGCCAATATCAATACGATTAGATAGGAATTTCCACTTGGCCATAACACTAAAGATGTTCATAACACATTGAAGATTGTTTATGCCAAAAATGGGATTTTTTCAAATAGCCCATCTCTCCCAAATAATTTGGACATAAGGAGGATAGTTCTCTCAGCTTCAGCTGCGCGATCTTTTGCCATGACCAAAATGGAGATGATTTACTCAGAATTTCCTCTCGATTAAAACACGAAAGACGTTCGTAACACATTAAAGTTCTCCCCTACTAAATTTCAGAATTTTTAGAGCAGTGCACCTCAGCCAAAAGCAAGGCCCACGAAAGGCCATCTCTAGCGGCATGCCGCCTGGCCCCTAGCGGCATGTCGCTAGCATCGGCTCCAAATCCCTTCAAGTTCATTTTCTCCAAGCAGTTTCAGCTGCGCACTCGTTTGTTTTCGCTGATATCAACACGATGAGCTCTCAATTTCTATTCGGCCAAAACACGAAAGATGTTCGCAACACATTAAAGTATGTCCCTACCAAATTACAGAGCATTCTGGGCGACACATCTCTCGCAAATAATTTAGGAGTGAGGATGGAAGCTCTACTCGGTCTCAGCTGCGCGTTCTTTTGTTTTGGCCAATATCAACACAATCAGCTAGGAAGTTCCGCTTGGCCAAAACACAAAAGATGTTCATAACACGTTGGATCTTTTCCATGCCAAAAATGGGATTTTTTCGAGTAGCAAATCTCTCGAAAATAATTTGGACATAAGGAGGATAGTTCTCTCGGCTTCAGCTGCGTGATCTTTTTCCATGACCAAAATGGAGATGATTTATTCAGAATTTCCTCTCGATTAAAACACGAAAGATGTTCGTAACACATTAAAGGTCTCCCCTATCAAATTTCAGAATTTTTGGAGCAGTACACCTCAACCAAAATGAAGGCCCACGAAAGGCCATCTCTGGCGGCATGTCACTAGCTTCGGCTCCAAATCCCTTCAAGTTCATTTTCTCTAAGCAGTTTCGCCTGCGCACTCATTTGTTTTGGTTGATATCAACACGATGGGCTCATAATTTCCGTTCGGTCAAAACACAAAAGATGTTCGCAACAAATTAAAGTGTGTCTCTACCAAATTACAGAGCATTCTGGGTAACACATCTCTCGCAAATAATTTAGGTGTGAGGATGGCTGCTCTACTCGGTCTCAGCTGCGTGTTCTTTTGTTTTGGCCAATATCAACACAATCAGCTAGGACTTTCCACTTGGCCAAAACACGAAAGATGTTCATAACAAGTTGGAGCTTTTCCATGCCAAAAATGGGATTTTTCCAAGTAGCGCACCTTTCGAAAATAATTTGGACATAAGGAGGACAGTTTTCTCAACCTCAGCTGCGCGATCTTTTGTCGTGATCAAAATGGAGATATTTTGCTCCTAATTTCCGTTCGGCCAAAACACGAAAGATGTTCATAACACATTGAAGTGTGTCCCTACCAAATTTTAAAATTTTCGGAGCAGTGCACCTCAGCTAAAAGCAAGGCCCACGAAAAGCCATCTCTAGCGGCATGCCGCCTGGCCCTTAGCAGCATGCCGCTAGCCTCGGCTCCAAAATCATTTTTAGGCTTCCAAAATCATCCGTTCAGCCGCGCTCTCATTTGTTTTGGCTGATATCAACATGATAGACTCAGAATTTCTACTTGGCCAAAACGTGAAAGATGTTCATAACAGATTGAAGTGTGCCCACACCAAATTTCAGAGCATTCTCGCAAATAATTTAGGCGTGAGGATGACTTCTCTACTCGGCCTCAGCCGCGCAATTTTTTGTCATGGCCAAAATAGAGATGATTTGCTCAGAGTTTCCTCTCAGAAAAAACACAAAAGACATTCAAAACACATTGAGTATTTCCCATACCAAAAATGGGATTTTTCCGAGCAGCACATCGCTCGCAAAAAAAATTTGACGTGAGGATGACAGTTTTCTCGGTCTCAGTCGCGCGATCTTTTACCTGGGCCAATACGGATACGATGGATTCAGAATTTCCGCTCAGCCAAAACACGAAAGATGTTGATAACAGATTGAAGTATGCTCATGCCAAAAATCAAGTTTTTCGGGGCGACGGATCTCTCGCAAACAATTTAGAGATTTTCTGAGCATTATGACTTTAGCTACTTACTCCGGGTCGCTTCAAGGGTTTTCATTGATAACACCCAAGATCATGCTATGTCGTTGGAATGAATGAAAGCTCCCTTCACATCTCCACCGGAAACGCTAACCCAAGATGCGTCGTCTTTTTGTTCCTCCCCGAATGTATCAAGTGAAAGAGTGGCCGGAAGATTGATCAAAGCAGCGGGGAAGCCTCGAGGTTGCACATAATACGCACATTACCGCTTATACTTATTTCTCTTCACTTGTTTTCTTTTCAAGATAACGATAGCTCCTCGAAAGAAAGCTACTCCGCCAAGCCCCCCCCCCCCATAACTAGACTTCAAGCGCAAAAAATGGCCGAACAAAACAAGGCAGAAGAGATATTGGCTGCTAAAGTAGCAAAACTAGAGGAACAAGTTAGGGTTACTACAGGAAGGGCCGCTCAGGCCGAAAAAGAGCGAGATGAAGCAATCTCTGAGTTCCCACCTGGCTTCGACCCTAAACAGATGACAGGACCTACTTCATCCATCATCGCTGGGTCTTCAATTCCTCAATCCTTCCTTAGTCCCGGAGGTCAATGGAAATGGACGGATCCTTCTTTTGTGCCTATCACCACAAATCCTATAGTTAACACAGGTGGAGAAACTGCTGCAGCCCTACAACATTATTTGGTTAACCTCTCCTTAGACCCTGGTCAAAATCTGATTCCTCAGGAATCCCAGAGCTTTCACCTACCTCAGGGCCACTCTATTCAAATCATAGTTCTCGATCCCATGGTAATTCGACCTCCTTCTGTCAATCCCGTGCAGCCACCCTTCGCGCCTCCACCATACCCCATGCCATTTTCACTTTACCCATATCCCACCCCACAAATGTCGCAACCCGCACAACCTAGACCATACAACCCACCAAAGAACCCTAGTAACCCAGCTGCTAAAGTTAATCATTGGAGTCGGGAACCACTACCGCCTCTTCCTCTCCCCGCGGGGGAAATTTACAAGCATCTCCTGACAGTTGGACAAATTGTGCCAATTCATCCCCAACCGAGGCTACCTCCTTACCCCAAGTGGTATGACCCCAATGCAAAATGTGAATACCACGCAGGAGCTCCCGGTCACACGATGGATAATTGCTACACCTTCAAAATAAAGGTACAACAATTGGTCAAAGGTGGATGGGTCTCCTTCGAAAGATTGGCGAAAGGGCCTAACACCACCACCAACCCTCTCCCAAACCATACCCAGGGGAGCGAAGGGGTGAGCGCCCTCTCCGTAGAAAAGGTTAAAGATCCCCTCCCTCTCATCTTGGAGTTACCTCGAGAAAGGCTCTTCGCCGCACTAGTCGAAAGTAATTACCTACCACACTCTCAAGGAGGTGGGGGCACTTGCCTATTTTGCCAACAGGCAAACAGTCACGAAATCCAAGATTGCAAATTTTTCATGGAAAAATTGAAACAACTCGTGAATTTCGGGGTGATCCAAGCTGAAAAGAGCACCAGCGGAATAAAGGAAATCGGCACCATTGAGGATGGACCTCCCACCCCATATACCTTCAAATGTGTAGCTCAAGCCAAGGCACCCGTTGCAACGCCACTCAAGCTAGTCTTCAAGTTCACTCAGAACACTCCTAGCCAAGACTTGCACACCGTCCCATTCGACTATGGGTACACGGTCATCACGACTCCTCCTTTCGCTACATCGACAACCGAAACCTTTAACATTGGGGCCATGACTCATATCGGGAGTTGCTACATTTTCGGAAGAGGTTGAGAAACAAAGGCTAGCTAAAGGGAAAGGCCCATTGATTCCCGAAGAGGTAGAGGAAAAGACCCAAGGACCAAAAGAACCCGTAACCGAAGGCGATGTGGCCGAAATCGTCAACTCGGATTCAACCACGGTCGGCATAGCCCCGGATTTCCATGTCTGCACACTCGAATAAGAAGCATCGTCTTAAGACTCGGCCATTTTCGTGAAAAATTCTGAAGGACCCGTGCGCCATTGGATGGCCATCACGCTTCTCGATATCCACTTGTAAATATATATATATGCATGTTTTGTTGTCTTTTATAGGAACTTGTGTTCCCCTTCGGTTAAAAAATATATATATAAAACAAAAAAAACAAAATATATACGTATGTTTTGTTGTCTTTTATAGGAACTTGCTTTCCCCTTCGGTTAAAAAAGATAAAAAACAAAAAAAACAAAATATATTCATGTCTTGTTGTCTTTTATAGGAACTCGCGTTCCCCTTCGGCTAAAAAAAAGATTAAAAAAAACACAAAATAAAAAATGAGAACCTTTTTGAAAAACAATTATGTGTCAAACCTTTTGTGTGGTGTCAGCCGGACCTAGGAGTAGTTAGGGTCACAAGAACCGCATTTTAACTAACCCCATTAACCCAATGCGAAGTTTTATAGGTACAATGATAGGTGTGTGCGTTCACACATGTTTCAACATGATGAGTTTTTCTCCATACACACGAGCAAGGATGATGGAGAGGCCATTCTCATCTAGAACACTATTCAAGAACTTAATGGCTATTCTTCAAGATGCTATGATGGAGCTGTTAGAGATGTCGATAACTAAACTTGGGCGAAGCGGTTCACACCCCTACTTCCGTCAATCCTGATCACATGCGTAAAAGGAAGCTTCACCATAGTCAAGCCTACGACTTTAAACAAGGGCGTTTTATGGGAGGCAACCCACGTGTTCTTTTCAATAATTCTCTTTTTCGTTAAATTCAACGTCTTGGGATACCTTTTCACTATGAATTTACTATTTAATTGTCTCTTCATTTCAGGTGAAATGAGACTTGTAAACTTGGGGGCAAGCAAGTGAAGTGACGACCAAAAGAAGGTGTCGAAAAATGTCAAAGCTCATTTTTTAGGGAAGTTGTCCTTTTACATTTTTGCAATTTATGTTTTCACAATTTACATTTCCGCAATTTTACATTTCAGGTGCAACGAGACTTGTAAATTTGGGGGCAAGCAAGTGGAGTGACGACCAAAAGAAGGTGTCGAAAAATGTCAAAGCTCATTTTTCAGGGAAGTTTGTCCTTTTACATTTTCGCAATTTCCGTTTCCGCAATTTACAGTTTTTGCAATTTACATTTCCACGATTTTTTTAAATTCCCACAATTTACGTTGTTACAAGAGTGTGTGCGATATGTCTGCTAAAATTCTTAGTTTTTGCAAAAAAAAAAAACAAACAAAAAAACAGAAAAAAATAACAACTAAAATAAATATATATTACTTGGCTTGAAAATCCTACGTTTTAACATCCCTTAGATTAAGCATATTCATCATTTTATTAATTCACGGAGAACTTGAGCGTTCTTTAGAAATTATATAAACATGCATGATTTTGTCTGTTAACTCTTATGTCCATGACGTGTTTAGACGTAAGCAATCACAAACATATCCCTGTGAGTATTTTGGGCCTTCGCGCCTTGTTTCTTTCATGAGTGTAAATGCTAAACTAGGTACTAGTTAGATTTGCATAATATCCAGGGTACATGAACAATCAGACATGGGATAGCGGTAAGATGACATTGGACTTTGCTTTGCTCTTCTTCCACATTTTCTATTTTCAACCTTTTACCCTCAAACACATATTTTGTACACCATGTACGATTCTATTAAACACTCAAAACCAAGCCTCTTGTTCTCCTAACCAAGTGAGTAGTGCTCGACTGAGACCGCTAAACTGGAGTACACACAAGCAAGGGAATCACAAGGGAGCCCTTAGAGGATAGCTGACAAATCAACATCAAGAGAAGGCCAAATAAATCAAGACTTGGAAGCTTCTGCCAAAGACAGAGAGGATGACAGACCAAATAAAAAATTGTACTTGCTTTACTTGCTCAATCAAAAAAAATCATCATCAATCAAAAAAAAAAAACAAATCAAAAAATCATCAATCAAAAATCAATCAAAAAGTGTTCAAAAAAATATCAACAAAGGCAACAGCAAAAGCAAGTACAAAATAAAAAAAAGGCCAAATATCAATGGCAAAATGATCTCAAAAAGACAAGAGATCGTTCCCCGTGAATGTTGAAGAACTTGGGTAAAGAGCCCTCAAAACAAACCAGAAGGAACATCTACAGAAAAGATTCAAGAATTTGTGCACTTTGCTTTCACCACGATCAAATCATTGAGCATCGTTCACCACAATTTGACTTCATCACAATCAGTCGTCGAGCACGAGCCTTTTGCAAAAAGAAAACACAAACACAACACTCTTCTTCTACAAAATCCTCATTTTTTCCTCCCTCGCAAAGTCCTTTCGATTATTAGTAGACCCATGCATGTGCATCTTCATTTAAAGTCTATTCACTCGGATTGACATTGAAAATTTAATTTTTGTGCTAGGTTTATTGCATATTTAGGAGTGTAAATACATAGCCTTGTTTTTTGAGCGTGAGCGCAAACACTAATATCTGGTGAGGATTGCTTACAGCTGCATGCCATGGAAAAGTCTTGTTCTTGAGGTCATTATTTCCTGAACAAGACATAGACGTTATCTAGACTTGAATTAATCATGTTCATATAACGAAAATTGGACAAACATTTTATCCAAAACAAAAAAAAATGCTTGAATTTATTTTCTTAAAACAAAGAAATCATTTTCAAACAAAAACTTGGGGGCAAGCCATGGTTAAATATAGGAATACATGATATTTCTCACATTATCAATTGCTCTTTCCTTTTTCTATCTGTTGCTACTTTGTGTTTCCTTCCTTCCTATTTACAGGATACAGATACACTTTGATGGAACCACACCAACATTGGGTCTTCGATGTAACATCGTTGTAATGCCCTCACCTTGGATTTTCATGAAAATCCAATCAACAAACGAATGGAGAACGTTACCACTCCCAAGTCAAATTTATGTGGCAGATCACGCTCCCTCACATTCAAATCAACTTCAGTTCACACGTCACCGCCGATTTTGTTAAAGCAAGGTCCAAATCAAGTTGTGAAGAGCGGAATGGCCGTCCAAGACAACCACCACAATTCACATTAAGCCATCAGAATGCTCAAGCAAAGGTACGTTGCCCTGAACCAAAGGTACGTCCCAAACTCTCATTTACCTTTTTGTCAAAACGTATGAAGTACGAGTGCTACCCTCACTTCATATAATCCTACATTTCTGCAAAATCTCCTCCTTAAGCGACTACCTTTTTGCCAACCAAAATCTCCTCCTTGAGCGACTACCTTTTTGCCAATCAAAATCTCCTCCTTGAGCAACTACCTTTTTGCCAACCAAAATCTCCTCCTTGAGCGACTACATTTATGCAAAATCTCCTCCTTGAGCGACTACCTTTTTTCCAACCAAAATCTCCTCCTTGAGCGACTACCTTTCTACCAACCAAAATCTCCTCCTTGAGCGACTACATTTCTGCAAAATCTCCTCCTTGAGCGACTACCTTTTTGCCAACCAAAATCTCCTCCTTGAGCGACTACATTTCTGCATAATCTCCTCCTTGAGCGACCATGTCTTTACATAATTCTACATTTCTGCATAATTATTACTTGAAACGATTACCTTTCAATTCATGTATAATCTCACACCTCAACCAGTTATGATATAATTCAAAACAAGGTAAAAAACCGGGGTAACCGTCTTTATTGCTAATCAAACATTTCAGTTACACTGTATTTTTGATCAGACAGTAAAGAGGGGGCAATTGTTGCTACCCGAATTTTGACTTACGTCGCAACTTTTTTCGTTTCATTGCACGTCACATTAATAGCACGTTTACGTCAAATTTCAATCGATTTTTTGATCAAGGACTATTTGTTTTAATGTTTCACGTCATTTCACGCCTTTTGAATTTTTCATATTTTTCTCGTATTTTCGACTAAAACCGTATTTTTCGGTTTTCGTCAACGCATTTACGTATATTTATGTTTATCGCATTTAATAGCTCGTCTAGGTCAAATTCCTGTTCATTCTTTGTCCCAGGCTAGTTTGTTTAAAATTCTGTGTCATTTCGTGTCTTTTTAGTTTTTCGTATTTTTAACTGTCTTTTTGCGAACTTCTTTCGATCCCGAGTAAGTTTCCCGGGACCGAGGGTCGAACCCGTTATTTCTTTATTTGATAATTACGTGCCAATTTTCTCTTTCACGCCACCGCGTTCAGTTTCGTTCAATTTATGTCGTAAGGACATTTATTTTGCGCACGAACGTTTTGACACTTCCGAAAGAGAAAATAAATACGTTAAATCAACTTTCGCATTTCTTCACTGTATATTAGTTTTCTTGCCTTATTTTTCTACACATGGTTGTACCCTCGGCTCGGATTTATTTTCATTTTCGAGCGATTTCGCTCGTGCCAAAAATATCTCGTTCGTGCCCGAAGATTAGATAAACTCTACATAAATGCCATTTAATTCATTCTCATCCTCCAACTCACTGCCAACTCATTTTAGATCATCACAACCTCCCATCTGATCACTCTTGGCCACATGATTTAGCTTGCTCATCACCCAACCACGCAATCAACCCCGGCCACACAACCGATCCGGCCAACCCCGACCACACACACAACCGACTTCATTCAAATTTTCTTCTCTATAAATAGCAAGCTTCATCCAACAAATCAAAGGCACCAAATCCTCCTCTTAATCTCTATTTCTTGCACTACCTTCTTGGCAAATTGCTCTCCCGGAAAGGTAAGCTACCTCTCTCTCTCTAGTTTCTTTAATTTTTGTTTTTCATTGTAATGCATGAATAAACTGTAAAAACTTGCATAATATGCTTAGTTTTCATGTTAGTAAGGCTTTCCTTGCCTCAATTTAATTGCATGATGCTTTGAGTAATTAATGACTATATATGCGTATTAATTAAACTTGTCTTTCCATGCAAAATTGCCCTCGTTATGGACTTGTTTTTCTTGCTATTTTTGTGGCTTTTATTTTTCTATTTTGCTACCTTAATTATTGCAACCATTTTGGGTAAGAATGGTGGAAGTCTAAAACTTGAGTTTTAGCCATGGTGGCCGGCTTGGTTGGAGAAGAAGAAGGAAGAAGGTGACTGATGGCGGGAAAGGTAAGAGAGAAAGAAAAGGTGGTGGGCTTTGGCCCATTCTTGTTTTAAAAATTAAAATTTAAGCCAAGCCCATTTTTTAATGTCCACATTTCCAACGTGGGACCTGTTCATTTATTTTTCGTCAATTATGTAAAATATTCGTATGCTTTATTTAAATCGTACGAAATATTCGTGTTCCTTTTCGTATATAACATGGATAATTTATTTCGTATGCATCATGTTTTTATTTAATTTGTATGCTTATATGTGTTATTTGATTAAATGTATGCTTGTATGTACTTAATTAAGTGAGTACATGATTAAATGATATACGCTTATGTGATACCTAATTAATAGAATGCAAGATTAAATGATATATGCTTACGTGATACTTAATTAATTAAATGCATGATTAGATGATATGCTTATATATGTTAATTTATCTAAGTGCATGATTAGATGACGTGTTCATGCCATGTGTTAATTAATTGAATGTGTGCATGGTTTAAAGGAGGTGTTCATGCCATGCCTTATTTTAATTAATTGCTTACATGTTATAAATAACTTATTACGTATATGCCATGTATAATTTATTTCGTATATGCCATGTATAATTTATTTTGTATATGCCATAAATAATTTATTTCGTATATGCCATGTATAATTTATTTCGTATATGCCATGTATAATTTATTTCATATATGCCATGTATAATTTATTTCGCATATGCCATGTATAATTTATTTCGTATATGCCACGTATAATTTATTTCGTATATGCCACGTATAATTTATTTCGTATATGCCACGTATAATTTATTTCGTATATACCACGTATAATTTATTTCGTATATACCATGTATAATTTATTTCGTATATGCCATGTATAATTTGTTTCGTATATGCCAAGAACAATTTTCATACTAATATGTCATTAATAATTTGTATGCTTGTATGCCATGATGTAAATGTTGTGTTTATGCCATGTTTAATTAAATTATTGCATGATTTAAATAATGTGTTTATGCCATGTTAATTAAATGCTTGTATGATTTAAATAATGTGTTTAGGCCATGTTTAATTAAATGCTTGTATGATAATAATGATTATGCCATGTTTAATTAAATGCTTGTATGATAATAATGATTATGCCATGTTTTAAGTGCACATATGAAATAAATTGCTTATTCCTTCATCATGTTTATTTAAATATTTATTCGTCATAACAAATGTTGCATGTGCTCTTTATTATTTATTTATTTTTGAAAACGTTGCTAACACTCTCATTTTGCAAGGAAGATCAAGATCACGCAACGCAAGTAAGTCTTTATTCTAAGTCTCTTTTATTTATTCAATATTTTCCGCAAATATTATTCGTACATCTAGTGTTTAGAAATGTTAAATCGTATGCATGATAAAATCAACTCACATGCTTACATGTTTAAATCACTTGCTTTATACCATGAAATTAATTGCTATATATTGATATGTGAGCATGGTGGCTTCAAATCCCACACGGTTATTTGCATTCACGAAAGCGTACGATGTTAGTATTTATCCATGATAGGATCACGTAGTAATTAGGTTAATCATGCATGACCCGATGATAAAAAGGGGGGAACGTCCGCTCTAGCATAACGAACAAATGGTAACCCCGTCCTTCGTGTCCCGATCGGCCATAACATGTCCCTACGAAAATGCTAAGATGTAATGTCACCTTTAAGGGCCAAATCACGTCAAAAATGTTTAAATAATCGGAAAGTGTCCCAATTTGGGAAGCGGACTCTGTTGACATGATTCAATCAGTGGCCTATGCAAATGATTGGAAAGTGACTTGAGTTCGTGGGAAGAATTGGTGGACATGCTTCGATCATTAAACAAATCTTTGTATATCAAAACTGTTTTCAAACATCTTTTTACCGGTAACCTTTTAAGGGTGTGACTTGGGTGCCTAACACCTTCCCAAGTCCACAATACGACCTCGAACCTTTGTTCAATGGTTTAGACCAAGCCTTAGTTTTTTTATTTTTATGCCATGACGCTTAGGTTCCCTAAACCTTAGAAATTAGGGTGGCGACTTCATTGTATTATGCGAAGCATCCATTTATGCTTAGCATCCGTCCCGAACCTTAAACTCGTTTTCAACGAAAAAGGGGGTGCGACAGTAGTATTTTATCAAATTTTTTTGCATTTTTTATTTTATTATTATTTTTGTTCGAGCTTTTATTAGACCGGAGTAAGTTCGCTCGGACCATTGATCGAACGCGTTATTTCTTTAATTGATAATTACCTACTATTTTTCTCTTTCACGCCATCTCATTTGGTTTCGTTCAATTTTTCCCGTAAGGGCATTTATTTTACGTCCAAACTTGTTGACATTTCCGAAAGAGAAAATAAATGCGTTTAGAGAGTCGAGCTCAAAATTTTGTTCGCATCATCTCGATCGTCATATTTTCCTCTATAACGTAGTTGCTTTCGTTCGAGTTTCTCGCTAATTTCGTCGCACTGATAGATCGAGCCCATAATTAATTACTAAGCTTTTTTTATTCTTTCTTTTTAATCAACCGTTGGATTGGTTGACTAAATCCTTAGTCAACCATCCAACGGTCACCTAATTAAAACCAAACCATCCATTTTCCTTTCTTCTCCTGCAAGCATTTCTTCTCCAAATCGAATGCCCTCGTCATGGCTTCGAGAATCAAGCTACGTCATTGCTTCGAGAAGAGAGTACGTCACCACACCAGCACTACTCACTCTCACTCGCCGTTATCACCTCGTCACCCTCGACCACGCGCGTCAAATTCACCACACATTCGTCCAACCTCCTCCTATAAATACCCTGCCCTTCACCCTTCAAAACACACGGGTTGAGGCACCCCTTCATCATCAACATCAGTCCTAGCAAAGGAAGCAAGCACTATAAGTATTTCTTCAGCTTTCTCTCTCTAGAATTTTTGGCCAATTTTCGTTTTCCATCTTAATCAATCAATAAATTGCTCAAATCTATTTTAAACACTGTGTTTTCAAGTTATATTCGTTTAGCTTGCTTCAACTTGAGCGTACGCCGCATTGGTTAATTATTTAAGCATTTGTTTGTTTAATTATGTGTTTTCATTTTTGTTTAAATTACCACTGTGTTGGCTGAAATTCTTGCGGTCTTGCTTGAATAAAGCTGTTGTTGTGTCACGGGTTTTATTCGGGTGGGTTTGGACTCGATCTATAGAGTCGAAGTATCCTTGGTCGCCGGCCATGGTGGCCGGCGCAAGGAATAAGAGGAACAACAGCCACGTTGTTCTTGTGGGGAGGCCCGCCACCTTTCTTTTTAAATGCAGATGGGCCTTGGCTTAAGCCAAGCCCATCTGCTCCCCTTTTCTTTTTTGTTGAAATTTCAGCATGCACATGGGCCCAACCCATTAAAGTTTCGTCAATTGTTCGAGTCTCTTTTATTTTCATGTTTATTTAATTAATAGCTCGTATACAATATTTAATTTATGTCATATGCCATGTTTAATTATTTATTTATTTACTCGTTTAAATTTAAAGGCATATCTATTTGCTTTACTTTTATTTATTGTTTTAATTATCTTCGAACGATTACTAACATAAATTTTCGTATGCATCAAATCATCATTTAAATTTCTCGCACTTATCAACTGTCATCATTTAAATTTCTCGCACTCGTCAAATCATCATTTCAATTATCGTAGGCATCAAATCATCATTTAAATTTCCCGCACTCGTCAAATCATCATTTAAATTCTCGCATGCATCAAATCATCATTTAAATTTTCCTGTACTCATCAAATCACCATTTTAATTTACGTATGCGTCAAATCGCTGTTTTTATTTTCGTACTCGTCAAAATAATTATTTAATTCTTCGATGTATATCAACTATTTATTTAAATCCTCGCATTCATAAACTACTTATTTATTTTTCGAGCTATCACTAACACTCTCATTTTGTAGGTTTAAAATTTAAGCTTCCCACGAAAGTACGCCTTTCTTTCCCTTTTATTTATTCAAGGCTTTCCGTAAATATTAATGATATGCATGATATATAGAATTGCTAGAATTAAAATCAACCCACATGAACAACTTGTTTAAATAACTCGCTTTAAATGCCATGCTCATTTGATTTTAAATTCCGCTTATATTGACTGCATGTATTTAGTGGCTTCGATCCCACATCGGTTTATCATTTTAAAATATCTCTCATTTAAATTTGTACTTTGTAAGCTATCCATCATAGAATCACGTAGCAATTAATTTAATCATGCATGGTCCGATGATTAAATAGGGGGCGCTCATTCAATCTTACGAAAAATTCAGTCCCATAACGCTACGGTCAGGAATAATCGATCGGTCTTGAAAACGGTAACCCCGTCCGAAAAGATTTGTAAAACGGTAACCCCGTCCAACGATTAATTATTCCTGAACGGTCCCGATCATGGAAAAGACTAAAGTGACGATTCCTCTAAGGACCCCCCCTTTTAAAAAGCATTTTTATCAAACATCCTTTAAACACCTCTCTTATCAACTGGTAACCATTTTCGGATGTGACTTGGGTGCCTAACACCTTCCCGAGTCCATAATACGACCCCGAACCTTTGTCTTGGGTTTAGACCCTTTTTTTGTGCCTTTCGTTATTTATTTATTTTATTTTTATGCCATGACGATTAGGTTCCCTAAGCCTAGAGACAAAATTAGGGTGGCGACTTCATTGCATGTTGCGAGGCGTCCTTTTACGCCAAGCATCATAAGGTCACAGATTCGTCGTATACCCGCGAATATTTTTATTTTCGGGGCGCGACAGTTTGGCGACTTCACTGGGGACTTTATGGTCGGAGCCGATTTTATTTTTTTTGAGGTGTTTATTTGCTTATTTACCCGCTTTGATAAATTGCTGATTTGTTTATTTATTCGCTTTGATATCAATTGTCATATGCATTTCATAGCGCCCTACACCCAGGGGACAATTACCAAATTATGAGGGTAGTAGTGACGCCCTAGGACGCATGTCCTGGGTAGTGTTCACCAATCCCAACTCGGATGAACCCCTAAAGATAGTCGAAAGGTTGCCTGATTCCGCAAGGAATCGGTTGACACTGGATGATACTTTAGGGACCTTTTCATGGTATCATCCGGGAACCGTTCAAGCCAGTTAGAAAAGTCAGAATCAAAGCCCCAGCACATGCATCATAATCATATCTGCTTTGTCGTGGCTCTATTTATCTTGTTACCATGATTTCTATTTTTCGTAATTTTTCTTTTGCCTTCGATAAAGAAAAATCGTGTGGCGGTTCACACCCCACATTTCAAAAAAATCTTGTGGCGATTCAAACCCCACCTTTAAAAAAATCATGTGGCGGTTTAATCCCCACCTTTCAAAAATCGTGTGGCGGTTCAAGATACCCCACCTTTCAAAAAAAAATGTGCGGCGGTTAAAAACCCCACGTTTCAATCTTGTGCGGCGGTTCAAACCCCCGTTTTTTGTCAAAATTTTTGTGGCGGTTCAAACCCCACTTTTTGTCAAAAATTTAATGTGGCGATTCACCCCCCCTTTCTCCAATTTTGATGCAAGGAAGCTTCGCCAATAGTTGAGCCTACGACTTTAAACAAGGGCGCTTCGTGGGAGGCAACCCACGTGTTCTTTTCAATAATTCTATTTTTCATTAATTTTAAATTCAACATCTTGGGATACCTTTTCCCTATGAATTTACTATTTTACTGTCTCTTCATTTCAAGTGCAACAAGACTTGCAAACTTGGGGTCAAGAAAATGAAGTGACGACCAAAAGAAGGTGTCGAAAAATGTCAAAGATTATTTTTCAGGGAAGTTATCCTTTACGTTTTTTACAATTTTCCCCTTCCACAAATTACGTTTCTGTAAATTATGGTCTTGCAATTTACATTTCCGTAGTTTTACATTTCAGGTGCAACGGGACTTATAAACCAGGAGGCAAGCAAGTGAAGTGACGACCAAAAGAAGGTGTCGAAAAATATCAAAGCTCATTTTTTAGGGAAGTGTCCTTTTACATTTTTGTAATTTCCATTTCCGCAATTTACGTTTCCGTAATTTATGTATTCGCAATTTACATTTTCGCAATTTTAAAATCTCCACTATTTACATTGTTACAAGAGTGCGTGGGTCATGTTGTCTAAAATCCTTAGTTTTTGCAAAATTTTCTCTTTATACGTGTGCAACTTGGGCTAAAAAAAATTTTAAAAAAAATTAAAAGAAGAGGGGAAAACAAAAATCCTATGTTTTAACATTCTTTAAAATTAAGCGTGTTCATCACCTTATCACGACACGGATGATTTGTGCATTCATTAGAAATTATATGAAACATACATGATCTTGTCTGTTAGCTCTTATATCCATGACATGTTTTAGACGTAAGCAGTCGCAAACATATCCCTATGAGTATTTTGGGCCTTCATGTTTCGTTTCGTTCATAAGTGTAAATGCTAAGCTAAGTGCTAGTTAGATTTGCATAATATCCAGGGTACATGAACCATCAGACATGGGATAGCACACTAAGATGACATTGGACTTTGCTTTGCTTTTCTTCCACATTTTTATTTTTCAACCTTTTTGCCCTTAAATGCATACTTCGTACACTATGTACGACTCTATCAAACACTCCAGCCTCGTATTTTCTCCTAACCAAGTGAGTAGTGCTCGACTGGGACCGCTAAACTGGAGTTGAAGTTACACATCAAGCAAGGCAATGACGAGGAAGCCCTTAGAGGATCGCTAACAAATCAAGACTTAGAGGCTTCTGCCAAAGACAGAAAGGATGACAGACCAAAAAAAAATTGTACTTTCTTTGCTTGCTCAAAAAGAATCAATCAAAAAAAAAAAAAAAAAATCGATCAAAAAATCATTTGAAAAAAAAAAAAAAAAAAAGTGTTCAAAAAAAATTTGTTCAAAGAACACAATCAACAAAAACAACAGCAGAAGCAAGTACAAAAATGGTCAAAAGATAACAATGATCTAAAAAAAAAAGGGAGAGATCATTTCCAACGGAGGTTCAAAAACTAGGTGCGCTTCGTCAACAACGAGTGATGATCTCAAAACAAAAAAAGAGAGATATCATTCCCTGCGAAAATTCAAAAGTTGGTACGGTTCGTCAAAATGGTCTCGAAATCAAAAAGAGAGTGTTCAAGGAACACCAAAACAACAGCAAAAGCAAGTACAAAAAAAAATGATGATCAAATATCAATGGCAAAATGATCTCAAAAGGAAAAGAGATCATTCCCCGCGAATAGTGAAGAACTTGGGCACAATGCCCTCCCAACAATCCCGAAGGAACATCTCAAGTAGAGATTCAACAATTTGTGCACTTTGCTTTCACCACGATCAAATCGTCAAGCATCGTTCACCGCAATTTGTCCCCATCGCAATCAGTCGTCGAGCACAAACTCATTAAAACCTTTTCGCAAAATAAAAACACACAACACTTTTCCTTTCTTCTACAAATTCCTCCTCTCTTTTTTCTCCCTCGCAAAGTCCTTTCGATATTAGCAGGCCCATGCAGGTGCATCTTC
This sequence comes from Viola odorata, assembly GCA_963691705.1. Taxonomy (NCBI): domain Eukaryota; kingdom Viridiplantae; phylum Streptophyta; class Magnoliopsida; order Malpighiales; family Violaceae; genus Viola; species Viola odorata. The sequence goes on from OY829537.1 coordinate 75,435,174, forward strand.
ATTTGAAGTTTATTCACTCGGATTGACATTACAAATTCAATTTTTGTGCTATGTTTATTGCATTTTTAGGAGTGTAAACACATAGCCTTATTTTCTGAGCGTGAGCACAAACACTAATGTTTGGTGAGGATTGCTTACAACTGCATGCCATGGGAAAGTCTTGTCCTTGCGGTCGTTATTTCCTGAACAAGACGTAGACATTATCTAGACTTGAATCAATCATGTTCATATAACGAAAATTGAACGAACATTTTATCCAAAAAAGAAAAAAGGCTTGAATTTATTTTCTTAAACAAAGAAATCATTTTCATTCCAAACAAAAAACTTGGGCGCAAGCCATGGGTTTTAATGTAGGAATATTTGATATTCCTCACATAGGTCAATTGCTCTCTCCTTCTTCTATCTGTTGCTGCTTTGTGTTTGCTTCCTTTCAATTTGCAGGATACAAATATGCTCCAGTGAGATCTCATGCCATTGGGTTTTCAATGACAACATCGTTATAAATCCCTTGCAATTGGGTCTTCGATGACAACATCGTTGTAAAGCCCTCGCCATCTTGGATTTTCATCAAAATCCAATCAAATGGAGTACGTTACCACTCCTAAATCAACTTCGTGCGGTGGATCACGCTCCCTCACATTCAAATAAACTTCGTGTGGCGGATCACGCTCCCTCACGGTCGACCACTCTCCATTTCAGTTCATACGGTAAGTTCAAGGTAAGACTTGCTTTCCCTTTACACCATCTGTTTAGTGTTGTGATAGGTCACGTCCCCACATACACCTCGTCATTAAGAAGTTGTGATTGGTCACGTCCCCACATCTTGTCTGTTTAGTGTTGTGATAGGTTACGTCCCCACATACACCTCGTCATTAAAAAGTTGTGATTGGTCACGTCCCCACATCTTGTCTGTTTAGTGTTGTGATAGGTCACATCCCCACATACACCTCGTCATTAAAAAGTTGTGACTGGTCACGTCCCCACATCTTGTCTGTTTAGTGTTGTGATAGGTCACGTCCCCACATACACCTTGTCATTTAAAAAGTTGTGATTGGTCACGTCCCCACATACACCTTGTCATTTAAAAAGTTGTGATTGGTCACGTCCCCATATCTTGTCTGTTTAGTGTTGTGATAGGTCACGTCCCCATATACACCTTGTCATTTAAAAGTTGTGATTAGTCACGTCCCCACATCTTGTCTGTTAGTGTTGTGATAGGTCACGTCCCCACATACACCTTGTCATTTAAAAAGTTGTGATTGATTACGTGCTCACATCTTGTCTGTTTAGTGTTGTGATAGGTCACGTCCCCACATACACCTTGTCATTTAAAAGTTGTGATTGGTCACGTCCCCACATCTTGTCTGTTAGTGTTGTGATAGGTCACGTCCCCACATACACCTTGTCATTTAAAAAGTTGTGATTGGTCACATCCGCACATGTCGTCTGTTAAGCGTTGTGAAGGGTCACATCCCCACATCGTGTTTTTAATGTTGTGTCTGGTCACGTCCGCACATGTCGTCTGTTAAGCGTTGTGAAGGGTCACGTCCCCACATCGTGTTGTTTAGTGTTGTGATTGGTCACGTCCCCACATACACCCTGTCTTTTGATGTTGTGTCAGGTCACGTCCCTACACCATATCTTGAAAATTCATAAATTGTCACCCCGAATATCAAACCAACATCAGAGCGAAGGTATGTTACCGTCAATCAATATCCGAGCGAAGATACGTTACAAACTCTCATTTACATAATTCTATATTTCTGCATAATTAATACTCCTCCTTAAGCGACTACTTTTCTGCATAACCAAATTTTATTCTGCATATCCAAATACTCCTCCTTGAGCGACTACTTATCTGCCTAAACTAAATACTCCTCCTTGAGCGACTATGTCTTTACATAATTCTACATTTCTGCATAATAAATACTCCTCCTTGAGCGACCCTATTTTTACGCTTTCTACATCAACCTCCGAATTTTGTGGTATCCCCGCTCGGACCTCATCTCTTCACCAAACGTCCGAATTTTACGGTATCCCCGCTCGGATCTCACAAACATCATCAGCGTCCTCACTATCAGAGCCAATCATCCTCTCTATCAGAGACAACCGATTTCAGTAAGAGAAGATCGTTTCCTCATTATCAAAGAAGATCATCATTTCCTCAATATCAGAGACAACCATCCTCATTATCCGAGAAAACCATCTTCCTCACTATCAGAGACATTTCCCTCAAAGGTACGTTACTATCAACCAACATCAGACCAAAGGACGTCCGGTCAAAACTCGATTCACGCAATGGCTTCCAAACCTACCTTCTCCCAAAGTGACAACATCAAGATTATCTCCTCCTAGAGTGACATCGACGAATTATTTCCTCTCAGAGTGACATCATCGAACTTTATTCTCCCAGAGTGACAGCATCAATTTCCTCATCACCGAATAACACCCTTAAAAGTATACCTCCTCCTAGAGTGACATCAGCGATTATCTCCTCCCAGAGCGACAACATCAACAATATCTCCTCCCAGAGTGACATCTACGACTTATCTCCTCCCAGAGTGACATCAACGAATGACATCATCAAATTATACCTCCTCCTAGAGTGACATCGACCAACTATCTCCTCCCATAGTGACATCTACGACTTATCTCCTCCTAGAGTGACATCAACGAATGACATCATCAAATTATACCTCCTCCTAGAGTGACATCGACCAACTATCTCCTCCCAGAGTGACATCAACGAATTATCCTCCTAGAGTGACGTCATCAAAACTATCTCCTCCCAGAGTGACATCAACAAACTTACCTCCTCCCAGAGTGACATCAACAAAACTTACCTCCTCCTAGAGCGACATCATCACGGAAAGATTAAGGTAAGACCTGTTGTGTCATCAAAATTCGGATACGTGGGGGTAACCATCTTTACTGCTCATCGAATAGTTCGATAAGACAGTAAAGAGGGGGCAACTGTTGATACCCGAATTTTGACGTCATTTAAATTAAATTTAGCATTTCTGTCATTTTACTTAATTAATTGCCATTTTAAATCAATTTGCTGTCGTTAGGACATTTTTAAATTCTCATCGCATTTTATCATCATCGTTGTCATCGTCAGCATTCGAAATCGCATTTTTAATTTTTCGTTACATCATTTTCATTATTATTATTATTAATATTTTCAGCCTTAAAAATCACATTTTTAATTATCCGTTAGTCATTTGCTATTTATTTTTCCGTTTTACGTCATCGCATAAAATTTAGGATTTTTAGTATTTTATCACATTTTTTAGCATTTTTTATTTTATTATTATTTTTGTTCGAGCTTTTATTGGACCGGAGTAAGTTCGTTTGGACCATTGATCGAACGTGTTATTTCTTTAATTGATAATTACCTACTATTTTTCTCTTTCACGCCATCTCGTTTGGTTTCGTTCAATTTTTCCCGTAAGGGCATTTATTTTGCGTCCAAACTTGTTGACATTTCCGAAAGAGAAAATAAATACGTTTAGAAAGTCGAGCTCAAAATTTTGTTCGCATCATCTCGATCGTCATATTTTTCTCTATAACGTAGTTGCTTTCGTTCGAGTTTCTCGCTAATTTCGTCGCACTGATAGATCGAGCCCATAATTAATTACTAAGCTTTTTTTATTCTTTCTTTTTAATCAACCGTTGGATTGGTTGACTAAATCCTTAGTCAACCATCCAACGGTCACCTAATTAAAACCAAACCATCCATTTTACTTTCTTCTCCCGCAAGCATTTCTTCTCCAAATCGAATGCCATCATCATGGCTTCGAGAATCAAGCTACGTCATTGCTTCGAGAAGGGAGGACGTCACCACACCAGCACTGCTCACTCTCACTTGCCATTATCACCTCGTCACCCTCGACCACGCGCGTCAAATTCACCACACATTCGTCCAACCCCCTCCTATAAATACCCTGCCCTTCACCCTTCAAAACACACGGGTTGAGGCACCCCTTCATCATCAACATCAGTCCAAGCAAAGGAAGCAAGCACTGTAAGTATTTCTTCAGCTTTCTCTCTCTAGATTTTTTGGCCAATTTTCGTTTTCCATCTTAATCAATCAATAAATTGCTAAAATCTGTTTTAAACACTTCGTTTTCAAGTTATATTCGTTTTGCTTGCTTCAATTTGAGCGTACGCCGCGTTGGTTAATTATTTGAGCATTTGTTTGTTTAATTATGTGTTTTTATTTTTGTTTAAATTACCACTATTTTGGGCTGAAATTCTTGCGGTCTTGCTTGAATAAAGTTGTTGTTGTGTCACGAGTTTTATTCGGGTGGGTTTGGACTCGATCTATAGAGTCGAAGCATCCTTGGTCACCGGCCATGGTGGCCGGCGCAAGGAAGAAGAAGAACAATAGCCACGCTGTTCTTGTGGGGAAGAAGAAAGGTGACGGCTAAATGCAGATGGGCCTTGGCTCAACCCATTAAAGTTTTGTCAATTGTTTGAGTCTCTTTTATTTTCATGTTTATTTAATTAATAGCTCATATGCCATATTTAATTAATTGCTCATATACAATATTTAGTTTATGTCATATGCCATGTTTAATTAATTATTTATTTACTTGTTTAAATTTAAATGCATATCTATTTGCTTTACTTTTATTTATTGTTTTAATTATCTTCGAACGATTACTAACATAAATTTTCGTATGCATCAAATCATCATTTAAATTTTCGTATGCATCAAATCATCATTTAAATTTCTCGCACTTATCAACTGTTATCATTTAAATTTTCGTATGCATCAAATCATCATTTAAATTTCTCGCACTTATCAACTATCATCATTTAAATTTCTCGCACTCCTCAAATCATCATTTAAATTGTCGTATGCATCAAATCATCATTTAAATTTCCCGCACTCGTCAAATCATCATTTAAATTCTCGCATGCATCAAATCATCATTTAAATTTTCCTGTACTCATCAAATCACCATTTTAATTTTCGTGCTCGTCAAAATAATTATTTAATTCTCCGATGTATATCAACTATTTATTTAAATTCTCGCATTCATAAACTACTTATTTATTTTTCGAGCTATCACTAACACTCTCATTTTGTAGGTTTAAAATTTAAGCTTTGCTCGAAAGTACGCCTTTCTTTCCCTTTTATTTATTCAAGGCTTTCCGTAAATATTAATGATATGCATGATATATAGAATTGCTAGAATTAAAATCAACCCACATGAACAACTTGTTTAAATAACTCGCTTTAAATGCCATGCTCATTTGATTTTAAATTTCTCTTATATTGACTGCATGTATTTGGTGGCTTCGATCCCACATCGGTTTATCATTTTAAAATATCTCTCATTTAAATTTGTACTCTGTAAGCTATCCATGATAGAATCACGTAGTAATTAATTTAATCATGCATGGTCTGATGATGAAATAGAGGGCACTTATTCAGTCTTACGGAAAATTCAGTCCCATAACGCTACGGTCAGGAATAATTGATCGGTCTTGAAAACGGTAACCCCGTCCGAAAAGATTTTTAAAACGGTAACCCCGTCCAACGATTAATTATTCCTGAACAGTCCCGATCATGAAAAAGACTAAAGTGACGATTCCTCTGAGGACCCCCTTTTAAAAAGCATTTTTATCAAACATCTTTTAAACACCTCTCTTATCAACCGATAACTGTTTTCGGATGTGACTCGGGTGCCTAACACCTTCCCGAGTTCATAATACGACCCCGAACCTTTGTCTTGGGTTTAGACCCTTTTTATGTGCCTTTAGTTTTTTATTTATTTTATTTTTATGCATGACGATTAGGTTGCCTAAGCCTAGAGACAAAATTAGGGTGGCGACTTCATTGCATGTTGCGAGGCGTCCTTTTACGCCAAGCATCGTAAGGTCACAGATTCGTCATATACTCACGAATATTTTATTTTCGGGGCGCGACACCCACAAATAGAAACCATTGAGATAACCAAAGGAAATTCATTCATTTTTAAAAAACAGTACATGATGAGTTAGAAGTTTAACATCATGGGTTGCAAAACTGCCCACCCTAAATTACTAAGCATTCTATGTACAACAAACACCCTAATTCTTAGTAGAAACCATGGACAAGTATATGCAGCATTTGAATGAAGCTCTCTTCATAGAAAGGGTCGTTCTTAGGGGCAAACATACCTCGAATGGGCAACTTATTGAGGTCAAAATTTCTGTCCAGATTGACTTCTGTTGTACACACATCATCCCCAGTTGCAAGCAGATTCAAATTAGGAAGAAGATTTTTTTTTGGAGTAGATTCACCTTGCACGTTTGATAGTTGTGGCCCATGATGGAAACCCAGAATCCCATATTCTTCTCTGGCGAGAGAGCACAGTACTTTGTCCGCTTCATGAACAGTCATGCGTAGCGCATCATCTTCCTCATATGCAGCGGCTATTTCTTCAGCTACGATGTCTTCTTGTTTATCATAGGTATCTTCCACAATGAAATTCATTTCACATACTGAATTCGCCGCTGCCGCCGCCACGTCGACATCATCTTCAAACCCTAAAACTCCAATTGAATCCGGTACAAATATTTGGCCCGAATCATCAAATTGAACACAACTGTCAACTTGTGAATCATCCAAGTAATCAACGGCCTCCATTTGGAAAAGTAGAAGTAGAAAACCCTAATTTTGCTCTGATTTGAAGTGAAATTAACGAATAGAGAGTGGTGCTTACCGAATTGCTGGTGGTATTAATAGGAAATTTTTTGCAGTTCCCACCCCAAATTTGATTTTCAAACGACACCAACAGGCAACGACGTGATCGTTGAGCCAAGTCGAAGCCACGGTCGTCAACACCAAGCGAAGGCAGGGGCATCGTCCTCTTCTCCAGCGTGGGATGCCGAGAACGACATTTAATCCGAGACTACTTTTTCAGTCTAAACTGACATTTAAACCGAACCAGAGGGAGTATTACTTATCACCCTTTGTGTCTTTTGGTTGCTATTAATATATAAGTTGATGTAATTATCGTTGTCACACCATAAAGTATTAATTTCACATTTTTTTGACCTAAACAATTATCACACTAACTATATTTACATATTATATTTTACGTCATAAAATATTAAAAAATTTAATATAGTAAAGGTTAAAATGTATTGAGTAACAATTTGGGAGTGTGGAAGTAACACCACCCTAGGCATAGTGCATGATAGTTTTTACTCAAACAAACATAAAGTTATTTTGTGATAGTTCATTGCGCTACTAATGTCTCATTTGTTTTGGGAAAATATATTGTCTGGGAAAAATATTTTCCGTGAAATCTGTTTTCTTGGAAAATGGATTATTTTCTGTTGTTTAGTTGTTTAACTGAAAAATATTTTCTAGTGTTTAGATGCAGTAAAAAAGTGATTTTTTGAAAAGTTATTTTATCGTCCTTTATATAGTACAAGTCGAATACCTGTGCGCGTTGGATTATAAATTATTGTAAGGTTTTAAAGATATAGTATTCACAATATATACTACAGTATATACTATGATACACCATTTCATTAATATATATTACGGTTGTAATAATCACATGTTTTTCATTAGACTTGTTTGTTGTAAAAGACATACATTTTCATATTACATCCTTTCATCAATACATGTATTTATTTGTAACAACACCCTTTGAATTGATATTACAATTTTTTTAAAAAAATTAAAATTATCAGTATTTACGTAGACATCTTAAAATTCTTTTTCACCTTTTTGTTCTTCTGCTTTATAGTAGTAGCATAAAATATAAATAATTTTTTTTTTATAATCTATGAGATAAAAAAATTATGCACACTTTACACAATTTTTTAAAGCGAGTATATAATTAGGTTATGATAGTATAAATGATTTAATTTTATGTATTTACTTCTACATTAATGATTTAATGGAACTTTAAAATTAATTTAAAATATATTTAAATTTTGAATAGTGCAAGAATTCATGGTCTGGTTGATATTGTGAAAGAAATAAATCATGAGTAACCATGACCCATTTATAAAAAAAAGATTAAAAAATAAAGAAGAAAATTGGGTATAAAATTACTCACCATGAGTTGGAGATTATGATTTTATAGTTTTTAATTGGAAAAAAACAATAAAATCACCCCACGTTTGTACAAAATGTCCAAAAAATACCCAACATTTATAATTGAGTTAAATAGAACCCCACATTTGCCAAATTTAACAAATCATACCTTATTTTCAAAATTATCATAAGACTTATTTAATTCTTTCGAAAATTGACCTTAAAATTAATTTATTTTAAAAAAATGATATAATTTTTTTTTCATTTCTCCTTACATCTAATAGAGAGGAAAGAGAAACAAAGGAGAAGGGTCGACGAAAATGATTTCCGATCGTTGGGGGAGCTTGTTTTCTCCGCTAATTTTTTTCTTTTAAAATAAGTTGTTTTCATAGACTCCACCTTATTTTGCAGCACTTGAAATAAGGAAAAATGATTCCTAAAATAAACTAGGCATAAAATCCATTGATGAGTAAGAAATAATTTAGTTGTCATGTATTAAAAAATGTGAGTAAATACTTGATAGTTATAATATTTCCTTATTTAAAAAACAAATACTTCAATTATTATTTTAGTTTTTGGTAAGCACGTTTATTAGATTCCACGTTTATATAAAAATTATAATTTTATTACATTGAATTCAAATATTGTCTCAATTACTTAGTGTTAGATCATAAAAGTTTGTATTTTCCTTTGATCATAATTAATACATATCGTTTTTATGATATAAGGTTATGAGTTCGATATATGATATTTCTAATTAATAATATAATTTCTTTTTTAAAAAAAATTATTAAAAGATCTTGATTTAAATGGTTAGTTTTATTATTAAAATAAAAGTAGATTTGAATTTAAAATTGTTCCATGTATAATTAGTCGTAAGTATTTTATTGTTATTTTTCTGCTACACAACTAAAATAAAATAAATAAAGATCATGGTTCTTTTTTTCAAACCAATTTTTTTTTTTGGTTTGAAAAAGGGAGGAAAAAGAGTAGAAACAAAGCAAGCAAACCAAAGTGAGCACAGGTTGCCGCCCCCCTCTTCTTCTTCTTCTTCTTCTTCTTCTTCCCTTTCTTCTCATCTCATCTCATCTCCCATTTATAACAATCTCGTGACTCTCACCTCTCTCTCTCTCTCTCTCTCTCTCTAACACTCTCACCATCATCACCTGTCTCTTTCTCTCTCCTACTAGCTGACCAGTTCAGATCTTCTCACCTCACCAGGTATTTCCTTCTCCATGGATCTATGGATTTCACTTCCACTCCCTGTTTTTCCCTTCTCAATCCCCTTACTCAGTCAATTGGTTCCTACATTTTTATCTTTTTTTCGATTTTACACTCTTTGTCTTGCTCTCTGTGTTTCTAACTTCTGGTGTTTTCAACTTATTAATCAATGAAGTGAAAAGAGCCTGGTTAATGAGCTCAAATTGAGGTCCAAAAGCATGAATGCTGAGGTTTTACTATGATGTGAAGTGGGGAATTGAAATTTTGATGCGCAATCAACTATGGCTCAAAGTGTAAGATCTTCGTTTAGCTCCCTCAATGGAAATGATGAAACCCCTTTGCATCCTTCCGCTTGTATCTTCAATGGCGATGGATACGACAGCGATGACTCCAATTTCTCTGCCCAGTAAGTCTATCTGTTAGTTAAGCTTTTATTTCTTCGTTTACTTGGTTGTATCTTCTTTGACTTGGTATGTTTTCTTGTTGCATTCTTTTCTTGCCTTCCCAATTGTGATGTTCTCTTGCAATCATCTTGCTTAACCGTTTCTTCAACGCATTGACCAGATGCTCACTCACTTTCTACTTTCAAAGTGATTTTGTGTTGGCTTATGCATTACTAACTGTTGCTTTATGCTTTCTTTTGTTCCTGGCAGTACTCCATCGTCGCTTTCAAGGGCTATTCCAGCTGAACTTGCTGGTGCTATACCGTTAATTGATAAATTCCAGGTAAACTAATGAGTTTTGTGTTGCTGTGCATGTCTGAAAATAAGGTGGCTGTTTTGAGTCTAAGTTGCCTCGCTGAGTATAGCAAAATGAGCAGTATGCTTATCATCTTTCAGATTACAATTTATCAGTTGGAAATCGTATTAAGATCGCTATTAACTTCTAAATAAATTTCTTGTTTAGGTTGAGGGGTTTTTGAGGATGATGCGGAAACAAATTCAATCCAATGGAAAACGTGGGTTTTTTTCTAAAAAGTCTGTCGGCCCTCAAGTGCGGGGAAAATTCACTTTTGAGGATATGTTGTGTTTCCAAAAGGTGAAACGATGGTGCTCTTTTTGGATTCATATGTTCAGTTATATTAACCATCTCCTTTAGTTGCTCATCTAGATCATTGTGCAGGATCCCATACCAACTTCGCTGCTCAAAGTTAACAGTGATCTGACTACTCGAGCAATCAAATTATTCCAGGCAATTTTGAAATATATGGGAGTTGATTCTTCAGATCGTGTGGCTCCAGCTAATTTGGATGAACGAATTGAGCTTGTTGGCAAGTTGTATAAGAATACTCTGAAGCGTGCAGAACTTCGTGATGAACTTTTTGTACAAATTTCAAAACAAACAAGAAATAACCCTGACAGGTATGCATATTTTTGTTTGTGTATATAATCGTTGTTGCTAGTTGTATAATTACTGTTATTATTGTTGTTCATTTGGAATTGAAACGTTCCAAATACAAGACATACTCGATGTTCACTTTCAAGGCTTGAGCTTTATGTGCTAGGACATGCATGTTTTTATTCATGTGTGTGTTTTCTGGTTTTGTAAGCTCTAAAGTCCAGACCTACGCCAGAGTTTTTTTCGTCACTTAAGCTTCTTTATGCGTGTATATTTTTCTGTCAATGTTAAAATTCTTAATTGAATGCCAACTAATTTTGTTCATTTTGTACTGCAGGCAATACTTGATTAAAGCATGGGAACTAATGTATTTATGTGCATCCTCCATGCCTCCCAGCAAGGACATTGGTGGATATTTATCTGAGTATGTTCATAATGTAGCATATGGTGCAAAAACAGATTCTGAGGTCCAAACCCTTGCGTTAAATACATTAAATGCTTTGAAGCGTTCTGTTAAAGCTGGTCCTAGGCATACAATACCCGGACGTGAGGAAATTGAGGCTCTTCTAACAGGCCGAAAGCTAACAACAATAGTGTTCTTTTTGGATGAAACTTTCGAAGAAATAACATACGACATGGCAACAACAGTGTCTGATGCTGTCGAGGTACTTAATGGCCTATCAATTATGAACATTATTTGCATTTCATAAATGGTTCTAACTAGGGAGCTGTAGATGTGCAGATTACTTTATGGAACACAAATGTTCTCAACATTGTAGGAATTGATATGTGCCATTTGACGGCTATTTAGATTAATTTAACCATAAGCACAACAAAGTAGGCTATGAGGAACAATTTTACTGAACATAGGGCCTTTTGATTATTGTTGAGCATGGTATTAATCTGTCCTTGTATTGATGAGTTACCCAGCTCTTAGAATTTATCTGTTGACTTTGGATACTCCGAGTTGTCACGTGTGCTTAATATTTTGACTCTAGCTGAATGCAAAAATGTAAGCATCATATAATCAGTGCCTATTTAAGCTCTCCAGATATTTTAAGGTTCACCATTCTCTACACAGTACCTAGTGATTTTTATTGAATTAGGAAGATTGATGGATTCAACTAGATTACTACTGTTGAGTGTGAATTTCATGTGGTCAAATCTTGCCTCCATTCTTGCTGCTTAAACAAAGATTTCAGGCCAATATGCTTGTTGTACTTGTGCCCTTTATCATATTCGATTTGTTTTTATTGTTTGAAAATAAAAACATTAAAGAAACTTAAATCTGTTTCAGGAACTTGCTGGGATAATCAAGCTATCTGCATATTCAAGCTTAAGCTTGTTTGAATGTCGTAAGGTTGTTTCTGGTTCCAAGTCACCTGATCCTGGGAATGGTATGTGTTCCTCGTCATTGAAGTTTTTCTTGGAAAATAACTGAATAATATCTAACGTGCAATATGTTGTCCTGTAGAGGAGTACATTGGGTTAGATGATAATAAATATATTGGGGATTTATTGGCGGAATTCAAGGCTGCCAAGGATCAAAGTAAAGGAGAAATTTTGCACTGCAAATTGACATTCAAGAAAAAGCTATTTCGGGACTCAGATGAAGCTGTAACGGACCCAATGTTTGTGCAATTGTCATATGTTCAGGTGTGTTAACTTTAACAAAACTCAGGCTTATAGTCTGAAAATGGTTTGAAATTATTATACTACCACATTTTTCTGATGGGTGATTATCTTGTTACAGTTGCAACATGACTATATACTGGGAAATTATCCTGTTGGAAGGGATGATGCTGCCCAGTTGTCTGCATTGCAAATCCTGGTTGAGATTGGATTTGTTGTTAGCCCTGAATCTTGCACGTATGTAATTTATATATTTCCCCCCTTGTTTTACCTTCAGTTATAATGCCAGTTTTAGTTTTCAGTTTGACTTTTCCTTTGTTTTCGCCCAATTTTATTTTTTGATGATAATGGGTTAGTGTCGGTTCCAGAATTTGGATTCATATTTATGGTTATTGGAATTCGTGGGAGATTTGATCTTCTAGAGCCAACGATTTTGCAGTGATTGGTCTTCTCTCCTAGAACGATTTCTACCTAGACAAATTGCAATCACTAGAGGGAAGAGGGAGTGGGAGTTGGATATTCTTTCTCGTTACCGTTCAATGGTAAGATCTAACATATGGCATCCAGTTTTGCTACTTTGAAATGGACGATTTTTTGCAAGTGTTATTTTACTTTAAATTTTGCTAGTCTCAGTTTTGCGTTTGGCTTGTTTTATTTGTAAATACTTAACTTGAAATGCCATGATTGGTCCCAGAAAAGTGTCCTTAAGTTTTATTTGTTAAGTTTTACAACAACAAAGTCTTAGTCATGTAGTTGTAGAGATTTCTCTTTATTTTCTTTGGAGAGGAGATACCATTAATGTTAAAAACTTTGGATGAGTTTAAGTTGCTGTGAAATCATCCCCTCAAATGCACTTTTTCTTCAAACCCAGTTGATTTTATTTAAAGGCTTAGAAGGAACTATTTTTGCGCTCTATGACCATGTTGTACTATCCTCATTTGTGGAATTCAGACTTTGGGATAACTGCTTGTCTAGTCAAGCTACACCTATCATTGAGCCGTGTGAACTCTTCTCTTATGATAGCACTCAGGCTTTACCTAAGTGGATACACCTGATAGCCGGATTTAAATTTGAAAAGCAATCTCTTTTTTGAATGTTCATCATGGACCTTGAGGTTGGGATCAACTTTTATTTGCTGTATCGAATGTAAGATGATGCAATAAATTTGCTTCCTTTGATCACACTTGCAATGGAACGCTAATCAATCATTTGGACAAGTTATACTTGGACTGACTTGGATTTCCATTTCATTATTGATATGAGTATAAAATTGTTTAAGAATTGTCTTTGGTTTTTACTTTTTCTCTTATACTAATAGTTGCAGAGCTAGTGGGAATTCTCCCCACTGTAACTTCCACTTCTCTTCTTAGGGCCTCCCAAACCTTTTTTTTAGACTCACCAAAATTTTGTTTACTTTTAACTATTTGTTTTATTTAGGCGTAATAGTCATCTTTATTTGTTAACCCTTTAATTAAATCATTGATTGGCTTCCCTTGTCCTACTTTATTTCATTTCTTGAAAATTATTTCAGTGTAAGCTTCCATACAGGAACATCTTACAAAGGATGATGCAAGGCAACAATTTCTGCGGATATTGAGAAATCTTCCCTATGGGAATTCTGTTTTCTTCAGTGTTTGTAAGATAGATGATCCTATTGGACTTTTGCCAGGGAGGATTGTTTTGGGTATTAATAAGCGAGGAGTAAGTCTTAATTACTTTTTTTCTTCGGTATTGGAAATCATGCTACTTCTGTTGTTGAATTATTTCTTTGTTCACGCATAGGTGCACTTTTTCCGTCCTGTTCCAAAAGAATATTTACATTCGGCAGAGTTAAGAGACATTATGCAGTTTGGTAGCAGCAATACTGCTGTTTTTTTTAAGATGAGAGTTGCAGGTGTCCTCCACATATTCCAGTTTGAGACAAAACAGGTCTGAAGAATTTATTATTTATTTTGTTGATAAGAATTCCTCTGGTTATGTTTATTTTAGTTATTATAACTGAAATTTGTACAATTATTAGGGAGAAGAAATTTGTGTTGCTCTTCAGACGCATATAAATGATGTCATGTTGTGGCGCTATTCTAAGGCTCAAACTTCTACAACTACCTCTGTGAATGGCGATGTTTCTTCGAAACCATCCAATGTTGAGATGCATGAGAAACGTGTACAGGAATTGACTAAAACTGTTGAAGAATCACAAAGGAATTATGACCAAGTAAGTGTCCAAATCAAATTGTCTGGCCTAAACAGTAGTATTGGAATTACTTTCCCAATGAGTAAAACTGTCTGGATCAAATTTTGCTGTATAACTTTTCTCTTTTTTCTCTTCTTGGTCTTGTTGGCCTATAAATCATTGATAGATGAAGTGTTTATCTTTACTTTGTAGTTCCTAAAACTAATGTTTCCATACAAAAAAACCATTATGCTTAGAATTGAGCTTGTGGTAAAAGAAAAAGGGTGTTCATGGTTCCGGTATGCATTAATCTTCAATGCAGAGTGATCATGGCAGATACATGCTGGCTCATACTATAATCATAAGAGGAGATAAATGTAACGTAAGATAAGTTTAAGGTGTGGAAGTATCTTGCATATAAATAAAAGTCTTTGGCTTTGAAAATATATATTTTTGTTGTAAAAAATGGATTTAATAAATTTGAAATTTATAAAGTATAATATAAGAAACTTAAAAGAATATGCATATATTTTAAGAAACTTAAATAAAGTCCACATTTTTTCCTCATAAGTTACAAGTTTTTGTTGGACCTTTATGATTTGTTGTCCATCTATATGTTGTGAGATAATGAATGCTAGATCAAGCTTCAAAGTTACTTTCACATTTCCTTTTACTGATTTAGTCTTTGAATGAGCAACATGTGAAATTGCTTTTGATTCAGATTGGTTCTAGCAAGGCCTATTTAGTTTTTCAAGTGACTACATTTATGTTACTGTAAACGGTAATTAATCAATTTAATATGATACTCTAGTTATTGGAAGAGTTGCATGAAAAACAAAAGCAAGAGGTGAAATTGCGAGAAGAGTTGGTGACCTTGCAAGATTCCCTGAGATTTGAGAGGGAAAACTTGGCAGATACTGCATGTGATCGTGATAGACTCGAATCACTGTGTGCTGAAAAGGATGCAGCTCTTCAAGTTAGTATAGCTAATTCTATGAAATTGATCATTATTAAATATTTCATCTACATGTCTTGGTATTGATTTTGTATATCTTTAGGCTGCATTGTTTGAAAAGAGCAGCCTGGAGGCTAGATTGGCCAATCTCAGCAACCTAGCAATAGAGAACAATGCCAAAAAGGATTTAGATGGAGCTAATAATCAGGTAGATTCAGCAAATATATTTATGCTTTCATTGTGCTTACTTCAGTTTTATTTATTTGCTCTTTATTTTCTTTCACCGATTTCTTCATGGTGAAGTGCCTTTATGGATTGTGGTTTGGACAGGTGTTGCACAAGAACAAGAATGAATTGAAATTGCAAACCGAGAAATTGTATGCTGCAGAGGAAAGTGTTAAGAGATTGGCTAATGAGAAAGCACTTCTTGAACAAAAGATTTCTAGACTCGAAAAGAAAAAAGTTGAAGAGGTAACTGTCATGATTTCTTCAGTTGATTTCATGCAATCCTGTGGTTAACTTTCATGTTTGTTATGCAGGCGGAAGTTCTTCAGAGAAACAATGAATATGAATGCAAAACCTTAAAACTTAGGGTGACTGATGTTGAAAGGAAACTTGAAGGGATTACAAAAGACTTGGCAATTGCTGAGTCAACTTTAGTAGTTAGGGATGCTCAATTGTCTGCACTGAAAAATAATTTGAAGGAATTACAGGAATTGAGAGAAATGAAAGAGGTATGCTGTGCATTATGCTCTTGTAATTTTTTTCTAAACAAAATATATTTTGATAGTTTACTTTTATGATCAAGTTATATAAAAAGTTCATTACTTATATATATCCTCAATATGTGTTTTCAGGACATTGATAGAAAGAATGAACAAACTGCTGCCATCTTGAAGATGCAAGGGGCTCAACTTGCAGAGCTAGAAGTACTTTATAAAGAAGAGCAAGTTTTACGCAAATGCTATTTCAATACCATTGAAGGTAGAATTGGAACATAAAGTCCCAAATCTTAAATCTTGGTGCAAACCATTGTATATGATGTGAAAAGTCATAGTGCATAAGAAAGTTATGAGCATATCCTATCATATTTTGTTGTTCACATTGCATTTTACAGATTGGTTTGAATATTTACACATTAAGGTTATTTCCAGGTCTTAAGCTTAAATCTTAGCTTTGGATCTAAGAAATATTAGGAATAAGAATTATAAAGTATTTGTCACATCCATAAAATTACTAACAAAAGTTGCTAATAATGCCTAGTTTCTGTATTATTCTTTTCACTGACTTATGAGTTTAGGCCTATCGACACCTCCAAAACAAAGAATGAATTGTTCTGCTTAACCTTCTGCAACTAGCGTTTTGTTTTAGTGCAAGTTGTAATTAGTGTGTGTTGTGTTGAAAAGAGAGCAAAAGTCCTGTTATGTATTTTCTCTTTTGAGGGAAACGAATGGAATTGCTGAGAATAGACATGTCATTGCATCCGAATAAGAGAGGGTTAATTAGCTAGAAATAAGAATTATAGAAGTCAAGTGGAAAAAATAGAGAGAACAATGAAGAAAATGACACTTGGATTTTTTTTGGGAACCGAAGTCAAGGCTAGAAGAGGCAATAACAGCAGAGAAAAGGCAAGCATATGATGGGTGACATATCAAACACTTACACCTCATTGCCACTGCTAACTTTAATGCATTTTTTTTCCTGAACTTGTAAAATTTATATGAATGTTCTAGTTGTAATACTCCCATGTCCATCATGCAATATTCTCTTAACTTTCCAAGCATAAATTCATCGTATTATAGAACTAATTTATCATTGAATGCTTGTCTTCCAATGCATTCTAGATATGAAGGGCAAGATCAGGGTTTACTGTCGTATAAGACCTTTGAGTGAGAAAGAGGTTTCTGAGAACGAAAGAAACATGGTTACCAGTATAGATGAATTCACTGTTGAGCATCCTTGGAAAGATGACAAAGCTAAACAACATATATATGATCGTGTGTTCGATGGACACGCTACTCAAGAAGATGTATTTGAGGACACAAGAGTGAGTTGGAAATTCCAATTTTTTGAAATAAATTATTGATTGTAATTAGTCGTGCTATTTATAGAACTTGGTTGTAGTTCATCAACTAACTTACAAACTTGTTTCTTGTGGATATGATGCAGTATTTAGTTCAATCAGCCGTGGATGGATACAATGTTTGCATTTTTGCTTATGGTCAAACTGGTTCAGGGAAGACGTTCACGATATATGGGCCTGACGGTAACCCTGGACTCACCCCACGCGCTACTGCTGAACTTTTCAAAATTCTAAGGCGTGATGGCAATAAGTTCTCTTTTTCATTGAAGGTAATCTAGTTTAATGTCAAATGTTTGGTTTGCTAATATTCTAACAATAATTTTCACTGATATTGCAGATCTTGAATGATTACAAGCTTTCCAGTAAGATTTCTTGAACACTTGACTGTCTTTCAAATTAATGCAGGCATATATGGTGGAGTTGTATCAAGATACACTTGTAGATCTTTTGTTGCCAAAGACTATGAAACGCTCAAAGTTGGATATTAAGAAAGATTCAAAGGTGATTATTCTTCCCTAAAGTGTTACTAGTGAACTTTATTTGAAATAAATAACGTCCAATGTTCGTTTTCATTGTTATGGTTATCCCTCTAGAAAGTGGTGTTGTTTTCTTATTAATTATATAATTTATTATATTTTAGGGCATGGTGTCTGTTGAAAATGTTCAAACAGTATCAATTTCATCATTTGAGGAATTACAAAGTATCATCCAGCGAGGATCTGAACAGCGACATACATCTGGTACTCAAATGAATGAAGAGAGCTCAAGGTCTCATTTGGTACTTTCTGTGGTTATTGAAAGTACCAATCTTCAAACACAGTCTGTTTCAAGAGGAAAGGTACTGAAGATCTAATGAAATTACAAGATATATATAGGCATTAACATTGGAACAAAACATGCATGTGTATTTGTGCTCCATCTTAAGCAATGCAAAGATACAAAAACTTGCTTCTTTATACATGGAGAGTAATCAAGGTTTAATGTGTGCAGCTGAGTTTTGTTGACCTTGCTGGTTCAGAAAGAGTGAAGAAATCAGGTTCTGCAGGTAGTCAACTTAAGGAAGCTCAAAGCATCAATAAATCACTTTCTGCACTTGGGGATGTTATCAGTGCGTTATCCTCTGGTAGTCAGCATATTCCCTACAGGAATCACAAGCTGACAATGTTAATGAGTGATTCCTTAGGTGGTAATGCAAAGACACTGATGCTCGTTAACGTATCACCGGCTGAGTCAAATTTGGATGAAACGCACAATTCATTAGGGTATGATTCTCTTTTCATATTACATGTTGTTTTACACTGTTATTCTCAATGCTTGGACTTTGCACTTTTTTCTCTGTTCTATTATCAGCTTCAGGATATTTTTTCTTCTCGGATGTATAAACGCTGTGTTTTGTGCATATTCAGGTATGCATCAAGGGTTCGCTCAATTGTGAATGATCCAAGCAAAAATGTTTCATCAAAGGAAGTAGCTCGTTTGAAAAAACTAGTCGCATACTGGAAAGAGCAGGCTGGTCGGAAGGGAGACGATGATGATTTAGAAGAGATTCAAGAACGGGTGGTGAGAGAGAAGCCAGATGGCCGCCATTCGATGTGAAGTGTATATTTTGTGATCTAAGGGAGGTATTTTGGCTCTTGAAGCTCTTTTACACTAAGGTTTTGACAAAATCAAGATTACAAAATGAGTGGTAGATTAACTAACTGATTTAAATTAAGTATGCAATCCAGTGATGTTCTAACTTATGTATCGAAACTCAAAGTGGTGGTGATTGGCTTAAGGGGTAAGAGTTTTTGTATAGCCCAAATTCTTTGTATATATTACTTGATTCAATTACATTAATTACGCTTGATGGGTGTGACTGGCTATAGCTTAGCTACGGATGCCAAAGATTGTCCTTTTCATAGTTATGAATGTTTACCGATTTTTGGTTGTTATATACTTTGTTGTCAAAATCGTGATGTTAGATCATGAAATCGTAAGCTTTTAAAAGTTCACCCTATTGAAACGCTTCAACTCATACATAGAATTGAAATCTAGCAAAAATGGAGTAAATTTTCGTTTCAAAACGTTGAACTCGGTAAACTAAGACGATTGTATCGAGTTCACTAAGTGTAGTGATATTATAATTTTTTTAATAAAAAAACAAAAATTGGAAACGATATTGTTTCATCCATAGTTAGAAATTTAGGGTGTGTTTACTTCGGAGAATTTTCTGTTTGAAAATCTGTCGATTTTCTGAAATTAGAGAATTTTCTTTTCCAATAGAAAACTGGAAAACGTGTTTACTTCGCACTGTCTGGAAAATTTTTGAAAACTGAAAACCTGGAAAATGTGTTTACTTCGCACTAATTTCCAAATTTGGGCAAAAACGAAAACAATTGGGCCTTGAATCACAACCCAACTACCCAAATCCAGCAGCCAAGCCCAACAGATTGGGCCAGGAACAGTGCCAGCCCATGACCAAAACTACGTCGTCCCAGCCAACTTCGTCTTCTTCGTTGCCACTGGCACATGCTGCCCATGCTGCTGTTGGCGGATGCTGCCGCTGCTACACGCTGGCGCCGACGACATACCACAAAGCGAATTAAATTGAAACCAGCAAGCAAATTGAAGAAAAAAAAATTGAAACCAGCAAGCAAATTAATTGAATTAAAAGCAACTACAGGGACTTGGTGGAATTTCGACGGGACGACGATGACGACATGCCACAAGCGAAAGAATTGAAGAAAAAAAAATTGAAACCAGCAAGCAAATCAACCAAGCATTGAAGAAGAAAAAATTAAAACCAGCGTGAAGAAGAGATGAGGGTAAAGTTGCCATTAAAAAACTTTCATTAAAGTCTACAGTTTGAAAATTTAGAGAACCGAGTTTTCTAAATAGTGTAGAAAACTGGAGAATATATTTTTTTCGTTCTCTAAATTTGTTCATCAATTTTCCAACGGAGAATTTTCGTTTTCAAATAGAAAACGAAAACTATATCAAATAAACACATTTTTCAAAAAATTCTCCAATTTTCTAAAAAGTGGAAAATTTCCTGATAAACAGCCCCTTTCTCCCTCTCGACCCCTCCACGCGCTCCACTGCAACAAGTAAATACTTTACTTGAAGGATGCGAAATACAAATGTTAAGATGTAAAGAAGCATAATTGCCTGAAAAGAAATGCTATTTTGACGGAAAATTTAGCCAGAATACAAGCGGAATGGAGTATTTATGATATCACCATTGTATTGTATTTACAAAATTGCCGTGTTTTATTTACGAAAATGCCATTGAACTCTAACTCTCTTTCACTCTCATTTCGACAACATTCCTCCTCCATCCGTGAAAATCCCTAGCTTTCCTGCCACCACCACCGCTCAAGGCCACCACCACTACAGCCGCTCACTATCTCAGTCGGCAAGAATCTAACTCTCTTTCACTCTCGTCACTCTCATTTCGACAACATTCCTCCTCCATCCGCGAAAACCCTAGATCAGCTTCCTCCACCACCCCTCAAGGCCACCACCACCACCGCCGCTCACTATCTCAGTCAGAATCAAGCTCGCCGCCAATTAACCATAGTTCTCTATAAAATTCCTCAAGTGCCGTGCCAATTAACCATTGTTGTTCAAGTAATCACATTCTCATCTCAATTGCTAGAGGTTGGTTTGTTTGCATTAAATGAGAGTTGGTTTATTATTATGTTGTTGGAGAGAGTGAGGTCATTATAGGTGGGTGTTTTGTTTCTGGAAAAATAAAGGAAAATACTGTGCTATTTGCCATTTTGGTTGTCCTTTTACATGATACCCGCCTCCCTTGTCCTTGCTTCATAAGTTCACTTGTGTATGTCTTCCCTTTGCCTTTCAGTGCATCAATTGTGATTAAGAACATTAGTTCTGCCCAAAAAAATGTTGCTTGGGGTTTAATCATGATACATGTTATTTGGATACTCTTGCTAGGGGTTGAGGAAATTAATAATTGTGATTGTTCTTTGGATAATCTTGCTATCAATTTTGGAATTTCTTTCGTCTTTCTGCAGAGTGATAATCTTTATCGATTTCTTTGTTTAATTGTCATTAGGGATTTACTCTTTAAGCTTAGTTATTTTGTCAATGGTGTTTCCGATTATAATGTAAGTGTTTTGGACTGGAGGTGCTTGCAAAACTGAAATATAGTCTAATCAGTGGTGCACTGGATGTTGTTCTGTTAGATAGGTATGTTGTAATTGTTAGATGCTCAGCATAGAGATGCTGAGAAATCAAGAACACCGCATTAATAAAGGTTAAATTTTGTAACGAATGTTCTTATTTTCTAATTGAATTTAATGAATTTGGAATCTGACAAGGCAACATTTGAAAGAGCAGAAAGGAAGGTTGGTGGGTTTTCTATTCCTGCAAAGGAAGTCAGATTTTAAACATACTGAAGCACAAACTGTATTGTACATAATATTTAGTTGTAACTGACAGATCTTATAGGCATGGATTACATCATTTTTCATTTTCAGTAATTATAGTTTCATTTCCATTCTGTAACTCTCAGTTTGAAGATGAAAATTTCCATATTGTTATATTTCATACATGGTTTCATTTCGGCGATGAATGAGCACACATTTAGAGGCCGAGAGACATGCCTAGAGTCACCAAAAGTGGGCAAGATTTGTGCCAACCTGAAGCCACCCGCGTGGCCGAGTTTCCTTTGCGAAAAGTCAAGTTTGGCATTTTTGGAAGCAGCTGGTGTGATCACGTTATCTGCTTTGGGCGTGATCACACTATCCCCTCGTCAGAATTCCGAAACTATATTTTAGACCTAATTTTGAAGCTCCTATAAATAGCTTCATACTTCATTTTCTGTAGTTAGTTTTTGATGAGTGTTTGTTGCTTGAGTTAGAGAGTACTCCTCTCTCTAAACACCTTGAAATATCCTTGTAAGGATCAAGCTTAGGAGGCTCCTCGATTCATTGCAAGTAAAATTCCTTTTACCTTCAATCCTTAATTACTTGTTTGTGTTGCAATTGAATAGAACTTTGAGATTATTGTGTTTATTGAATATTATGGATTCCTATGAATGGATGATTGATTATAAGTTGATTTAGATGTTTGTCTATTGATTGATCATTTCCGATTGGATTATTAACCGCAAATCATCTCTTAAATTCCCAAATTTTTATTTTCTTCCTTCTCTAAATTCTGCTGCGTTTCTTCTCCAATTTATCTCCGATTCTTGTGTTTCTTGTTCGAAATTGATTGGGTTTTGTCGGGTAACTCAAGCTAGATCTATTGACACGATCCGAATCATTAAAACAAGGCCGGATCGCATCAAGTGGTAGCGGAACCAAATTGCTTGAGTTTTTTCAGATTTTCAGATTTTTTGCATCTATTCAAAATTGAGCCAAAATTACTAGATGAAACCTTCGGGTATTGTGTCGTTTATGATTATCTTGAGTTTTCTGAACTTTTGGTGAAGAAATCACATAATTTGATCAACAAATTTGATAATTACCATTTTCTAGCATTTGGTGTTCTTCATGTTCATAGCTGTCAAATTTTCTTTGTAAATTCAACCGAATTTCTTCATCTATCTTGGTTGAATCTTGTTGTGCTGAGTCATACAAAGTTTTTAGAGTCAAGAATAGTGAATTTTGTACATGTTTTTCCACTCCGGAAGTAAAATTGAAAATTTCCCACCAAGAATAGGTGTTCTTGAGTGTTCTTGAGCAAGTTGAAGAAAAACCTATGTTTGATCCACTCCTGTCATCTAAATTCCTGTATTTTGTGTTTAAAATCAGTAGCCATTAATTTTCCTCTCTTCCATGGCATTGCAATCACTCATTTACACAAATTGTCTCTTTTGTTGATACACAAGAAAAATCACAAAAGAAACAAAATTGTAGATTTCTTCTTTAATTCCCAGCAATTCAGTTTTCCTTCTTTTACCTCTTTGAGCCTCATAATTGTGTGCTATTCTTGTTGATTCTTGCGGTGGTTATTCGAGACGAAAGGATTGATCGATAGTGAGCTTTCGAATCGAGATTTTGTGAGAACAATTTTTTGAGAGTTCTTAAACACGAGCGTAAATACGTGAGAATGTGTGATTTCGCTAACACGTAACTAGGCGTATAACTTGTGTTAATTTTTATAGGCAAGATGTCACAAGAGAGTGATAGTGAATGGTGTGGTCAAGAAGTGTGTGATGATGATGGTAGCTACCAATGCGGTGGTGATGATGGATATGAATACTATGGTGAGGTTAGCAACCACCCCAATGATGATGATGACTACCAACCGGCTAGTGATGAAGATTATGGATCTTATGGTATCACTAGCAACCATTCCAATGGTGATAAGAGCTCCTCTTATGCGAGTGATGGTTACCAATTTCATGGTAATGGGGCATATGAATTTTATGGCAAAGATGACTACGGGTATGGTATTGATGGTGTGGACAAATACCAAGATCAAGATGATGAAGGTTGTAGTGGGTATGAAGACTACGAAGAGCCTCAAACCCTTCATCCCTCAAGCTATGGCCTAGGTTCCAATTCTGCTCAAAGCCTTGGCCATGACCCCAATTCTAGAAGACCCGTCCTCCATACAAGCACGCAAGTCCGACACAATCATGATAGAACCCAAGGCCGAGAACCTACACCTTCTTCTCCTCACTCAAGCTATGGTCTCGGTTCCTCAAGACAAAGCCTCGGCCATGGCCCCTCTACTAGCACTCCGTCTTTCCCTTATTATCAAAGGGCTACTCCAAGGCACCATCAACCATTCCAATGCCGCTAAAGAAACCAAAAGTCTTCTTCCCCAACTCCTTTTGAGCACAACCTATGCTTGGAACACCACGTAACAACACAAGAGGAATTAAAGGCCATGTTCCGAGCGTGATGGCTTGGACAAGGCGAGTCGGTTAATGATCTTCCATCTATACTTAAACCTAACAATGACCATGCGGATGGGAATTTGAGTGGAGAGATAAGGGAGGAGAGTATGCTTAGTAATTGTGTTAAGAATGATATCGTTGAACACCCTACTAATGAGATGAGTAGAGAGATAATTGAGGGTGAGTGTACCCAAACACTTGGGAAAGAGTTGGGTGAGTGTAGCCAAATATTTGGGAGTGAGTTGGGTGAGAGCCACCATACACTTGGGATTGAGTCGGGTGAGTTCTACCAAACACTTGGGAGTGAATCGGGTAAACACGTAGGGCTAGATGTGTTTGATGTTTTTGTCAACTCGTTGTTTAAATTTGGGAGGGTTACATTGGGGAGTGAAAAGAGTAAGCGTGCCATTGAGAGTGAATGTAACCTTGGAAATGAATCGGGTGATCACGTTGAGCTAAATATCTTTCAAGGTTTTGACAACCCTTTGTTTGAACTTGAAGATATTAATTGGGAGAGTGAAAAGCGTGGGGAAAGGGATAGAGAGAATATCTTGTATTCTAACATGGATGAACCTTTCTTTTCTATGTTTGATTCTCCTTTGCAGAAATTTCCTATGGTTGGTCAAGGATTTCGGTGCTTATGAGGATCTTTTCCTTTGCTACATTCCTAGCCAACATCATGAACTTCTAGTGATGTGCTCCTTGCAAGGAATATTGGATTGTGTGCGCCCAAGTCACGACCACAAATTTAAAGCAATGGATTCGAGGACGAATCCTTTCGAAGGGAAAGGTGATGATGCGATCACACATGGCTTCATTTTGGCGATGAATGAGCACACATGGCTTCATTTTGCCAAGAGACATGCCTAGAGTCACCAAAAGTGGGCGAGTTTCCTTCGCAAAAAGCCAACTTTGGCCTTTTTGGAAGCAGCTGGCGTGATCACGTTATCTGCTAGGCGTGATCACGCTATCGTGTGCTCGGATTGGCGAAAACCTTCTATTTTGGGCGTGATCACGTTATCTGCTAGGCGTGATCACGCTATCCCCTCGTCAGAAATCCAAAACTATATTTTAGACCTAATTTTGAAGCTCCTATAAATAGCTTCCTACTTCATTTTTTGTAGTTAGTTTTTGATGAGTGTTTATTGCTTGAGTTAGAGAGTACTCCTCCCTTTAAACACCTTGAAATCTCCTTGTAAGGATCAAGCTTAGGAGGCTCCTTGATTCATTCCAAGTAAAATTCCTTTGACCTTCAATCTTTAATTACTTGTTCTTGTTGCAATTGAATAGAACTTTGGGATTATTGTGTTTATTGAATATTCTGGATTCCTATGAATGGATGATTGATTATAAGTTGATTTAGATGTTTGTCTATTGATCGATCATTAACCGCAAATTATCTCTTAAATTCTCAGATTTTTTTTCTTCTTCCTTCTCTAAAATCCACTGCGTTCCTTCTCTAATCCATCTCCGATTCTTGTGTTTCTTGTTCGAAATTGATTGGGTTTCGTCGGGTAACTCAAGCTAGATCTATTGGCACGATCCGTGATATGATCCGACCCAGGGTAAGTGAGCCGAATTATATATGCAACTTTGTAGGATCTAGCTCTAGAGTTCGTGACACAAAATCAGCAAGAAAACAACAACAAATATGGAGGAAACGATTTATGGAGACGCAACGAAATTATAACGATAAATACCCGGTTGAAGAAAGCGAATCAGATGAGAAGAAGGAAAGGATAAACGAGATCAAACTTGAGTCTTGCTTGAAAAATACTTGTGTGAATGACAGATAACGTCACCATAGGAATCATGACAATCATCATCATTGCTTTGATAGTGATCCTCATCATAATATGCTCCTTGGTCACAAGATTCACAATCACTATCTTGTGACATTATACCGGCAAAAGAAGATAAACTAGATGTATATATGTATATAGGTTAGTGAAAATACACCCTCACGTGTTTACACTCGTGTTTAAACACTCGCAAAAATTGTTCTCACAAATTCTCTCAAGTTCTTGCAATCTAATGTCGTACCTTGTATCACAATCAATCAACAATCTCAAGTTCAATCACGAAGACTCAATCAAGAAGGCTAGAGAAGGATTATAAGACAACTCGATTTTTTTGAAAGAAATTAGAAGATAGAACAAGTACACACACCTTTGATTAAACAAACTCACACACACTTCAATTGTTTTACACAAGTCAACGAACTACACAAAAGATCACAAGGTTCTGGGTGCAACTTTGTCAATTCAATTTTTTTTATTTTTTTATTTATTTTCGGATTTTCTTTTTTTTTTGGTTTTTTTTTGACAAGTAGCACAAGTGTAATGTCTATGACACATAGTTCAAATGTGATGTGTATGACACGTAGTTCAAATGTGTATGAAAAAATATGTATTCGTACAAAATACCTATACGAAAATATCTAGATTTGTACAAAATACCTATACCAAAATATCTGTATTTATACAAAATATCTATACCAAAATATTTGTACTTGTTCAAGATACTTATACCAAAATATCTGTGATAAGATCCGAGACCTCTTCTGAGCGGAACGGCAGCCACAGGTGGTCGTACAGGAGGCGGTCGACGTCGGAGGTACCTGCAAAGCGCCGGAGGGGGACTCCGGCGTAGACACTCCGATGCTTAAGTTAGTTCAAGTTTTCAAAGTAGTAGAGTTTCTCCAAGATGATCTCGATCCTTTTCTTCTGTTTGGTAAGGTGGGGGTATTTATAGACCGAAATTAGCGATACCTGACAGCGATAGGGGTAGACATAATCTGAAGATATCGCTTCGAGCGATATCAGGTACGTCATCGCGGGCGATAATCGAGTGAGGCCTATCTGGGGCGATATCTTCTCCAGTCTCCTAGGATGGGATGACGCCGTGCGTGTAAAGACGCATGAGATCCCCCCCGCTGAAGTCGACCATCCTAAGAAATTTCCGCTGGCCCAGGCGATAGGTTGGCATTTCAGGGAAGCGTATAGAAACTTGTCCAGGATAGATGCCGTATCCCCAATGTTGCCGTCAGGAGCATTCCAATTGTTATCATAAGCCCAACTGAAAACTAGCCCGAGTGTTCACCAAGGGCTATCCACGTCTGATATCTTAGAATAGGGATCTGCTCGGTCATGAGGCGATATTAATCTTCTTGGCCTCTCGATAGGGCTTATGAAGTCTCCACTTCGTTCAAGTCATAGAAGGACCGTTGTTGGATTACGTGCGGCGTATATTCAACCAGGCCGTGCCCTAAGCTGGCATATATTCGGGCCTATCGTCCTTTCGAGTGTACTGCAAAGACACAGAGGAGATAGATACTTATACAGAGGTTAGCAAACCTTATACTTACAGAGGTCTGAGGTCACACGAGCCCCAATTTATTCTTTACGCCCGAGAGAGTAGCGGTATCAACGCGGCTTTACGCCGTCAGCTACCTTATGGTCATCGCGGCTTCATACCACCAGACGCCTGTGATGACAACGCGGTTTTACGCATCTAGGGCCACCGGTGACATCAAAGCGGCCTTACACTGTGGATACCGGTAATCTTATGGTTTTAGCGTCAGGGCTACCAGTGATATCGTGTCTTTCGGTGTTTTTTCAGACTCTGCCTCGTACTCCTTCCAGTATCTATATCGCGACCGTTACCCCTTCCTTCCGTTCTAGGCTTATCACTCCTTGAGGATATCGGGGCGGCTCGTCTTTTGAGGACCTCAATTTCTTTTTCCAAGGCCTCCCTTCAGTGGAGCCTATAAATCGGAGAACTTTCTTCATCCACGTTCTCCTCATCTCTATCAGTTAGCATCATGGATCATTTGACTAAGAATTTTCTTCTCTCCAAGGGTCATTCACTCAGGAACCTCAATGACGGTGACGTCGGTTTCCTGGAGAACATGCTGGTCAAGACTTCTGAGGATATTCTGGAGCTGCAGGGGATGCTGACTCCGCTCTATTCCCGGCTGGGAGCCGTCTCTCTGGAGGACTTCGGTCCTTTGGAGAGCGTTTCAAAGCTGTCTGCCTCCATCTCTCGGATTCAAGTGGTAATCGCCATGCTGCAGCAGCGTAAGGACATGTTGGGGTGCTGCCTGAAGGGGATGAGAGCCACTTCCCACGATCTAGTTCTGGTTATGGATTCCCTAAGGGATCTTCCTGAAGTGCCCGAGGACACTGGCTCTGACGCCTGATAGCGGTGGCTCCCTTTGGGCCTTTTCTCTTTTCCCCTTGTCTTGTAAATGTATCTTCCGGCCACTAGGCCATAATAAATAAAGTGTTTTCATCATTCCCTCTCGCAACTGTTCTTCTTCTTTACTGCGCTCTTTGTCGTTTTCCAAGGAATATTCTTAGCCCAACTGAAAACAGTCTTGCCATTGGGCGGTTTTTCTGTTGATCGTTCTGCCTTAACTCCGCGCCGTCCTCATAATAACAACCGATCGGCAGATATTAGCATTATTCTTGATTTGCGCGAGATTTCAACAGGCGTGACTGCAAATCTACATTTGCACTTCAGACTGTACACGTGCCAATCTTCAAGAGTCGGGTTGGAGGATCGAAGAGTCTCTTTTCTTCTTTTTCCGGCTATTTAATGAGGCTTTTCCTCCTTCATTCTTATCCATTTCTTTCTCATTCATTTTTCTTCGTTCTAGATCCTCTGCGAGTCTCATGGCTGATTCTTATTTGCTAGGTACGGCTTCGGGGGATTCACCGCCAACTCCTCCGACTACCCCTGACACAGATAATCCTCCCCCATCGCCTCCTTGGAGACCGGTTGTCCGCCGGCGAGGTCGCAAGAGGCGAAGGAAGGAAGTTGAACAACGAAGGAAGGAGGCTGCCAAGGCCTCTAAGTCATTTTTCGACTCTCTGGCTTCTCTGGCTAGGGAGGAGAAAAAATCGTTTCCTCCTTCGAGTGATTCGCCTCCGTGGGTTCCTTCTGCTGGTTCCGCCGTTGAGGCAGTATCGCCAGGCGTTAAGGAGAAAACAACCGGGTCGACTACTGTCACCAGAAAGAGGGTCGGTGAGTCTTCTCCCCCTGCTGATGTGGATTCACCATTCTGGGATGGCGATGACGAAGAGGACGTAGTCTATTGCTACGACGTTACTTGGTCCGTCAGCGACTAAGGGGCATAGCCCGTCTTTTGTAGATGCCGTATGGCGTTTCCCATAATAAATGATGTTTTTTATTTCCCTTTCGTCTCTCACCGCTTACTTGTCTTTTTCTGTTTGGGCATTCCGGGCGATCACGGAAGTGTTTCTTTCGCTGCGAGTAACTGCCTTCAACTCTCAATCAGTAACTGTCTTCTTTCGGAAGGCATAGATGACTATCCACGTGTCCCTTTCGATTCTGCACGTGTTTTGTTTTTACAGGCTGTCTCTTCTTAGGTTTTCTCCTTTATAAGGAAATCATCTCTCTCCTTTACTATTTTTGCTAATGTTTCTGGGTTTCTGCATATTTTCTCTCTCTCTTCTGCACTTCTTTTTCTTCGAGTGGTTTTACTGCAACCGCTCACTGGTGCCGGCGACCGGCCTACTGGCTTTTTGTTCCAGGTATTTACTCCTTTTATCGCCGTAGATTTACTTTCCAGTTCCTCATGTCTTCAACCGTCGAAAACCCTATAGATCCCGAAGCTAGGAGAGCTTGTAGTATTTTCAATTGTAATGAAGTTTTGAGGGTCGAATTAGAGGAGAATGGTATTACTTTTCCCACGGGCTATCGCCCTTTTGTCTCTCTGAAAGATACCCGTTTGCCTGACGCCATGTGGGGAACCTTCCGGTTGGTTTATTTCAAGATGTTCACTTACGGGTTTCGTTTCCCACTCCACACTTCTCTGTTAAAATTGCTAGATCAGTATGACCTCAATCCGGTCCAGATTACTCCACCCTCTTGGTGTGGTATTTATGCTTTCCTTCGTTCGTGCGAGATGAAGCGTATATTTGCTCCATCGCTTGATCTATTCCGCACATTCTTTGTCTTGAATAGCCACAACTGTCTGGTAGATATTACCCCTAGATGGGACGATGTCATTGTGCAACTGTTCTGGCGGAACTTTCAAGGTTTTGAAGAAAACGTAGACGACTGGAAGTCTAGGTTTTTCACCCTCCGTTTGCCGTCACGACTCTGGCGCGGGGGTTTCAATCGAAGAATCCATGGCGGCGTTTGGAAAAGACCGGACACGCTGTCAAGCCAGGATGTTTCTAACGTTAGTGCCTTGTTAGAGATAGAAGGGTCTTTCCGCCTCCGGGAGTTTGCTCGGTTCAGGCCTTTGCCAGAGTGCGTTGTGGGTGAGTTCCCTTTTTCCGCTTTATCGCTTCAAATTTCTTACTTTGATAATATGCTTTGTTGGCAGGTAACGCTGAGAGTAGTTCCTCTGGGGAAGGTGACGCCCCCTTGAACGTAATACCTCTCCAGTCGCTGCCCCCTTCTCCTCCACCCGAGAATCCTCATCGCCCACCTATTCCGCCTAGGAGGAGAAGGAATAAGACCATCGCTACTCGCAGGACCTCTGCTCGACGTTCTCGTTTTCTTGAAGATTGGCTTCCTCCTCGCGGCAAGAAAGTAGCTCAAAGTGATCCTGTGCCTGAGAAAATCGACAGCGATAGCGAGAGCATGGACCTTGGTCCCGAGTTACGTCATGCTACTCTTGCTCAACGGATGAAACTCAGGTCGAGGAGGAACGACAATGCGGCGGAATCCACTGAGGACGATAGCGAAGAGATTGCAAAAGAGACGGAACGTCTCGTAAAGAGGGTTCGCAAAGAGAGGACCGACCCGCCGGTTTCTCCTTCAAAGGAAGCTAACGTGGTCCCCATTGAGGAAGTTAGCACTTCTCATGTCGCGAGCACTTCACAAGTGGTGGAGGTTGTCGAAGTGTTTTCCAGCGTTCCTTCTGAAGATAACGAAACCCCAGCGGCAGCGGCCTCTTCTTTGTCATCGGACCCTCCTACTTCCCCGATAGGTTCCTTTATCCCAGAAGTCGCGTTACCAGTTTCAGAGTCAAGTGCTCCTCCTAATTCTTCTCCACGGAATCCCCACCTTTTATTCCTGTCTTCGATTTCGGGCCTCGGCGATTCCGCAAAAAGTTGTTCCCCTCCTTATATCGCCAACCTCTCTCCTCAGAGTCCTCAAGGCCCTACTGGATATCAGCTGGATTTGTCCTCTTTTGGCACCGACGGGCTCCGCGCCTTGGGGATATCGGATCCGTCATCGCGGGAGGAGCCTGTGGGTCCAATAGTGGGCCAGATGTTTACTTCCTCCAAGGACAAGGAGGAGTTTTTACGGCATGCCCCCGAGACACGACAATCACATATTATGAATGACATGCTGGCTAGCTTTCGGGAACTTCATTACTTCCTTGAAGATCAGCGTAGCAAAACTCGGCCCTCTTCTAATCTGCAGGAACAGTTAGATGCGGCTCAGGCGAAGGCGAAAGAGCTATCACAGTTGCAAGAGCGAACCCAGGCAGAGTTAGCTGATTGTCGTGCGGAGCTATCACGAGAAAAGTCAAAGGGGAAGGCGAAAACAGAGCTACTGGAGGCGGAACTAGTGGTGGCTGATAAAAAGAACATCTTCCTCCGTGAAGAGTTATCATCTCGCGATGCCGATTTGGCCAAAGTTCCTTCAAGGATAACCTGGTGGAAGAATAAGACCATCGAGGTCTGTATCGCAGGATTTATGGATCTCCATATCCGCGGGGCCGTCAGTTCATCCATGCTGGCCGATTATGCTTCCCAAAAGATAAAAGATCTTGGCGAAAGTGAAAAGGATTTTCCTTCTTCTGGGGGGAAGCAAGGGGACGATCACGGCGAGGCACATGATGACTCTTGATTGATCCGTTAAAGGACCTTACTATTTGTTTTTCATGTCTTGTAATAATGCCATATCGCGCGGCGATATCAGTACATTGCCGTTTGGGCGATATCTTGCTTATTTCGCTTTCTCGCGTTGTCTTGAGGGCTGCCTTTTAATTAACGTCATCTTTCGTCATTTCCTTTCTTGTAATATCGCCTTTGTTTTTCAGAAAGTCACATCTGCTTTTCAGAGCATTTATTGCTCGCGACCCTTCCGTCAGTGCACGGGAAAAGTCATGATGATCTAGGCACACGTGTCCGTTTCTTCTGCCTCTTCACCTTTGTTTAAAACTTTTGACAAAATTGAAACGTTTGTTGCGCTTCTCTAGAGTTGTACTCATTGCTTGAGTCTTATCCCTCATTCCGCTCCAACACAACGACTGTAGCATTTGCCGTTTCCTTTTAATTACTAGGGTTATAAACCGTCTTTATTTCTTCCCTTTTCTTTTTCACTCCCCTTTCTGATATTATTTCCCCGCCGTCTTGTTCTTCTTACCTCTACTCAGGCTTTCGAAGTTCTTTCCTCTTAAAGGTACTTTCTTCCCCTTTCCTTCATCTTCTCGATTTCTATTTCTTTGCTTCTGCCATGGCAAAGACTCGTCGTTCTGAGTCAAAATCCATAGATGAGAAGAAAATAGATACCACAGTTAGTGTTATTACTACCGAGGCCATTCTCTGGGAGCACTTGGCCACTCACGGTGCCGTTATTCCTGATGGCTACCAAGCCATAGTCGCCCCTGGGTCAGTACGTTTGAACAGCGTTCTGGCCGGCAATCGTAGGGTCTTATACGCCCAGATGTTTCGCTATGGTTTCCGGCTCCCTATCGATCCTTTCGTCAAAGATTTGCTTATTGTTGGCAATTTTAATCCTGCCCAGTTAGCCCCAAATGCATATTGCTGTGTTTATGCCTTCTTGGAACTTTGTAGATATAAGGGGATTACTTCCCCTTCTCTTTTGTTGCTTAGATCCCTTTTCAAATTGATGAAGTGTCGGGGTGTGATAACCATATCGCCCCGCTTTGACGATGATTCTCTCAAGTCTTTTACTTGGAAATTACTCCATATCGAGTCTTCTGTCGAGGCTTGGAAAAAGGAGTTCTTTCTGGTGGATCTTCCTGACGCTCCTGGTCCCGAGTGGCGCTCTGGGTTTAACCAGGACGTCCAAGATGGCATTTGGAGTCGGCCAGGGACACTTCCCGCTCATGAACAAGGATGGTTGGACACCTTACTCCAACTGGAGATTAGCGTTCACATTCGACTTACGGCCTGTAGAACGGCCATTCAAGATTGTGTTAGGCGTGAGTATCACGTTACTCTTTTTCCTTTCCTCGCTAATACTAACGCTGACTTCATTTTGCGGTTTGCAGCGACGGATCCTGCTTACAGACCAGAGAGTGTAAGAAGGGGTTTAAAGAGAGCTCGGGACAGGGAAGACAGGGAGAGAGCTGCTTCGGAAGCCACTGATACTCCTTCTGAGTTACCGGCTACTTCTGCGAATCTCGCTCAAGTATCCTCTTCTTCTGTGGGTGAAGGGAATACTGACATTCCTGAAGGTGTGCCTATCGTGACCGTTGCTGCTCCTTCGTCTTCTCAGGCCCCTAAGGCCATTGCCAGAGGAAAAAAGAAGAAAAGAACGCGGAGTATCGCCACTCTTACTCCTTCTCCCGACGCTGCGGGTTCTTCGGAGGCACCTCCTCCTTCCAACACTGCTACCGTAAGCGTGTTTTTAATCGCGATATGTTGCGCATCGATATTTATCACTATCTGATTTATCTTTCTTTCCTTTGTAGGAAACTGTTGTAGTTGCTGCTCCCATTCCCTCAGGCGATATGGATCTGACCTATGTACTGACGGGCGCCTCAAAGAGGGCCCGGATAGAGGGCGAGGGTGAAAACATATCCTCTTCTAACGTCGCGAGGGAGGGTGACCCTGTCACTGCTCTTGATTCTGCCACGGTTCCTCCACGTGGACATTCTACGAAAGTTTTGGGGAATCTGGGTGGTGCTGACCCCTTTGGCTCTTCGCCCAATTCCTTTGGTGGGCCTATCCATTCATTTCCCTCTCATTTAGGCTATCAGGACGTCCTGCAGGATTTCGCGGGCTATCAGCCTCATGGTGTTTTCCTGGCTCCGGGCAGTTCTTCCTCACAGGTTCGCGCTCCCGCCCCCCTAGCTTTCACTCCTTCAAGCGTTCCTTGGCGGCAACGCTATGGTGAAGGCGGAAGCACTTTTAATTTTGCGGCAGATCTTTGCCCGCTAAATGGGGTTGGCGAAGTGACCCATCAAGTTGAATTATTCGATTTCCGTGCCCGTGGCTTGGCAGCCATCGGGGGCGATGGTTCAGATGAGGTTTCTGCCCTGCTGGCTTCTCAGATTCTAGCGTCATCTGCGGAACGGGAGACCTTTCTTTCTCTGACTGATGACGACAAGGCGAACTTCCTCCGCACTGGCCTCTTCTCCAGTATGATGAAATTCCATTATTGGGCTGAGGAGGTGAAGCGTCAACTTGCTACCCTTCGTTCCGTCTCAGCGGAGCTATCCCAGGAGCGGAATGATAAGAGGCATTCCGCGCTGGAAAAAACTTTGGCAGAGGAGCATGCCAAAGTGACTGCTTTGGAAAATGAGAAGTCAGCTTTGGAGAAGGAGAAGGGGACTTTGGCGGAAGAGTCGGCCGATATGAGCTGGTGGCATGCCGAACAGACTGCCAGTGTTCTGGTTAAGTGTTTCGAGGAAATCCACGGGGTAGATGCCTACAAGGGCGAAGAAGTTGCGAAAGCCTTTCTACAGAAATCTGCCCATATCCATGAGGCAGGCTATCGCCAAGCCAAGGCCGCGGGTTGGAAACGAAGAATCCCCGAGAGCTGATATGTCATGGCACTTTGCCGTTCCTTCTAGCGATAAGCATCGCCTAGTTTTTGTCTTTTATGCCTACGACATAATCATTTTGAACACTGGATCTTTGTAAATCCTTTAGATGCCTTTAATATATCTAAGCAATCTCTTATCACTGTTCTTCCTTTGTATTTGTCTCCTCACGAGACTTCTTTTATCACTAAGGTTGACTTATCCTCATAGTGTGCTTACTTTGTCGAACAAACCCTTAGTATTTCCACCAAAATGACTAAGGTCTATATCGGGTAGGCCTTTCGATAAGCTTATCGGTGTCATGACCACCACTCCTTCCGCTGTTCGGGAGTATTCTGCACATTTCTAATTGTAGATCATCAGTAACAAAATGAGTTTTGAGAGAGAGTGATTTACCCGTAGGAGCCTTTCCGCTACCGTCACAGGGCTTTATCACGGAACCCGTTTCGAATCGCATTTCCCCTCAGTTCTATACTTCACCAGGGATTACTCATCCGGTTACTAACTGGAATTACGCGATTCTCCACGTTTCCCTTATCTCTCGATCGGCCTCAAAAGTGCCTCATCTCATGAGCAGTCGGATCAAGACTCTCACAAGGCTAGGAATTTTCACTTTTAGGCGTTGACCTCTTGTTTAGAACCGTGTCCTTTCTTAATGGTTTAGCTATACTAGCCCGACCGTTAAGATAGGATTCTTGTTTCTAAACAGAGTTTCTATTTCTTTGGGACGTGTCTTGTCTTGATGTACCGTCTCCACGAGAACGGCCAGCACAAGAAAAGAACTTTTCACTCCCAAAGATTCCGGGCGGTGCCCTCACTTAGTGAGCCATCTGATCAAGATCGATCATCACAAGGATAGGACTTTTCACCCCCGGGAGCGTCAAGGATTTTTCGATCCGACGCTAATCAAGGATACACTAGGTCGTGCCCTCACTTAGTGGGCCATCTGATCAAGACCGACCATCACAAGGATAGGACTTTTCACTCCCAGGGTATCCCCCTTTTTATCTGCACAAAAGCAACCATAAACCCACGAAAACTCTCATATCGAGCGTTAGCCACGGTTAGGGTTGTCATAATCCAGATAGTGCAGATAAAATTAAACTCTAGAGTAATATAATTTCAAACGAGCGATATTCCAAGAGTTGGATAGGGGTGTACCGTCAAGTGTCTCCAGGCGATAGGCTCCTCTCCCCACAACGTGGGTGACGCGATATGGTCCTTCCCAGTTAGGGCTAAGTTTCCCCATTCGCTGTCCAGCCGCTCGCCGGTCTCGGAGCACCAGGTCACCAATTTTCAGCAATCGCTCTTTCACATGCCTGTTATGATAACGGGCCATTTTTCGTTTATAATACTGCGTTTTCAGGAGGACTTCTTCTCGAACCTCTGGTAACGCGTCCAGGTTAGCACGTAACCGTTCCTCATTTAGTTCCTCAAGAAAGTGAGCCACCCGTAAGCTCATGGCCCCGATTTCCACTGGCGTTACGGCTTCAGTTTCGAAAGCCAACGCGAAAGGCGTTTCTCCAGTGCTAGTTTTCACAGTCATGCGGTATGCCCACATCACATATGGCAGCTCGTCAGCCCACTTCTTTTTAGACCCCTCCAGGTTTTTCTTGGTACCACTGAGGATGCTCCTATTAGTTACTTCTGCCTGTCCGTTGGTTTGTGGGTGAGCCACGGAAGAAAATCGCTGCTCAATCCTAAATTCCGAGCATTGGTCTTTGAAGAATTGGCTAGTAAACTGGGTCCCGTTATCGCTGACAAGGATACGAGGCACCCCGAATCTCATGATGACTTGGTGTTTGAAAAAACGCCATGTTTTTTCTGCCGTGATTGTGGCAACCGCTTCAGCTTCCGCCCACTTTGTAAAATAGTCCACAGCCACTATTACAAATTTCAGTTGGGATCTCGCCTTTGGAAATGGACCCAGGATATCAATCCCCCATTTGGCGAAAGGACAAGGGGCGATGATTTCAGATATTTCAGTGGCTGGACGTCGAGGAATTTTCGCGAATTCCTGACACTTGGGACAAGTTTGCACGTAATTGTGGCAATCCCTTCGTATGGTGGGCCAGTAGAATCCTGATCTGAAAACTTGTGCCGCCATGGTGCCGCCCGACACGTGCATTCCGCATATCCCTTCATGGATTTCACGCAGGGTGTGAAGACCCTCTTGTTCAGTTATACATTTGGCGGCGGGGTGAGAAAAACATCTCCGAATAAGCTCCCCGTCATAGTACGTGCAGCGAGCAGCCTGTTTCAACACTTTCATCTTTTCAGCGTTACCTTCAGGTAGCTCTTCGTGCTTTAAGTACTTTATTACCGAAATTCGCCAATCATTCTCAAGCTCATTCACACATAAGGAGGCTTGTTCCTCCATGAAGGACGGCACCGATAGCTCACGATAATAAACACCCTTTGGTATTGATGCTTTCGGGTTTGCGGCCAGCTTGGCAAGGTAATCGGCTTCAGCATTTTCCTCTCTAGGAACGTGCTCGAAGCTGATTTGCATGCCCTCTTTCTTTATCTCCGTTAACTCTCGCGTTACCTTAGCGAGGTACTGCACCATGATAGGTTCTCGGGCCTGAGAGTGTCCTGAGACCTGGTCAATTATTAATTTGGAATCCCCACAAATTTTCAGACGCAGGTCTCCTGTCTGGCCAGTATCGCGCCTCCCTTTAGAAGAAAACTCTCGCCCTATTCTGAGTCCAGCTAGCAACGCCTCATATTCGGCTGCGTTATTGGACAAAGGCTGTAAGATTCGGATAGCATACCGTATCCGCATATCGTGCGGCCCGTTTATGAAGATTCCGGCCCCCGCCAATTCTTGGTTTTTGGCTCCGTCCATATGAACGATCCAAAGGTCCGTATATGTTTCAGGGAATGGGAGATCCATATCGTTCCATTCCGCTTCAGGTACACCACTCAGAGGGTCCTCCGTGAAGGTACATTCCGCTATGAAGTCAGCCAGGACCTGGGCCTTTACGGATGGTCGGGACTGGTACCTTAAACCATACTGCTCGAGTTCTAGTGCCCAGATCAGCATTCTGCCTGAAGATTCAGGCTTTCGAAATATCCTCTTCAAGGGCTGGTCTGTGAGCACAATGATAGGATAAGACTGGAAGTATCGGTCCATCTTACGGGCGGCCTGTATGAGGGCGAACGCTATTTTTTCAATTCGGGCGTATCGCAATTCCGCGTCCTTTAAGACATGACTCACAAAATACACTGGGCGATGAGAGTGGTTATCGTTTTGAACGAGGACGGCACTGACCACTTCGTCCGCTGCGCCCAAGTACAAGTATAAGGTATCGCCTGCCTCAGGCCTTGTCAATAATAAATCAGATGATAAATATTCTTTCAAGTCCATGAGCGCTTGTTCACATTCCGGGGTCCACCCAAACGTGGCTTTCTGGCGTATGACTTTAAAGAAGGGGAGGCACTTTTCTCCTTGCTTGGAGATGAACCGTCCTAGGGCGATGACGCGCCCTGTCAGTCTTTGTACTTCCTTAACGGTTCTTGGCGATATCATGTCATGTATGGCTTTAACCTTGGAAGGATTAGGCTGGATACCTTTCTGGCTAACCACGTAACCCAAGAATTTACCCGTCTGAAATGCAAACATGCACTTTCGGGGGTTTAGCTTCATGCGATATTTTTTCATCACATCGAGAACTTCCTTTAGATCCCGTAGGTGATTCTGAAAATTAGCGCTCTTCACCAGTATGTCATCAACGTATGCTTCCACGTTTCTCCCTATTTGTTCCTCAAAAAATTTATTGGCCAATCGTTGAAACGTGGCTCCCGCGTTCTTCAGCCCAAATGGCATCGCTGTATAACAATACGTTGCTTTAGGAGTAAGGAAAGCAGTCTTCTCCTCATCCTCCAGAGCCATAGGGATTTGATGATATCCGGAGTTGGTGTCCAACGAGCTTAGATACGCATACCCGGCAGTTTGGTCAACCAACTGATCTATACGAGGGAGCGGGTAGCAATCCTTAGGACAAGCATCGTTCAAATCGGTGAAGTCAATACACATACGCCAATCTCCATTGGGCTTAGGAACAAGAACCGGGTTGGCTAACCAAGTGGGATACTGTACTTCGCGAATGAAACCCGCGTTAAGGAGCTTGGCAACTTCCTTTTCTACGGCTGACGCCTTTTCAGTAGAGAACGCCCGTCATTTCTGTTGGACTGGCCTAGCGTTAGGGTCAACGTTAAGCCTATGCTCGGCTATTTCTCGCGATATACCTGGTATATCGGCGTGTTTCCACGCGAAATTTCCTTGGCATTTGTTCAACAACCGTGCCAGTTGAAGGCTTTCCGCCGGGCTGAGCTTTTCGCTTACCAGGAAACTGGTCTCCTCTTTGCCTATCACCGGCACAGATATCATCTTGTCAAGGGGCTGAGCGCGCTTTTCATCACCCTGCTCATAGGGGTCAGCCGCTACACACACATATTTATCATAACTCTTCTGAGTCATGACCGAATAGCATTCCGCGGCTAATTTCTGATCGCCTTTTATCGACACCACCCCGTCCCAGGAAGGGTATTTCATCTTTAAATGTTTTTGTGATATCGCCACTCCGAAGCGGTTGAGGAAAGGCCGTCCGAGTATGACGTTATAAGGCAGATTCAAGTCCACAACAAGGAACAGCAGATTCTCTGATCGTTTGAAGGTGTCTTCTCGGAAGTATACGGGTAAGGTGATTATCCCCGTGACCGGGATAGGAGTCCCATCCACCCCTACTATGGGTCTCTTACTAGGCGTTAGCTCATTAGTGGGGCGTTTCAGGAGATTGTAAGCTTCCAGCGAAAAGAGGTTGACAGCACTCTCGTTGTCAACAAGAGTCCTTCTTATCCCATGACTGGCAATAATAGGTGTGACTACCAGGGCGTCATTATGAGGATAGATAACGCCTTTTTCGTCCTCTTCTGAAAAGGATAAGATCATGCGATCAAGTATGCCTATCGCTCCACCTTTCTTTGTCATACCCTCTCGCGTACGCTTTTCTCCTTTCGCCACCATCGACTGTTCTGATTCATCTGTATAGGGGATCCCTCCCGCTATGATGTTAATCATCGGGATGTCATCGCCATCCATCGCGAAAGCTTCCTCACCCTTTCCTTCCGGAGCTCTATCGGGCTGTGGGACCCGAGGGGGTCTTGGTCGTTCGTCTGTCGATCTTCTTACAGGATTATTTCGGGCATCTTCCCTCACTTGAGTTGCGAATTCTCCCAAATATCCTTCGTCCACCAAGCGTTCTATCGCCCACTTCAACTCTCTACAAACCTCGGTGGAATGTCCCCTAGCTTTATGGAATTTACAGTAGGCATTTTCTCTTTTGCCCAAGTGCACTCCAGGTTTCGTGGGTGCTGGATAACGGATAGGAAGATTTCGGTGTTCTGCTATCGCCAGGATCTCGGCTCTTGGTACGTTCAGGGAAGGAAAGTCTAGATCATACGCTCGATTTTTATGAGCGTTCCCTTGACGTTGATGAGGGGAATCACCTTGTTTTCCTTTCGAAGAATTTCCTTTCTGCCTATCCGAGGTTTTTGGAATATGATATTTTCGTCGGGCGTAATCGTCAATGTAGCGATCATCGATCAGAGGATTGGCAAGAGCGGCGGGGATGTGAGGTGCCCCAAGTGGCATATTAAATGTTCTATCTCTGTTCTCTTCTTCTTCCATTTTTACGTAGTTGTAGGCCTTGAGTCTTAATGCGTCCAGAGATATCGGAGGATCCACCATTAAAGCCTCTTTCAACTTCACGTAATGGCAATTTCTTTTCAGAGCTTCTATGGCGAAATCGATAGTGACACCCGGCGTTAACGACATTTCCAAATCAAATCGGCTGAGAAATTCTTTTAAAGTCTCTTGAGGCTTCCGTTGTAGGTCAAATAACGCCGCGACAGATTTCCGAATGGGAATTGCCGTACTAAATCTGCTCCGAAATTTAGATTCTAGCTGTGTAAAATTACCAATGGATCCACTAGGAAGACCTTCAAACCAGAGTCGTGCCACTCCTGATAAGGTCATGACGAATATCTGACACAAAGCTGTGTCACTGTGGGTCTGAAACTGAACGAAGTCCTTTACTTTATTAATGTGCGAAATAGGATCTTTAGTACCATCGTAAGTATCAGCGGGAAGCTTCACTCGCCTGCTGACCCTATGTCGCCTTACGCGACGACTGAAAGGATGTCCAGAGGTATCATCAAGAATCTCACGCGCATGACGTGGGGGAGATATGTCCCCTTGTCGCCCCCTTTCTCGAGGTTCAGGTGTATGATGTCGCCTAGGAGACCGACTGCGACTTCTGGGTGAACGACTTCGATACCTCCTGCTACTGGATCTTTCACTGTATTAGGGAGATAAACTCCTGTTTGTTCCCTCTCTCCGTCCGGCCTAACGGTTCCTTAACGCCTCAAGCTGCCTGTCTTCCTAGGGATAGAGTCCTTGCGGCATTTGTGGTACATAAGCCTCTACTCTTCCTTGAGTGAGCTGTACAAGACTAACCGGGGGATCTCCCGCTGACAGAGGCATTTGGGAGTTTTCTGGAAACAACGGGGGCAAAGGTCGATCAGCAATAATAGATGGTGTGAACGTGATGCGAGGAGGAACATTAGATCCAGAAGCGCCAGGCGTGATTCTTGTGACCATGTCCGTCAAATATTCCAAGCGGGAACGAAGAGCCGCTATTTCCATAGCAAAGGGATTATTATTATTAGGCACAAATCCTCCTGAAAGAGGGGTATAAAGATCAGATCCCACAGTCTGTGATGAAGAAGTAACCGTCTGCGAAGAGACAGATCCTCCGGCGATCCCGACCGAAAGGTCCAGAGATCCCGAAATAGTCGGTTGTGACGCCATAGAGAGATCAGCAGTAGCAAAGGGGAACAACCACCTGCGTGT
This sequence comes from Viola odorata, assembly GCA_963691705.1. NCBI lineage: Eukaryota > Viridiplantae > Streptophyta > Magnoliopsida > Malpighiales > Violaceae > Viola > Viola odorata. The sequence goes on from OY829537.1 coordinate 75,477,124, forward strand.
TGAGAAAGGAATATTAGAGAATGTTGATCGGACCGGCTCCGATCCGGCTGTCTTAACCGTTCCACTCTTCCGACCGAACAGAGCTTGGCTATTAAGGACGCTCACTTAATACACCAAGGCTCTCAATGAAAGCACCATTTGATAAGATCCGAGACCTCTTCTGAGCGGAACGGCAGCCACAGGTGGTCGTACAGGAGGCGGTCGACGTCGGAGGTACCTGCAAAGCGCCGAAGGGGGACTCCGGCGTAGACACTCCGATGCTTAAGTCAGTTCAAGTTTTCAAAGTAGTAGAGTTTCTCCAAGATGATCTCGATCCTTTTCTTCTGTTTGGTAAGGTGGGGGTATTTATAGACCGAAATTAGCGATACCTGACAGCGATAGGGGTAGACATAATCTGAAGATATCGCTTCGAGCGATATCAGGTACGTCATTGCGGGCGATAATCGAGTGAGGCCTGCGATAATCGAGTGAGGCCTATCTGGGGTGATATCTTCTCCAGTCTCCTAGGATGGGATGACGCCGTGCGTGTAAAGACGCATGAGATCCCCCCCGCTGAAGTCGACCATCCTAAGAAATTTCCGCTGGCCCAAGTGATAGGTTGGCATTTCAGGGAAGCGTATAGAAACTTGTCCAGGATAGATGCCGTATCCCCAATGTTGCCGTCAGGAGCATTCCAATTGTTATCAATCTGTATTTGTACAAAATACCTAATCAAAATATCTTGACAAAATATCTAGACAAAAATATCTAAATAAAATACTAAACAAATAGAAATTCGTCCAAGAGATGAAGGATGAATCAAATTATGATTTCTTTCATCTCTTTAACGTTGAAGATTGAGGAAAACAAAGAAGGACACGAAGAACGACTCGAAGAACATGAAAAATGAAAATTTTGCGCACCTTCGGCTAGGATGGCCTAAAATGCACGAATTTTTCACACGACTCTCAAAAGACACACAACAAATATTTTACACTTTTGTTTTGGAGTTTCGGATGAAAACTTGACCCTTTTTGGTGGACAGAAAAATTCAAGAACGAACGAAAAATACAAGGAAAATGAAAACTGAAAGTTTGCGGACAGCTTGATGCAGACTTTCGGTTTTGACTCAAATAAATAGCAAACGATGAGATTAAATCACCAAATTTAACAAAGATGTTTCTAAGACACAGATAAAAAACTTTGAAGAAGGAAATAAAAAACGATTCCAATTGGAAGACATAGAAAACTGTCTCACACTTTTTCTCGAAGTAAAATCTGCAAACTTTTCTTTGATAGTCAAAAAGTATGACAATTCCATCGAATTTACAGTCGACTTGAACACGACTTTTATTTTACATAGATTCAAGTTTATGCACAAAACATTTCGTATTTTTCTAGGCTGTAGAACGGACACAAACAAACGACTCTTGACACTTTTGATTTTTGGTTTCGAACAGAAACTCTACACAACAACACTAACAAACTCGAGAGCCCAAAAGCTCCGCTACCACTTGATATGATCCGACCCAGGGTAAGTGAGCCGAATTATATATGCAACTTTGTAGGATCTAGCTCTAGAGTTCGTGACACAAAATCAGCAAGAAAACAACAACAAATATGGAGGAAACGATTTATGGAGACGCAGTGGAATTATAATGATAAATACCCGGTTGAAGAAAGCGGATCAGATGAGAAGAAGGAAAGGATAAACGAGATCAAACTTGAGTCTTGCTTGAAGAACGGATTGAAGACGGATAGAAAGTTCAAGAACACAAACACTCAATATTCAGATTTCATGAGCTCACATGAAGGAAGTAATAATAGATTACACAAGTTAAGGAAACTTATTGTTTTTACTTGGATCAAGCCACGACAATCCAAAACCAAGGCAAGCACCAAAAGAGCCTACGATGAATATGGAAGGATTAAACTCACTTTAAAAAATATTCATCAAAACTAAACTAAGTATTTCAAAGTAGGAAAGAAGCTATTTATAGTAGATTCACAAAATGACCTAAAAACATAGTTCTCGGATTCCTGCCGATATCTCGACGTCATCACGCCCTGTAGCCGGCGTCATCACATCGCCCTCGGCGTCATCATGTTGTGGCTCCAGCGTCATTACGCCCATATCAGAAGGATCAGGTTTGGGCAATCTTCCCTTGGCGTCATCACGCCGTGCTCCGACGTCATCACGCCTACTGTTTCGGCAGATTGTTGAATGTTGGCTTTTCGTCATTCTGTGTTGATTTCTTGGCCTCTGATATTATGTGAAACCATCATTAAGATCCGAACTTTGTCTAGAAACACATTCTTGCCGATCATGGCTTCGATCCAAGCTATGATCTTCTTCGCCCGACTCCTTATGATCGACCCTTGGGTTCCAAAGGAGTCCATGAACGCTACCCCTTGATATGGTCCGACCCAGAGTAAGTGAGTCGAATTATATATGCAGCTTTGTAGGATCTAGCTCTAGAGTTCGTGACACAAAATCAGCAAGAAAATAACAACAAATATGGAGATAACGATTTATGGAGACGCAGCGGAATTATAACGATAAATACCCGGTTGAAGAAAGCGGCTCAGATGAGAAGAAGGAAAGGATAAACGAGATCAAACTTGAGTCTTGCTTGAAGAACGGATTGAAGACGGATAGAAAGTTCAAGAACACAAACACTCAATATTCAGATTTCATGTGCTCACATGAAGGAAGTAATAATAGATTACACAAGTTAAGGAAACTTATTGTTTTTACTTGGATCAAGCCACGACAATCCAAAACCAAGGCAAGCACCAAAAGAGCCTATGATGAATATGGAAGGATTAAACTAACTTTAAAAAATATTCATCAAAACTAAACTAAGTATTTCAAAGTAGGAAAGAAGCTATTTATAGTAGATTCACAAAAATGACCTAAAAACATAGTTCTCGGATTCCTGCCGATATCTCGACGTCATCACGCCCTGTAGCCGGCGTCATCACGTCGCCCTCGGCGTCATCATGTTGTGGCTCCAGTGTCATTACGCCCATATCATAAGGATCAGGTTTGGGCAATCTTCCCTTGGCGTCATCACGCCGTGCTCCGACGTCATCACGCCTGCTGTTTCGGCAGATTGTTGAATGTTGGCTTTTCGTCGTTCTGTGTTGATTTCTTGGCCTCTGATATTATGTGAAACCATCATTAAGATCCGAACTTTGTCTAGAAACAAATTCTTGCCGATCATGGCTTCGATCCAAGCTATGATCTTCTTCGCCCGACTCCTTATGATCGACCCTTGGGTTCCAAAGGAGTCCATGAACGCTACCCCTTGATATGGTCCGACCCAGAGTAAGTGAGTCGAATTATATATGCAGCTTTGTAGGATCTAGCTCTAGAGTTCGTGACACAAAATCAGCAAGAAAATAACAACAAATATGGAGATAACGATTTATGGAGACGCAGCGGAATTATAACGATAAATACCCAGTTGAAGAAAGCGGATCAGATGAGAAGGAGGAAAGGATAAACAAGATCAAACTTGAGTCTTGCTTGAAGAACGGCTTGAACACGGATAGAAAGCTTAAGAACACAAACACTTAATATTCATATTTCATATGCTCACATGAAGGAAGTAATAACAGATTACACAAGTTAAGGAAACTTATTATTTTTACTTGGATCAAGCCATAACAATCTAAAACCAAGGCAAGCACCAAAAGAGCTTAGGATGAATATGGAAGGAGTAAACTCACTTTAACATATGTTCATCAAAACTAAACTAAGTATTTCAAAGTAGGAAAGAAGCTATTTATAGTAGGTTCACAAAAATGACCTAAAAACATAGTTCTCGGATTCCTGCCGATATCTCGATGTCGTCACGCCCTGTAGCCAGCGTCATCATGCCCATATCAGAAGGATCAGGTTTTGGCAATCATGGTCTGGCATCATCACGTCCTATGGACGGCGTCATCATGTCGTGGCTCTAGCGTCATTATGCTCATATCAGAAGGATCAGGTTTGGGCAATCTTCCCTCAGTGTCATCACGCCGTGCTCCGGCATCATCACGCCCGTTGTTTCGGCAGATAGTTGAATGCTGGCTTTTCGTCATTCTGTGTTGATTTCTTGGTCTCCGATATGATGTGAAACCATCATTAAGATCCGACCTTCGTCTAGAAACACATTCTTGCTGATCATGGCTTCAATCCAAGCTATGATCTTCTTCGCCCGACTCCTTATGATCGACCCTTGGGTTCCAAAGGGGTCCGTGAATGCATCAATATGACTCATTAAAATGAGGCTGGATCGCATTAGGTACACTAAGAAGGAATTATAGGGTTCTGCATTTAGGCATAGCACTTGAACGCAACAACAAAGATGTCAAAAAATTCTTCACCTTCGATCTCCAGTAGTCAACGCCGTGAATGTAGACACAACAGAGTATTGATGTCACTTGTGAAGCAAAGAGAAACCTTGGATTACGAGCCACAAATCTTTTGAATGTGTGGGATGAAGGGACCAAGATGGATATTGATACGACCCAAGCGCCTTGAAGAGCTTAAAGGTACAACCTTGATGGAGCCTTCGGATCTAGACCCTTGCTCGGATGGTTTCCTTGATACAAGATGGATGAATGCGGGATATTTGATGGATTAAAAGGAGTTTGAAGGCAGCGGATAATAATGGAGGAAACTCGAAGGTGTTTGATGGAAATAATAAACGAAACTTAGCAAGAAGGATTGGTAAGGGTCTTTCTTTAGAATTGATGAACTCGCTCAAGAACAAGCTTGAGCGTTGATTACAAGAAATGAAGGGATAAACAAGGTTGTTACCCCTAGTGGCTTCGGTTACCAAGAACCCTAACAAGTGCCCATCTAAGGGCAAGGTTCCATCGGTCTAGGCCGATGAGTGGCTTAAGGCTTAAGTGATAAAGATCAACAAAATCAAAAGCGACCTAAAAATGAAGCTAAGGCCTTCATTTTATAGGCAAAGTTATTTATAAAGGGAAAACACCCCTAACACTCTTGGACAAAGGGTTTCCTTCTTTGGGGGCCGCGACCTTGAGCGTGGGCTTGAGGATAGACGCAGATGGGCCTCGGATGTGCTGGCCAAGGGCCGCGGGCGCGGACGCGAGGGCTCATGCTGGAAGGCCGATGCGCTGACTGGGCGCGGGCTGGCTGGGTGCTGGCACGAGCGTGCCATGGCTAGGCTGGGCTCGGGAGCATGCTGGCAAGGGAGGGCATCTGCGTGCGCGGGCAACGTTAGGCGCGGGCGTGCGCTGACAAGGCTGGGCTTGAGCTTGAGCGTACGCTGGTACGGAAGTGCGATGACAAGGCCGGGACACACGTGGGCGTGCTATGGCAAGACGCGGCTCGGACCTGCTAGGGCAAGATGGAGTATGGACCCGCGAGGGCAAGACATGGCTCGGGCCGTCAAGGGGCAGGACGTGGCTCGGGCCTTCGAGGGCAAGATGGAGCACGGACCCGCGAGGGCAAGACACGACTCTAGCCGTCGAGGGCAAGACGTGGCTCGGGCCTTCAAGGGCAGGACGGGCGCGGACGTGCGAGGGCATGGGCGCGAGTGAGTGATGGCAAGGGCGAAGGGCGAGCCATAGATGATGACTTGCTTGGACCCCAAAGGGCCTTCGCCTCATGAATAACCCTCTCAGCTTTAGGCGCCGATAGGAGCCTAGCGACTAAGACCGGGCTTCTCGTGGGGCCTCAAAGGTAGGCGAGCTGGCTCGTATCATCCCATCCCCCTTCAGAGAGATTCGTCCTCGAATCTATAGGGTCAATCTCATGAGATGCTAAGTGGGCCAAAGCATGGTCCTGGCTAGTGGCCACAAACGGATCCCTCTTGAAGCTTCCCTCGGAATAATTAGGCCAAGCGGGAGGCCTTTCTCGGTTATGGTAAGTGGACTTGGTAAGGATCATGCTCGGCCACGAAGCTAAGTCACTGCTAGCTAAGGCCGAAGGTGAGTCAACCTTAAAAACTACTCCAATTCGGCCAAGATGGGGAAGGGTGGTGATGCGGTCTAAGTGTTGGCCAAAATAGTAGGCGAGTAGGCGTAGGCACTACGAATGACCAAAGGGGTGGCGGAAGGGACTCGGGGTCCATGTGCGACCGTGAGCTCAAGAGATGGTGCCAAAAATGGAGAGGACGATGTTTGGCCAATGTGGCCAATACCAAGAAGGAACGGGTCCGAGAAGCTAACCATAGGTACCTTCGAAATGATGGAAAATTCGCTCCCAATAGCCCAAAACTGGCGCTGCAATACAAGGCAATGGATGACCTCCTCATGGCAATCCGAAGTGGACTCACAAGCCTCACTTGTACCCTTTTTGCTCCCAAAATCTAACTCATCCAAGGGGGCAATCGAAACTACCAAGTCCGAAACCACACTCGGAGTCCTTACTGCGCTAAGGTCCTCATCCTCAATTACTTTCGGGTTAGCCCCTTCTTGTTTCGCCTTGGTTAATGTACCTTGACCAAGGCACTTGAGCTCTTGCACGCCCCTCTGAAACATCTCTGGTGTGTCCCGAAATGAGTCTTGTGCCCTCACGTGCGCCTCACTTAGGTTTTCCACTAATACCGCTATTGACTCCAAGGAGGACCTTACAAAAGGATAGTCCGCCTCACTTGGCTGCCGAGATGGGTGATCTTGATGAAGTGGCGGCCTCGAAATAGAACTGTGGTGTGGGGCCTCATATGCTCGCCTAGAGGGTGGCGCCGTGTGATAAGATGGGGCACGACGAGGAAGTGCACTAGAGGCCGGGGCCATATAGGGGTGATGATGGATGTCCCGGTCCGAGAAGTCACGGTCTTGGCTGCCATGCCGAGATGACCCATCTTAATTGGGACCCCATGCTATTTGTGTGATCGGATCATAATAAGGACCGACGCCATGGAGGGATGCGGTGTAAGGGGAATGCACATAAGATGGCCGAGAGGGCTCATCATAATCAGGGCCCCATGTTGTTTGTATGATCGGATCATAATAAGGACCGACGCCATAGAGGGATACGGTGCAAGGGGAATGCACATAAGATGGCCGAGAGGGCTCATCATAATCAGTGCCCCATGCTGTTTGTATGATCGGATAATAATAAGGACCGATGCAATGGAGGGATGCAGTGCAAGGGGAAGGCACATAAGATGGCCGAGAGGGCTCACAGACATATGTAGTGGGGCCGTGGCCACGACTATGGTAGGAGGAGGCACTTCGGCCTTGGGGCGTGGAAAGTGCGGCCTCGGTGTAGCAGTCATGGCTACGACCGTGCAAATAGGTCACACTATCATTCCAATAATAGATAGACATAACAAGCGTCTAGAAAAAGGAAACAAAGAAAGGGGCAAGAGACAAATGACGCAAGAAGTGACTCAAGAAAAAGAAATTAAAAAGACTTAAAGGAAAAAGAAAAGAAACTAAAACCGAAGGTATGAAAATTTTCACTAAAGGCCAAAAAATGCCGAGGTGGCACCAATGATGAGGTGGCAAAATTAGTGAGGTGGCAAGTGATGTGGCGATGACATGTCAAGTGAGGTGGCAAGTGTATGTGTGCATAAAATATCTTAAGAATATTCTATGCATATTCTATTTGAAAGACATGGATGGAAATAGAGGTGATATGGCCGGCTATCTACCAAGTATAGTGTGTGACATCTATACTATCAAACAAAACGGGACCACAAGGCTCACATGGCCTCCAAGACACTTGTCATGCAAGAATGAAGAACAAATGAACAAAACCAAGCACCACAATTCGATTTTGGGGGGGGGGAAAGATGAAGAAAAATGCTCTAGATGATAAATCAACACACAAACAATAAAATTTAATGTTTATGCAAAGATTGAATCACTAGAAGATAAAAATTTCAGCAAGAACTCAAAATTTTCAAATTCAACCAAAATGTAGCCGAAGCTAGAACAGAAGGTTTGAGCCGTGGAAATGAAAAATAAAGAAGTTCTAACCGTGGGCAGGTGTGGAAAATAAAGAAAACCAACCTAGGGGCAGCTGGAGCTCCGCTACCACATGATACGGCCCAAGCGCCTTGAAGAGCTTGAAGGTGCGGCCTTGATGGAGCCTTCGGATCTAGACCCTTGCTCGGATGCTTTCCTTGATACAAGATGGATGAATGCGGGTTATTTGATGGGTTAAAAGAAGTTTGAAGGCAGCGGATAATAATGGAGGAAACTTGAAGGTGTTTGATGGAAACAATAAATGAAACTTAGCAAGAAGGATTGGTAAGGGTCTTTCTTTAGAATTGATGAACTCGCTCAAGAACAAGCTTGAGCGTTGATTACAAGAAATGAAGGGATAAACAAGGTTGTTAGCCCTAGTGGCTTCGGTTACCAAGAACCCTAACAAGTGCCTATCTAAGGGCTTGGTTCCATCGGTCTAGGTCGATGAGTGGCTTAAGGCTTAAGTGAAAAATATCAACAAAATCAAAAGCGACTTAAAGATGAAGCTAAGGCCTTCATTTTATAGGCAAAGTTATTTACAAAGGGGAAAGACCCCTAACACCCTTTGACAAAGGGTTTCCTTCTTTAGGGGCCGTGGCCTTGAGCGTGGGCTTGAGGATAGGCGCTGATGGGCCTTAGATGCGCTGGCCATGGGCCACGGGTGCCGACGCAAGGGCCAAGAATCAAGAACTAGTCGGAGTCGAAATCTTCATAATCGGGCCACACGATATACAGATACGATATGCCATCAGAATCCTACAGCCGTTATCCAATAACGCAGTGGAGTATGAGGCGTTACTGGCTGGACTTAGAATAGGAAGAAGCTTCTCCACCAAAGTCATACACGATACGGAAATGATGAGAGACTTGCGATTAAAGATCTGCGGAGACTCCAAGTTGATAATAGACCAAGTCTTGGGACACTCTCAGGCTAGAGAACCCATCATGGTTCAATATCTTGCTAAAGTGAAACGCGAGCTGTTGGAAATAAAGAAAAGTGGCATGCAGGTTAGCTTTGAGCATATCCCTTCAGAGGATAATACTGAGGCAGACAACCTTGCCAAACTTGCAGCGAACCCGGAAGCGTCCATACCTAAGGGTGTGTACTATCGAGAAATATCAGTACCTTCCTTCATGGAGGAGCAAGCGTCGCTTTGCATTGAAGAAATTGAAAACGACTAGCGAATCCCCGTAATAAAATACTTAAAACATGAGGAATTACCTACGGATAACACCGAGAGGAAAAAAGTGCTAAAGCAAGCGGCACGGTGTACGTATTATGATGGGGAACTGGTTAGGCGATGTTTTTCTCACTCAGCTGCCAAGTGTATAACGGAGCAAGAGGGTCTTCATACCTTACGAGAAATCCATGAAGGAATATGTGGCATGCATGCATCAGGCGACACCCTGGCCGCGCAAGTTTTCAGGTCAGGCTTTTATTGGCCTACTATTCGTAGGGATTGCCACAATTATGTACAAACTTGTCAGAAATGTCAGGAGTTCTCCAAGATTCCTCGACAACCCACCACAAAAATCTCTGAAATTGTGGCTCCCTATCCTTTTGCGAAATGGGGGATCGATATCCTAGGCCCATTTCCAAAGGCAAGGTCTCAGTTAAAATTCGTGGTTGTAGCGGTGGACTACTTCACGAAATGGGCAGAAGCGGAAGCGGTGGCCAACATCACAACAGAAAAAATTTGGCATTTCATTAAACACCAAGTCATTATGTGGTTTGGTGTACCCCGTGTGCTAGTCAGCGATAACGGGACACAATTCACCAGCCAATTTTTTAAAGGCCAATGCGCGGAATTCTAAATTGAGCAAAGATTCTCTTCCGTGGCTCATCCGCAGACCAACGGTCAAGCGGAGGTGACCAATAGAAGCATCCTCAGCGGTATTTAGAAAAACCTGGAAGGGTCCAAAAAGAAATGGGCAGACGAGCTGCCGTATGTGATGTGGGCATACTGCATGACCGTTAAGACCAGCACTGGAGAAACACCTTTCGTGTTGGCCTTCGGCACTGAAGCCGTTACACCGGTAGAAATTGGAACTATGAGCCTGCGAGTAGCATACTTCAGAGAAGAGCTAAACGAAGAGAGGTTGCGAGTGAACCTCGATGTGTTACCAGAGCTACATGAGGAAACCCTCTTAAAAATGCTACATTATAAGAAAAAAATGGCGCGTTATCACAACCGGCGTGTCAATGAGCGATTGCTGAAAGAAGGAGACTTGGTACTCAGAGATAAACGAGCAGCTGGACAGCGTGTGGGGAAACTCAGTCTGAACTGGGACGGCCCATACCGCGTCACCCACATTATTGGAAAGGGAGCATATCACCTGGAAACACTTGACGGTACTCCCTTACCCAACTCTTGGAACATAGCTCGTTTGAAATTATACCATGCTAGAATTTGATATATCTCTGCACGTTTTGCTAACGCCAGTCCTAACTTGTGTTAACACTTGAATAGAGAATATTCTTGTGTGTTTTGTGGCTGATTGTGTGCAGATGATAAAGGGTGCCAGGAGTGAAAAGTCCTATCCTTGTGATGGCCGATCCTGATCAGACGACTCACTAAGACGAGGCACACCACGGCATACCTAAAAACCTAGTGTTGGGAGTGAAAAGTCCTATCCTTATGGTAACAGTGCTAACGCATACGACCCACTAAGACGAGGCACGCCCCGACACCCCCGGGAGTGAAAAGTTCTATCCTTGTGGCAACCGTGCTAACATAGGTGGCCCACTAAGACGAGGCACGTCCCGGCGTCTCTGGGAGTGAAAATCCTATCCTTGTGATAACCGGGCTAACATAGACGGTTCACTAAGGTGAGGCACACCCCAGAGAGATAGTAACTCCATCCTAGAAGTGAAAATCCTATCCTTGTGATAACAGGGCTAATACAGACGGCTCACGAAGACGAGGCACGATTCCAGGATGTGAGGTATCAACGCCTGGAAGTGAAAATCCTACCCTTGTGATGACCGGTCTTGATCAGACGACTCACTAAGATGAGGCACATTCCAGGTCATCAGAGGCGGTAGCGATAGAAATATTGGGGACTTGAGGCGCGTCTTGCGGTGTGTTCCAGGTTCTGTCCCTGTTTTCTTCATCTTCCATTGTTGCATAATTATGGGCTTTCAGCATTAACGCGTCCAGAGTTGCTAGGGGGTCCACCATTAACGGGTCTCTTAGCTTCCCGTAGCGGCAGTTCTATTTCAAGGCCTCTATAGCGAAATCAACGGTAACGCCTGACGTTAACGACATCTCCATGTCGAAGAGACTAAGGAAATCCTTCAAAGATTCCTGAGGCTTTCTGTGAATATCAAATAAAGTTGCGGCGGATTTCCTAATGGGGACCGCGGTACTGAATCGGCTTCGAAATTTAGATTCCAGCTGCGAGAAACTGTCAATAGATCCACCAGGGAGACCTTCAAACCAGAGGCGTGCAACTCCTGACAATGTCATGACAAATATTTGGCACAAAGCTACATCGCTGTGAGTCTGAAATTGTACAAAGTCCTTCACCTTGTTAAGGTGAGAAATGGGATCTCTGGTACCGTCGTAGGACTCTATGGGGAGTTTCACGTGTCGGCTGACCCTGTGATGCCTTATACGATGGCTGAACGGGTGACCTGAGGTGTGGTCAAGGATTTCACGCGTATGGCGAGGGGGAGACGCTTCCAAATGAGGCCTCTGATTTCGTGGATCCGGAGTGGGATGTCGCGTTGAAGACTGGCTACGGCTCCTTGGCGAGCGGGTTCGGTGTCTTCTGCTACTGGATCTCTCACTACACTCAGGGGATACATTTCTATCCACTTCCTCTCGTCGACCGTCCCAACGGTCTCTGTACTCGTCGAGCCGCCTTTCTCCTTGAGGGACGGGAATTTACGGCACTTGTGGCACGTAAGGCTCTATTTGTCCCTGAGCGAGTCGCACAAGGCTGATTGGTGTATCTGTCGTGGGCAAGGTCAACGGAATATTTCTGTGTTGCAAAGGCGATAAGGGTCGTTTGATGACAATAGATGATGTAAAAATAGCCTGGGGAGGAACACTTGACCCAGAAGCATCTGGCGTGATCCTTGTAGCCAGCTCAGTCAAGTAATCCAGCCTAGCACGAAGGGTAGATATTTCACTCGCGAGGGGGTTGCTTACACTGTCAAGCGTTAATCCCCTAGAAGGAGGAGTAGAAAAACTGGGTCCCACCATCTGAGATAGAGGGATGTTCATCTAGGAGGAAGGCGTTCCTCCTACTGACCTAAAGGAGAGGTCTGAAGACTCCCGAGTAATTTCCTGCATTATAGTAGAATCATCAGCAGTGGCGAAAGGAAAGAGTTGCCTACGGATCGCAAAGGGAATGCTAGAGGATGGAGGTTGTGTGGACTCCGAATCAGAAGCCATGATCGTTTCTATTTTCCTGGAAAAAACGGAGCTTGGCTATTAAGGAGACTCACTTAATGAACCAAAGCTCTTAACGAAAGCACCAATTTGATAAGATTCAAACTTCTGGATGATCGGGGTGAGGATTGTGGCCACTCGGAGTCACTGTAGTTGCCGTCGAGTGTACCTGCAAGGCGCTAGAGGGGGGCTCCGGCGTAGACACTCCGATGCTTAAGTTAGTATGGTTGTACGAAATGGAAGGGGTTCGAGTAGCGATCTTAGGCTTATCTTTTGTTTTTGAATGGTGGGGTATTTATAGACAGGGAGCGGGCGTTACCTCTAGAGGAGAGGGCGTTATCCAGGAGCGATAACGGCCCAGTCACGTCATGATAAGCAACCCCAAGAGACGTCATGGCTAACCTGGGTTGGGATATCGCCGTGCATGTGGACAGATGACGCGTGAGACCCCCCCCGCGCGCTGATGTCGACCATCCCAGGGTTCTTCTCTCGATGAGGGGCGACAACCTCCGCTGTAGGCGCCTAATAGGTACCGCCATGTCCGGCCTTAACGTAGGGGTAATGGCGGAAATGCCCCTAAAATTATCTTGATTGTTATCACTTGGCATATAAAAGCCTATTGTTGCCGGATAATACACTATTAAGGCGCATTGATTCAGAAGCAACGGAAACCCTATAATCCTCGGGAATATGGGTATTGTGTTTGGTTAAATGTTCTTGAAGTATGGTTGTGGAGGTGATGGTGGTAACAATATTCTCAATTTTTTCCTCATCAACGGACTTGGGCCGAGAATGGCGAGTTCTAGCCATGGCGAAAAAATAAAGAAAAGATAAAGAAGATGACAGATGAGGATAGAAATACCTTTCTGGGAGAGAAACTCAGAACGTCCAGATGATGGAAAGAAGAAACACCACTCGGCTTGAGAAGGTGAAGAGAAAATAGAATAACAAAAGAGAGAAAAAGAAGCACGTGTTGGGTTTTATAACCCTAGCAGTTAGATAAAATGACTGTGGTAACAGTTGTCACGTGTGTGACGCGTTACAAAGAAAAGACGCAAGCAATGAGTATGATTCTAGGGAAGTGAGAAGACGCCTTGATCTTACTAATTCCTAGGGCACACCAACCCCTAGGGCCTCCACAAATAGACACGTGCATTCTAGCCATCATGACTCCTCTCGCGCATTAATGAGGGGATCTCAAGCATTAAATGCTCTGAAAAGTGGAAACGATTTTCAAACCAAAACAGGCGTAATAACACGGAGACCAAGATAACGCGGTGCAACGTTAACTCCACTAACAGCTATCGAGATAACGCAAAGGAAAGGGATAACGCAACAAAGATCAATCGTTATTTGAAGGAGAATTCTAGACGTTATTACAAGGAAGGCGTTATTAATTATTACAAACTGAATTGCATCAATGTTTGAAGTGAAAAAAGGAATAGCAATCAACAGAGATGAATGGAGTCTTTGACGTCCTCTACGGCATCAGCACCATCCGATTATGGGAGTGCCTCGTTATCGCCGCCGTCACCTCCCTCTTCCTCTCCTAAAGAAAGAAAACCTTCTTGGCTCCTGTCTATCTCATTCATTTTTTTAGAGGCATAATCGGCTATCTTAGTAGGATCGAAAGTCCTATTGCGATAGTAGTCCGCGAATCCGGAAGTAAAGACCCACATCGTCTTTTTCTTCCACCAGCGTATCTTTGAGGGAACCTTTGCTAAATCTGCATTGCAGGCTGATATCTCTTCAGAAAGAAGAGAATTTTTCTTTTCAGCCACCACCAACTCCGCCTCTTGAAACTCAACTTTGGCTTTCTCCTTAGACCTTTCCCTTGCAAGTTCAGCGCGGCAATCGTTTAGTTCCACCAAGGTACGATTCTGAAGTCGCGTTAACTCCCTCACTTTAGTCAAGGCGGCATTCAGTTGCTCTTTTGAGTCGGGCGAACCTCGAAGCTTGTCACCATGAGCCTTAAGAAAGTAATGTACTTTGCGGAAGCCGGCCAGTGCATTATTCAGAACATGCGCGTGCTGAATATCGGGAGGAAGCCGCAGCAACTCTTCTTTAATCTTAGGAGAGCCAAATATCTCACCTACCAGGAAGGCCGTCGATTGATCTCGCGATAATGGGCCCTACATCCCTAAGGCACAAAGCCCACTAGTGCCAAAGGCTGGCAAATCCAACCGATAAGAAGGAACCCCTTGAGGACCCTGAGGGGAAAGGTTGGCGATAATAGAGGGAGCGGAACCCTTGACAGAGCCGTCAATGCCCAAAATGGAAGTAAAGAATAACGGTTGAGGACCCCCCGTCGGTGGGTCAGGAAGTGCGCTTGAGCTAGGAGCTGGCACTACCACGTCAGGAATGCAGGAGGAAATGAGAGAGTCGAGGGCGTTAGTCGGCGGAAGCGAATCTGCTGTCAGTGGAACTTCAGTGACCGTTGGAGGAATGACAGTTGACGCCTCAGTAACCTTTTTCATTTGAGAAGTACTTGCCACAGTAGAAACGTTGACCCCCATGGTGGGGACTTTGTCAACCTTTTTTGAAAAGATCGCTGTCTGTTATCCTAGTTACGGGTCGACTCAAAGTTACTCCTCCGCCCCTAACTGACAACCAATTGTCAAGAAAACGAGAGGCTTGAGCAGGAATACCGCGCCCCCTGCAGCTGTCTTAGTTCTCATCTTCTTCAGCAAAGTACTTTGATGGCTGGAATCCCCAGGTGGTGGAGAAGCTGGTAGTGTTTAGAGCGATACTACATTCAAATGAGCATTATTCCCTCCGGATGATTGACCCTCAGCATTTTCTGCCAATGAAATATGTCAGAACAGCAGGCAAATCAAAGCGATAACGTGAAAGGAGAAAAACTCACCCGTAACGCACTCTTCCAGGCGCCTGTACAAAGAGAATTTTTGAATACGGAAAGACGTATCTATCTCTAGCAAGGTGTTAGCGTGAGTTAACTCATCCCTAGACAACACTACTGGGTTTACCCAGGTAGCACTAGTAATCTTCCGATTAAAGCCCCCACGCCACAAACGGGAAGACAGTTCGAGAATGAAGAAACCGCTCTTCCAATCAACCATAGTCTCTTCAAAGCCCTAAAACCTCTGCCAGAACGACTGCACAAATGCGTCATTCCACCTTGGGGTGATATTGACTAAGTAGTTACGACAATTTAGGCTGACAAATTTGCAGATTAAATTGACAGAATGAGTAAAGATACCCTTCGTCTCGCAAGCACAAAGAAAGGCATAAATCCCACACCAGGAGGAAGGAGTTATCTGAGCGGGATTAAGATAATACTGGCGCAACAAATTTTCTACAGAAGCATGAACTGGAAAATGAAATCCATAAAGGAATATTTTAAAGTAAACGAGTCTATACTTTCCCCACAGTGGATCGTGAAGTCGAAGATCATCCTCGGGGATGATAATGGAATAGCTAGGGGGAAAAGAGATACCATGACCCTCTAATTCGGCCCTCAGAATCGTTGGGCATGAAAAAACACTGTGAGTTCTTTCGATCTCTGGATCTAAAGGCCTCTGAAAACCCCTGGTAGCTCTAGTCTTACGCATAACGAACTAGTAAAAGAAAAACCAGAATGAAAGAGGAGCAAAATACCTTGAAGAAGAAAGTAATAAGTAGACCACCGGCACCGACGAACGGTGAGAGAAGTTTTCCTCGAGCAAAAGAAGAAGCAGAGAAACAGAATAGCAGGACAAAATTTGAAGCGCGAGTAAAAGTGTGAGAAGAGCAGAGTTGTTTTCTTTTAAAGGTCAAATTCAATGATTGAGTAACCTGTGAAAATGAGACACGTATGACACAGAAAAGGACACGTGGAAAGACATTAGAAGAATATTTATGGCTAAGCATTTATATCCTTAGAGGAAGACGGTTAACAACTAGGAGTCGAAGAAACGGTTACATCAGGTGATAAACAACCGCTCAGCGTCAACTGCCCAATGATTGTAGAGTTAACGCGAGAATGTAATGGCAAGAAAGTGAAAACGGAGAGCGTTATTTTATTCATAAAAAAGCCATACGACATCTACAACATGCATGACGCATAAGGATTAATCCTCATCAAGCCAGTAGGAAGGCCAGTAAAAGTCATCTCCATCCGAAGACGGCCACTCCTCGTTAGCAAAAGGGAAAGGCTCGTCAACCCTTTTCTCTTGACCAGGCTTTGATGAACTTGACTCCCCCTTAGTGGCGGAAGCTGCCATCTCAGCACCGATATCGTTAGAGGAACATCTTTCCATGAAACGACTAATGTGAGGAAACAGTTCATCGCCCTTCCGAACAGTAGGGACATAGAGGTCAAAAGGCACGTTGGTTACCTCGAAGGCCTTCGTCTTCGGCTTCTTATGACCCTTGCATCGAGAAGGTCGTCTTTTCAGGCACGGCGGAGGAGGATCGTCAGAATCTGGGGAAGTCGGAGGAGTCGGTGGAGGATCACGTTCAGCGACGTCCATGGAATGAGAGTCAGCCATAAAATCGTAAGCAATCTCTGTGTAGAAATGTAAAGAAGAAGATGAACAAGAAAAAGAAGAGAGAATCCCATTATATAGTCAAAGCAAAGAGGCCTCCCCACCCTTTTCGCACGACCTCTCAGAGAAATCAATGCGCTTCGAGAAGAATGGTCATAATTGTAGAATCAGACTCTGTGATCACGCCTGATAGGATTTTTTCGCCGATCAAGAGACACCAAAAAACTGCCCAATCAGTTGATACTAAAGAAACGGCGCAGAATTAATGCAGAACGGTTCACAAGAATAATCGTCGCCACCTGGTGAGCAAGAAAAAACAAGCGCTACAGAAGTCCAACCATTAGCAGACTCATTTTCAGTTGGGGCTGATGTGGCACTCAACTGAAACGATAATAAGCATATCGAGAAAGGAAAGAAGTCACACGCAAGATAACGAAAATACACTTTATTTATTTATGGCCTAACGGCCCAAACGTACACCCACATGTATACACCATGAAACAAAAAAGGAAAAATAAAGGGACGCGACGACAATGGCGAACGGTCAGACATTGGACCCGGCGTCATCCTCCCCTGGCACAATAGGAACCTCCCTCAGAGTGTCTACAACAGAGGTCAGTTCAGAGGAGCAAATCCTCATCCCCTTCAAGCAGCACATGAGCAGGTCTGTCCTGTACCACAGCATGGTGACGACCACCTCGATGTGGGAAACGGCAGCGGCCAATTTCGTCACGCTCTCCAAAGGGCTGAAGTCCTCTAGAGAAGTCCCGAGCTGCCTGGACAGAAGAGGGGTCATCATCCCCTGAAGCTCCAAGACGTCCTCGGAGGTCTTAGTCATTATGGTCTCCAGGAAACCAATGTTATCCTCAGTAAGATTCTTCAGAGTGTGGGCCTTGGAGATCAAGAATTTCTAGTCAATTCATCCATGATGAAAATGCCAAAAGAAGTGCTAGAAAGATGTGGAATTTGCGCGATGGAAGTTCAAATTTATAGGCCTAAAGAAAGGGCGGTTAAGAAGATGTATCCCTAAAAAATCGAGCCACCCTGTTATCTCGAAGACCGTCAGGCATGACATGGAAACAAGAGGAAGCGTTAGCCCTTGGTAAACGCTCGGGCTCATTTTTAGTTGGGCTTGTGATAACAATAGAGGAGATTCCAGGGGCCTTGCTATCTTTACACTCAGCGATAAGGCCGGATTACTGTAGCTCAAATCGGGAGCTCCTCACCGAAAATGCCGCCCTTCACCAAGCGAGGAACCCTGGGATGGTCGATATCAGCGCGGGGGGGGGGGGGGGGGGTCTCACGCGTTATCTTCCCACACGCACGGCGTTATCCTATCCCAGGTCAGCCATGACGTCGAGACGTTATCTTTCTTAGATAACGCCCACCCCCTACAGGTAACGCCCGCCTTTGCGCCTATAAATACCCCACCATTCAAGAAGAGAGGTAAGCCTATGATTGCTAGTTGAACCTCTGCCATTTGGAACAACCATACTGACTTAAGCATCAGAGTGTCTACGCCGGAGCCCCCCTTCGGCGTTTTGCAGGTACACTGGATGACAAGCACAGTAACCTTGAGAGGCCGTGGTCCCCACCCCTGGTTCCCCAGAAGTCGGAATCTTATCAGTTTGAATGCAGCAACCTGAAAAGATCATTTCCCCCTTCCGTTTATTGATCAGATGTTAGAACGCCTCGCAGGAAAGACCCATTACTGCTGTCTAGACGACTATTCTGGTTTTCACCAAATCCCAGTTGCCCTAGATTACCTGGAAAAGACCACCTTCACCTGCCCCTTTGGCACTTTTGCATATCGAAGAATGCCGTTCGGCCTTTGCAATGCCCCAGCTACTTTTTAGCGATGCATGATCAACATCTTCTCCGACAAGCATAGCGAAGAATGCCGTTCGGTCGAGAAATGCATCGAAGTCTTCATGGACGATTTCACCGTCTATGGAAATTCCTTCTCTGAATGCTTGTTCAGCCTGCGAAAAATTCTTCAACATTGCATAGAGACCAATCTGGTTCTTAACTTCGAGAAATGCCATTTTATGGTGGACCAAGGGCTCATCTTGAGACACATAGTCTCTAACAAAGGTATCGAGGTCGACAAAGTAAAAATTAAAGTAATTGAGTCATTGCCCTATCCTTTTTGCGTCCGAGACATCCGTTCCTTTCTAGGGCATGCCGGCTTTTACAGGAAATTCATTAAAGATTTCTCAAAAATCACTCAGCAAATGTGTCGTCTATTGCAAAAGGATGCTGATTTTGTATTCGATGACAAGTGCAAGGCAGCGTTTGATACTCTCAAAGCCAAGCTTACATCTGCACCTATTATTAGAGCTCCCGACTGGTCCCTCCCATTTGAAATATGTGCGATGCCAGCAATCATGCGCTTGGAGTCGTAATCATGCGCTTGGAGTCGTCTTGGGGAAGAGAAAGCAAAACTACACAATCACCGAAAGAGAACTCCTAGATGTCATTTACGCCCTAGATAAGTTTTGTCAGTACCTCTTGGGCACACACGTCATCATCTACACCGACCATTCTGCTCTTAGGTGCCTCCTTACAAAGGTAGATTCTAAACCACGCCTTATCCGTTGGATCTTGCTTCTCCAAGAGTTCCATTTTCTCATCAAGGATAAGAAATGAGCAGAGAATGTGGTCGCGGACCATTTGAGTAGACTTCCTGCCCAAGATGATGATTCGCTAGTGCCAATCAGGGATGTCTTCCCTGACGAGCATCTCTGTCTTACCTAAGTTATCCAGTTTCCATGGTTCACAAATATTGCAAATTTTTGTGCTACAGGCTCTTTCCCTGCGGATGCATCACCCAGCGAATGCACCAGAATTCGGAAGCAAGAACTACATCTGGGATAGCCCCTACCTATCGAAGCATTACTCCGACCAAGTGGTTAGGCGTTGCGTTAATCTTGAGGAAGTGCCCTCAATCTTAAAGTTTTGTCACTCTTCCGTAGAAGGAGGCCATTTTGGTACCAAGAATACCACAATGAAAGTTCTCGAAGCCGGATTCTTTTGGCCATCCCTATTCTGTGATTGTTATATGTATTGTGCATCTTGCCCTAGATGCCAAAGTATAGGAAATATCGGAGCACGCAACCAAATACCCTTGACGGGTATCATCTCTTATGAGATCTTCGATATCTGGGGTATTGACTTCATGGGGCCATTCCCGAATTCTTTTGGCAATACCTACATCCTCCTCGCCGTCGACTATGTGTCCAAGTGGGTAGAGGCCAAGGAAACCAAGAGGGATGACTCAAAGCTGGTCGTCGAATTTCTACGCTTCAATATCTTTAATCGATTCGGTACCCCACGCGCCCTAATCAGTGACCAGGGTACCCATTTTAGCAACCGGATCGTCTACTCTCTCCTCCATAAGTACATAGTGACTCATCGCGTCTCCACCGCTTATCACCCCAAGAAGAATGGGCAAGCCAAAATTTCCAACCGAGAAATCAAGGCAATTCTTGAAAAGACAGTCAATCCGTCGCGGAAGGATTGGAGTACGAAACTTGGAGATGCTCTTTGGGCTTACAGGACCACCTTCAAAACCCCAATCGGGATGACTCCTTATCGACTTGTCTATGGCAAGACATGTCATTTGCCGATGGAGATTGAGCATAAAGCCTTCTGGGCTATCAAACAGGTCAATACAGATCTAGGGCAAGCCGGCCAAAACCGTCGCTTGCAAATCCAAGAGTTGGAGGAATTAAGAGATGATGCTTATGAGAATGCCCTCATCTGCAAGAACAAGACGAAAGTTCAACACGATAAGCTTCTTGTTCCGAAATGTTTTGTTGTTAGACAGAAAGTCCTATTATACAACTCTCGTTTGCGTTTGTTCGCAGGTAAACTGAAGTCTAAGTGGACAGGTCTCTATTTGGTTACCACGGTTTATAACCATGGAGCTGTTGAGATCCAGAGCCTAGACACAGGAGTCGCTTTCAAAGTAAGCGGTCATCGTTTGAAGCCATTCTATGAAGGGTTCAAACCCTTCACGACTGATGAAATAAGGGTGGCAGATCCACCAGTCTTGCCCTAGATGCCTAGCAACGTCCAGGCCTGGACGAAAAAGATGGTCGGTCAAGGAGGCATTTCACGCTCCTCATTTACTTTTTCCTCGTATCTCTTTCCTTTAATTATTTATGTTATTCCTTTCTTTTGTTTTATTGGGTTTTTATTATTTCCTTAACTTCCTTTATTCCCTCCCTTTATTTTTATCCCTCCTCTCTCTCTCATCCTTTTCAAATTTTGAAAAGGATGTTTACTTTTTGCTAATTGGGTTCCGTACACGTTCACACGCCCTCTCCCAAAGCAACACTTTTCATGGCAGCGTCAACAACCAACGCTCCCCTCCTTATCACTTATCCATCTTTTCTTTTTATTTTATTTTTATTTTCCCACCATTTTCTTCCAACGTGCCACCACTCCCTCACTCCATCTTCTTCCCTTGAAACCCTAAACACAAGCCTACAAACACCATGACCACCCCAAAGAAACCCACAAAAATAAAAATGGTAGTCCACAAAATCGACTCATCTCGACGCCCCAGTCCCGGCCGAAAAAGCCCATCACCCACCTGCTCTACATCTCCCTCGCCGTCAGACGCTGAGTTCGACTCCCATTCATGTCACAACGACCTAGGGCCGGACTATGAAGAAGCCAGCGACAGTCCGGTGGGTGGCAATGCTAGCATCCAGTCCGATGGAGAGCTGGAAGTCACCGGATCTAAGCCGGCGACCCACACCATCACCAGATCTGGCCGGACCATCCCAAAAAATCTAGACACCGACATCTACAAGTCGTCGGTGCAAACCCATGAGCCGGCAACCACCATCGAAGAGGAAGACTCAGACGAAGAAGAGGAAGAAGCGGTCTTGCGGAAGAGAAAACCAAAGTCAGTTTTGTCCGTCAAGATAGAAGAGACCGCTGCCGACACCAGAGAGTCATCTGCACCGGCTAGCAAGAAAGGCCTGAGTGCCGAAGAAGAGAAAGGAAAAGCAAAGGAGTCCAGCCCTAGAAAGTCTAAACGAAGAGCAGAATCTTTACCAACGCCTAGATTTGCAAAATATCATGCCACCACACCCACACCAGCTTCATCCCAGGTGACATCTGAACTCGCCGACCTAAAAGGTTGGCTTACTTTTGATGATAAACCCTCTCTAGACAGACTTGTTGGTTTTCACTCAAAAGGTGTTAGCCCTTGTGTGCGCCTAGATCTTCCCTTTTTGGACTGAATAGGTATAGGCTCTCGATGGGATGAATTTTTAGGTTTTACTTGCTATCCTAATCGAGTGTTCGGACTCAATAAGGGACAAGGTTCACGATGAACAATTGAGAAAATTCTCTCTAAATTTGATTGAAAAATAACGTAACCTTATAATGAAAAAGGTGGCTCCTTTAAATAGGAAGCCCTAAATCCTTACATTAGAAGTCCTACTTCTAATTGAACTTCTAATTAATTAATTAAACTAATTATAAATAAATCCAAACTAATTTAATTAATAATAAAATAACTAATTGAAAATTGGAAACTTGAAGATTCCTTCTTGGCGCAAAACTGGTAACCCGTTGGCGTGATCACATTAAGCCTCCTTCAGAAACATCTCTCGCCTCTATTTTGGGTGTGATCACGCCAAGGCTAGGCATGATCACAGCAACACCATGCTTCAATCTAGACATGCCGTTATTTTGGGCATGATCATGCCAAGGTTAGGCGTGATCACGTCAAATACAGTTTGGGCCATGAGAAGCGTCACAAGTTGCGGGCTCCTCTTGCGTAGCACAGCTTCTTCGATGAGTGTCTCGCATTGTAATTCCTTGTAGATAAGCTGTGAAAGTCGCGCTTACAACTCCTTGCTCCTCACGCGGGTCATTGGTCCGGTAAGTGGTAAAGACAATCCTAGATTCGCATCATTCCCTCCCTCTTGGAAAGGATTCGCCCTTGAATCCGTACCAGCATCAACCGCATCAGCATCATCACCTACATCAAACAATGTTAAGTCAGAAACGTTGAAAGTGGCACTCATGGACCCATACTCACTCGGCAAGTCAAGTTTGTAGGCAATGTTGTTGATCTTCTCTACAATCTGAAATGGATCATCGCCTCTTTCGGATATCTTTCAACGGTGTCGGGCTGGAAATCGTTCCAGGCCTAAGTGCAGCCACACCCAATCACCGACATTGAAGGAGATTGTCTTCCTTCCTTCTTTCCTCTTGTTCGCCAACTTCTCATTCATTCGCTCTATGTTGTGCTTGGCCTTCTCGTTTAACTTCTTCACTAAATCTGCCTTCTTTGCACCATCTAAGCTAGAAACATCACTTAAAGGCAAAGGTATCAAATCCAAAGGTGTCATAGGATTAAAACCATACACAAGCTCAAAAGGTGAATAATGTGTAGTAGAATGAATGGAACGATTGTAAGCAAATTCAATAAATGGTAAACATTATACCCATGTAGACACATGCTTACGAACCAATGTACACAATAATGAACCTAGGGTTCGATTCACCACTTCTGTTTGGCCATCGATTTGCGGATGGTAAGATATAGAATAAAGCAACTTTGTACCAAGGCTCTTCAACAAAACGTGCCAAAAATGGCTAAGGAACTTACTATCCCTATCACTGACAATAGACAAAGGTATGCCATGCAAGCATACCACTTCTTTAAAGAACAAATCAACAATAGCAGTCGCATGATGAGTAGTAGCACATAGAAGAAAATGTGTCATCTTAGAAATTCTATCCACTACGACAAAAATACTATCCTTCCCTTGCCTAGACTTAGGCAAACCCATAACAAAATCCATGGACAGATCGGTCCAAGGGTGGGAAGGTATAGGTAATGGCATGTACTCACCATGGTTGGCCACCTTAGATTTGGCCTTTCGGTACACTAAACACCTAGCAACGATGCGGACCATGTCGCGCTTCATATGAGGCCAATAAAAATGATCTTTAAGCACATCAAGAGTTTTAGTTACACCAAAATGTCCCATTAATCCACCACTATGTGACTATTGCACAAATAATTCTCGTAATGAACACATAGGCACACACAAGCGCTTGCGCTTAAATAAGTAATCCTCATGTCTATAAAATTCAGATTCTGCTCTAGTCATACACGTGTTATATATCTCTCCAAAATCAGGATCAGTAGGGTACAATTCAATAATGTGTGAAAAATAAACTAACTTAGCGCTAAGAGATGATAGGAGAACATACCTTCACGATAGTGCATCAGCTATGATAAGAATTTATCTTCTGCCGAAGGATATATGGAGAAATTGGTCCTCTCAGATCAGTGCCCACGGCGGTCCGCAGTACCTGCAATACGCCGGGGGGGTCTCCGGCGGAAACACTCCGATGCTTAAGTCAGTATGTGTAGTGAATTTGGCAGAGCTTGGGCTAGTAATTCGTGCTTACCTTCCTCCTTTGTGGGGGAGGTATTTATAGATGAAACAAGCATTTCCGCGCGAGTAAGTTTGCTAGGGAGCAACCGGTCCCGTCAGGGGCAGGGGTTTGCCCATGTTGTGATATACCGTCAGGGCGGTGCGCGGAGATATGGTTGTTACCCAGGCGAGGTAACGGTTGGTGCGTTTCCCTTGGGGTGGGATGACACCTCTGGTTGTCCAGAAGGTGGATGTGGGGACCCCCCTTCGTGATGTCAGCTCTCCTAGCGTTAGCCTCTTAACAGGGGAGATGACAGCCTCGACCCTACCGTGGAGGTAGGAACAGTGGTTCCGATCTTTCCATGCGGGATAAGAGACGGAAATACCCTTGTCGTTAGGTGGATTGTTATCATAAGCCCAACTGAAAATGAGCCCGAGTGTTTACCAAGGGCTATCTCCTCTTCTTCATGTGTTAGTTCTCTTCGTATTGGAGATATCTTTGGAGGACTTTAGCCCTCTAGAGAGCTTGGCGAAGCTGGCCATCACTACTGCTCATCACGATATGGTAGCTTCGATGCTGCAGCAGAGGAAGGACCTATTGGCCTGTTGCTTGAAGGACATGAGGGCCTGTTCGGCCGAGTTGACCTCCGTTGCTGATGCTTTGAGGGAGGTTCCTGTTGTGCCCGGGGAAGATGACGCCGGATCTAATGCTTGACCGCTGTCTTTGTCTCCTCTTGTTATTTTCTTTTATACTTTTTGTATATTCCTAGACTTCTTCGGCCGCTTAGGCCATAAATAAATGGTTGCTTCCGCTTGTTATCGAATCTTCTTTTTCCCGCTCGATCCCTTGATGCTTTAGTTGGGATATTCATTATGAGCCCAACTGAAAATGAGCCCGCCTCGGGATATAGCCATTGCCGTGGTTATATTTAATGAATGTTCTGTCTCAACTGTATCCAGGGCCGTTTTCCAGGAACAGGTGACTGGGTGGTTGTTTGGTGCCTTTTGATTGGCGCATTTATCGAGTAGCTATGCTTGTGCCGGATCGGATTCTGCTATTGCGGTTATTTCTCCCAGGCGCCTTAATTGTTTCTCAGGATCTGCGTGAGGATCGGAGTGCTTCCTCAGCTATTTAAGGGAAATGCTTTCCCCTTTCCCTGTTCATCTTCCTCTTTTCCTTCTCTTTCTTTTTTGCAGGTCAGAATGACAGATTTTTATGAGCGTGATTCCTTGCCAACTCCTCCGACTTTGCCGGATTCGGATGATCCCCTTCTGACACCACCGTGGAGACCTACCAAATGCCTCGCCAGACGCCAGGGTCGCAAGAAGCTAGTGAAAATGAAGAAGCAGACCTTTGAGTCCTTCTTTGCAGGCTTTGTGCCCCACTACCTGATGCTATCGAAAGGTGTTGAAACGTCACCGTCTGCCCCTCCTCCTCCTTCCGAGAAAGAGGCCCTTACTCATGGCATTGATTTGAGGCCGGCAACTTCTACTATTGGGGAGAGTTCTCGTGCCTGTTATGACAAGATGGTAGCCCACGCGATAAAGCTTGGCCTAAACTTGCCGAATATTCCCTTTCCTACAACAGTGGATTACCATCGTCCCCGGAGGACTATGATTACTGCTATGACGCGGACTGGGCTGATGAGGATTAACGCCTTTGTGTTGTATATGCCTGTTGGCATTTTATGAATGAGATGATGTTTTCTGCCTTTTTCTTTTGTCGTTATTTCCCGTTAGCCTGCTGGTCTTGTTGACAGCTAACGCAAGCGGTTAGCCTTGCCGAGGCAATCGTTTCGCGGTTACTTTGACTGGGTCAACTCTGTCGTTCTTTTAGGGAAATAACTTCTCTCTTCGAGTTCTTTAATGCTTTCCACGTGGCCAACTTCTTTTTCCACGCGTCCTTGCATGACTGGCGACTTAATTAATGCGGTGGCATTTTAATCCTTTAAAAAGGACCATTTTCTCTTTCCAAAACTTTTTGCCCCCGCTTTGAATTTTTCCCTTCGTCTTCCTTTGCTTTCTTCTCCGAATAACTTTCCAGCCGTCCGCCAACCTCTGCTGATTCTCCCGTAGATCTTTCCATCTAAGGTAGCACTTTAATCCTTCTCAGATTTTCCCTTTTTGCTGGCTTATTATGGTTAGAAATAGGCCTCGCCAGGTCCTCTGGAAACCTATGGATCCAGAGGTCGCTCAATCGCCCAGTATTTTTACCTGCGATGTGGTTCTGAAGGCCGAGCTGGAGGAACACGGTATCACCTTTCCTCCCGGGCACGAACCCTCTGCTCCTGAAAGCTACATGCGGCTTCATAATCCGGCATGGGGTTCTTGTAGGCTACTTTATTTTAAGATGTTCCTTTATGGTTTCCGTTTTCCCGTTCATGAATCAGTACTAACGCTACTGCGGGAGTATAATCTTAATCCTGCCCAGATAACTCCTTCTTCCTGGTGTGCGATTTATGCTTTTCTTCGCGCTTGCGAGTTGAAGAACATTCTCACCCCATCTCTCAATTTATTTCGCAAATTCTTTAGTATGAGTTGTCATAATTGTTTAATCGAAATCACTCCTCGATGGGATGACGCGTTCGTGCAGTCGTTCTGGCAGCGGTTTCGCGGCTTTGAGAAGGGTGTGGCTGACTGGAAGAGTAGTTTCTTCGCTCTTGAGCTACCGTCTCGTTTGTGGCGTATTAATTTCAATCAGGAGCTCATAGGCCCCATTTGGAAGAACCCCGCGATATTAACCAGAGCTGAGCTGGAGCAGGCTAACGCTTTGTTAGACGAGGACACCTGCTATCGCATCCGCGACTTCGCTTTATTCAAGCCTATGGAGGAGTGCGTTATGGGTGAGTCTGCCTCTTTTCATAATAATTTTTTTATTTTTTTTTAGTATGCTAACGCTCGGTTCCTAGGTGATACCGGCGTTCCTTTGAATGTTGTACCGCTCCAAACTTTACCAGCTTCCCCTCCTGCTGGAGGGTCCAATCAGGGACGCGCTCAGCCTCCCAGGAGGAGAACCAAAACGGTTGCCCAAGGAGGGCGAAGGTTCGGCGGTTCCACTCGAGCTTCTCGCTTCGTGGAGAATTGGCTACCGGATCGTCGCAAGGGGGCGGAGTCTAGCCAAACTGTGACAAGGTTGGTTGATAGTGACGATGAGGATACAGATGCTAAGCCTGACCTTTGTCATGCCTCTTCCATTGCTTCTTCCCTGGGTCGAAAAAGGCTCCGAGTGGATGCGAGCGAACAGGCTATCGGGACATCTTCTGCTGACGCGGCAACTGGTTCTACACCTATCGCTTCTCCTAGGGGAAGGACTTCCCAGCCAGAGAAAATTATTGGGGTGCCAGCCCCTACTTGTTTTACCGAGGCGGAGATTCCTCCGACAGCATGTCCTCCTCCTACAGCTGCCGTTCCTGATTCCCCAATTTCTCATTGTATTCCCGACGTGACGACCACATCTTCTGCTGCGGACTCAGCGGCTGGACCTTCGCCTAGAGCCCTTCCCGAGCTATTCTTTACTCCTATCACGAATGTGCTTACTGAGGGTTCAGTTCCGCCAATCAATCTTTCCTATGGTGGTCCTAATGATGCCCCAGCCTATCGCATGAACTTGGCAGGGTTCTGTTTTGACGGTCTTCGCGCTGCCGGGGTTCCTCAACCCTTTTCTAGAGATGAGTTTACCGCGCCCCTGATAGGGGAAATGATGAGCTCTCGGTCAGAGAAAGAGAAATTCCTTCAGCTTCCTCCAGCGGCCCGTCTTCGACATGTTGTGAATGATTCCTTGGATAACTTCCGCTATCTGAACTATCTGTTCGAGATTCACGATCGCGAGTCACGAAATTTCTCTAACGCAATTCACGTTCAAAAGGTGCAACTTGATAAGTCGGCGGACCATGCGAGACTGCTAACGTGTCTTTATGACGAGTCTCAAAAGAAGCTGAATAGAGAAAAGTCTGCCGGGAGAGCGAGAATGGAAGTTCTGGAGGCCGAGTTATCGTTAGAGAGAAAAAAGAATCTTCTTCTTTGCGAGGAGATGCTGGCCCGAGATGAAGAGTCTGCCAGGGCACCATTAAGGGAAGAGCTGCGAAAGAAGAAGGTTTTGGAGGCCTTTGTTTCTGGATTTGTAGCCCGTTTCAAAGGTAATCCTTCTGATCTGGCCCAGATTGCTGATTACGTTTCTGTTGTAATGGATGAGGTTGGTAAAGGTGGGAACGATTCTTCCACTCCGGATGGGGAGAGGGGCTGACGGCAACGGTAGCGCGCGATTTTCCTTTGACGGGTGCCTTAAGTTTCACGACGGGTTCCTGGTCCCTCCTTTGTTGCTGTTCCCGTTGCTTTATTTTATTCTTTGCTGGGGATTGTCTGATATTAATTCTTCTGTAATAACGCTGGCGTTATGTAACTCTTATTGCACCGTTTGATTCATTGTAATGCTACCGTTGCCTCTTCGTGCCGTTTGGTGGAGCTAGCGCTGCTTTTAGGTCATTAAATGTCGTAGTCCTTCATTTAATGCGATTTTGAAAAGTAATGATGGAGGAGGACACGTGTCCCTTCAGAGAGGCGCTCGAAGCAGGCTTCTTCTAGGGAGACTCGAGTACTGAAGCATTTCATCATTGTTTTAGACTTATTTCCTCTCGCACGTTTGTTTTAAAATTTATGCCTTCACGCGCGCGCTTCCCCTTCTGACGTGCTGCTTCGCCATGTGTCAACTGCTAATTGGTAGTGCCCTTTCAGGGTTATATATAATGTTTTCCCTACCTCCTTTTTCTTTTTTAATCTCTTCTTTTGCACGCTGTTAGGTATTTCACCAGCGCCGCTTCTTCTTTTCTGGTTCGAGACTGCTGGTATTCTTTTTGCGAAGGTACACACCTTTTTTCTTCCCTTCTTCTTTTTCCTTTGTTAATTATGGCTAAGACCCGTGCTAAAAAATCTTCCGAGGAAGGGGATCCTCCGAGGTCTGCCGGGGAAGAAAAGATTGATAATACACCCACCTCCCTTTACACGCTAGCCTTGATTAATCGCAAGCTTGCCGGGTCTAAGGGTCGATTTCCCCGAGATTATCCCGTTCGTGCTCCCTCTGAATCTCTTCGCCTGAACAACGTTTTACCCGCTAATAGTAGAATGCTGTATGCCAAGTTGTTTGACCATGGGTTTTGTCTTCCCCTTGACCCACTTGTGAAATTGTTGTTGGCCGATTCTGATCTGGCTCCGGCTCAGTTGAGCCCCAACGCGATTTGCGTTGTTAGTGCATTTGCCGTTTTGTGTCATTTTAAAGGGATTGCTTCTCCCACCTTGGCATTGCTTCGCGATATCTTCCAGTTATATTCCCGCAAGGGGGTTATATCGATATCCCCTCGTTATGAAGATGACTCCTTAAAGCCCTTCACCTGGAAACTCATGGGCATCGAGTCTTCTATTCCCTACTGGAAAGAAGAATTTTTTATTATTGATCTGCCTGAGCCTATGTGGAGGGCCGGCTTTAACGAGGAAATCAGAGATAGGGCCTGGGGTGATCGGAAACCCCTTTCCGACCTGAAGGACGACTGGTTGAAGACACTGCTTCAATTAGACTTCAGCGTCGATGCCCGTAAAGTGGCTAACGGGTTGGACATAGAGCAGTGCAAAAAGGGTGAGCGTT
The DNA here is from genome assembly GCA_963691705.1 of Viola odorata. Classification (NCBI taxonomy): domain Eukaryota; kingdom Viridiplantae; phylum Streptophyta; class Magnoliopsida; order Malpighiales; family Violaceae; genus Viola; species Viola odorata. The sequence goes on from OY829537.1 coordinate 75,506,984, forward strand.
TGACCTTTCCTTCTGCTCTTCCAAGAAGTGCTAACGCTAACGTTTTGTATTTGTGCAGTACCTCCACCCGGTTGGGAGCCAGAATATTTCCGAAGGAAGAGGAAACGAGAGCAAAGGAAGAGAGTCGAAATCGAAGCTCGAGCTGCCGCGGCTGCTACTGCTACCACCGCTGAAGGGGAAATTACTGCTACCGCTCCAGACGTTGCCCAACCGCCTCTTCGTACTCGCGCCGTAAGGAAGAAAAGGGCTAGGCAGATACGTACTACGCCTTCCGTTTACTCTCATACTGTCGCCTCTTCAGAGGCAACTGCTAGCCCGATTCTCTCTGGGATTCCTCTAGCCCCTTCAGATGCTCAAGTACGTATTTGTCTCTTCTTATGGTTTCCTTTTCTCTTCGTGCCACTTTCTCATTATACTTTGTGCTATCCAGGAAACCGCCACTATTTCCGCTCATTCTTCCTCTCAAGACGACATGTCTATGACAGACGTCCTTCGAGAGCGTCAAAAGAAGGCTCGTTATGAGTTTCAACAAAGCCTGACTTCATCTGCTGCCAATCCTTCTGGGGCTGTCCTCGGGGGTGTGCCAGTTGAGCAGCCGCAGGGTGCCAATTTTGGCGGTGGTCCTCAGGTTTTGAGTGATTCTCCAATTTATTCCAACCTGATGGCTCATCATGGCGAAGTGCTCGGGGGTGACGGGCTTTCTGTCCCTAACGCTGACGGTACCATTAATCGACCCTCTTCTCCTCCCACCTTGCTTTTTGTTCCAATGTCTCCTCCGATTGCTGCGAGAGGTGGCCCTACTCCCAGCTTGATGGTTCACACCTCAACTTATGCTCCTCTTCTGATGCCTACTCACTGGTTCAGCCTGCGCTCCTTCCGAGATAACTACTTGCAGTTTCCGCCGGATGCTCCTCCTGACTATGTCCTCTCATGTACCTCCTTATTGGCAGCTGAGATGATGTCTATTCCAAGAGAGAGAGATGCCTTTGCGTCTAGGAGCCAGCAGGAGCGTATAAACTTTCTTCGCTCCCAGCTATTTTCCTCGCTCTGCCATCTCCATTATATGGATGAAGAAAACGCTAGAGTGGAGGCAAACGGGCAGGGGGAGCTGAACAGACTACTATCAGAGCATCAGGGTTACGTGAATGCCATTGCTGCTGCCAAACAAGAGTCGGAGGTTGCCAAACAGGAGGCCGCGGTTGCTGCTCAGGAGGCAACAACTGCTAAGCAAGAGATGGAGGCTGCCAAACGGGAGGCCGCAGTTGCTGTTCAGGAGGCAACAACTGCTAAGCAAGAGCTAGAGGATGAGCTTCGTCAAGAGAGAAAACGGAACGCTGAGCTGTCCGCCGATCGCGTTCTTTCTGCTGAGAAGAGCCGTTGGTATTTGAAAGAAGGCGGGGGTATCATGTCTGATGGTTTTATGCTTAAGCATGGGATAGATAACCTCGACGCTGATTTTCTTGGTCGGTATTTTGAAGAGAGGATCGCCACCGTCACTGATGAGGGCTTTCATCGCTGGAGATCTACTCAGCAGGAAGGAGGCGGTGCATCACCTGCTCCTTAGACATCATTCTTGATACGCCTTTTTTGACTGTTGTGGCTGATGCGCCCCCTTTTGTTTTGTAATATTGACAATGTTACTTTTTCTTGATTAATCCGCGGCTTTGGACTTTTGTCATTTACCTTGTTTCTCCTTACTGCTTGTGAAATTGTCTGCCCATAACGTTTGCTGTGCTACCTCTGCACATGTTGCGCTCAGCTTTACGCCACCCTTTGTTGTTAAGGAGCAAACTCTAGCCTTACTAGGCCTGTCGTGACAGTGTTGTTACGGTATGGATCTCTTTCCAACTTTGATTCACCGGGTGTCAACCGCTCAGTTACTAGCTGGGGTATCCTTCCTTTTCGTATGTCGAAGATCGGCTTGGGGCGTGCCTCGTCTTAGTGAGCCGTCTGATCAAGACCGGTCATCACAAGGATATAATTTTCACTCCCAAGCGTTGAAACCTCACGTCTCTGGAACGTGCCTCGTCTTAATGAGCCGTCTATGTGAGCACGGTTACCACAAGGATAGGATTTTCACTTCCAGGACGGAGTTGGTCTCTCCTTGGGGTTGTGCCTCGCCTTAATGGGCCGTCTATGGGAGCACGATTGCCACAAGGATAGGATTTTCACTCCCAAGGATACCGGGGCGTGCCTCGTCTTAGTGGGCCGTCTATGTGAGCACGGTTGCCACAAGGATAGGATTTTCACTCCCGGGAGCGTTTGGGGTCGTGCCTCGTCTTAATGGGCCGTCTATGGGAGCACGGTTGCCACAAGGATAGGATTTTCACTCCCAACGCTTAGCCATGCCAGGGCCTGCCTCGTCTTAGTGAGCTGTCTGATCAGGACCAGCCATCACAAGGATAGGATTTTCACTCCTGGCATTCTTCACTATCTGCATTTTATCAACAGCAAACGCACAGGAAAATATATCTTGTTAGAATAACATTGATATTACCAGATAGGATGGGCTAGTTCCTGGCGTGGTATAGCTTCAGCCGAGCTATATTCCAAGAGTTCTGCAGGGGTATTCCCTCGAGCGTTTCCAAGTGGTAAGCTCCTCTTCCCACAACACGGGTGACGTGATACGGTCCATCCCAGTTTGGGCTGAGTTTTCCCATGCGTTGCCCTGCCGCTCGTCTATCTCTGAGCACTAAATCTCCAGCTTTGAGCAATCGCTCTCTCACTTGCCGGTTGTGGTATTGTGCCATTTTTCTTTTGTAGTGCATAGTTTTCAGGAGAGTTTCCTCATGTGTTTCCGGTAGGGCGTTAAGGTTAGCACGTAACCTTTCCTCATTATTTTCTTCTTTGAAATGAGCCACCCGAAGGCTCATCGTTCCGATCTCAACCGGTGTGACAGCTTCAGTTCCGAATGCTAACGCAAATGGGGTCTCTCCAGTGCCGACCTTGACAGTCATGCGATAGGCCCATAGTACGTATGGCAGTTCGTCTGGCCATTTCTTCTTAGATCCTTCCAGGTTTCTTTTGATGCCACTAAGGATGCCGCGGTTGGTTACTTCTGCCTGGCCATTGGTTTGAGGGTGCGCCACGGAAGAGAACCTTTGTTTGATCTAAAATTCTGCACACTGATCCCTGAAGAATTTGCTTGTGAACTGCGTTCCATTGTCGCTGATCAGTATGCGCGGCACCCCGAATCGCATTATGACTTGGTGTTTGAAAAAATGCCAAATTTTTTCAGTGGTGATGGTGGCTAACGCTTCGGCTTCGGCCCATTTTGTGAAGTAGTCTACCGCCACGATCACGAATTTCAACTGAGATCTAGCCTTTGGAAACGGGCCTAAAATGTCAATGCCCCATTTGGCAAACGGGCATGGAGCGATTATTTCTGAAATTTGCGCGGCCGGTTTTCAAGGAATCCTAGCATATTCCTGACATTTCTGACAGGTTTTCACGAAGTTATGGCAATCTCCTCGTATTGTGGGCCAGTAGAATCCCGACCGAAACACTTGGGCTGCCAGTGTATCGCTGGCGATGTGCATGCCGTATATCCCTTCGTGAATTTCTCGTAGCACATGCAAACCTTCTTGCTCTGTTATGCACTTAGTGGCAGGATGGGAAAAACACCTCCGTACTAACTCTCCGTTGTAATATGTGCATCGCGCCGCTCGTTTCAGGATTTTCCTCCTTTCCGTCCTCCCCTCTGGCAGCTTGTCATGTTTCAGATATTCTATCACTGGGGTTCTCCAGTCGCTTTCTATTTCTTCCACACAGAGCGATGCTTGTTCTTCCATGAAAGAGGGTATGGATAACTCCCCGTAGTGCACTTCGTTGGGTATGAAGGCTTCCACGTTGGCTGCCATCTTGGCAAGGCTATCAGCCTCTTCATTGTTTTCTCTAGGGATATGTTCAAAGGTGACCCGAGTGCTTTTTTTCTGCATCTCCGACAGCTCACACTTTACTTTGGCCAAGTATTGAATCATGATGGGTTCTCGGGCTTGGGAGTTTCCTAGGACTTGATTTTTTGCTCCGTCCACATGAATAACCCATGAGTCCGCTAACGTTTCCGGGTACGGTAGGCATGAATTTTCTGGTTCTTCCTCTGATGGGTCTGCTGACGCATCTTTGGTGAATGTGCATTCCGCAATGAAGTCTGCTAACGCTTGGGCTTTAATCGCCGGTCTGGCTCTGTACTGCAACCCATATTGTTCAAGCTCGATCGCCCAAATCAACATCCTCCCTAAAGACTCAGGCTTTCTAAAGATGGCCTTTATCTTTGAAGGGTTGGGTTGGATTGGATACCCTTCCGGCTGACCACGTAGCCCAAGAATTTACCCGTTTGGAATGCGAACATACACTTTCGTGGATTCAGTTTCATTTTGTACTTTTTCATCACATTGAAAACTTCTTCCAAATCAGCAAGGTGGTCTTTGAAGCTTCGACTTTTAATCAGGATATCATCCACGTAAGCCTCTATATTTTTCCCGATTTGCTTTTCGAAAACCTTATTCGCCATGCGCTGGAATGTTGCCCCGGCGTTCTTCAGCCCAAACGGCATTGCGGTGTAGCAATATGTAGCCCTAGGGGTGATGAAGGAAGTTTTTTCTTCGTCTTCTATGGCCATAGGGATTTGGTGATACCCGGAGTTAGCATCTAAGGAGCTCAGGTAGGCGTACCCAGCAGTTTGGTCGACCAACTGGTCGATTCGGGGAAGGGGATAGCAATCTTTGGGGCAGGCGCTGTTCAAGTCGGTGAAATCGATGCACATGCGCCAATCGCCGTTAGGCTTAGGGACTAACACAGGGTTAGCCAGCCAGGTTGGGTATTGGACTTCTCGGATGAAGCCCGCATCTGTGAGCTTTAGTAGCTCTTTCTCGATGGCCGCTATCTTTTCTGGTGAGAAGGCGCGTCATTTTTGTTGGACGGGCTTAGCGTCGAGGCTAACGTTTAACCGGTGTTCTGCGACCTCTCGCGAGATTCCTGGCATGTCTGCCGGTTTCCACGGGAATTCTCCTTTATATTTTCTTAACAGTCGAGCTAACTGCACATTCTCTTCAGGGCTTAGTTTCTCGCTGATCAAGAGGTTCGCTTCACTGTCCTCTCCGACAGGTATTGACATCATTTGATCGAGCGGTTGAGTACGCTTTTCGTCTTTATCATCAAAGGGATCATCTGCCACGCAAATGTAGCGGTCACAACTCCTTTGAGTCATAAGCGAATAACACTCAGCTGCCAGTTTCTGGTCTCCTTTGATTGAGACCACGCCGTTCCACGAGGGGTATTTCATCCGCAGGTGTTTTTGGGATATCACTGCCCCGAAACAATTGAGGAACGGTCGCTTGGAGGTAACGTTAAGTCCACGACCAGGAATAATAGCTCTTCAGATCGCTTGGAGGTGTCTTCTCGAAAGTACACTGGCAAGGATGTTATTCCGGCTACCGGAATCGGTGCCCCATCAATCCCAACAATTGGCCTCATGCATGGCGCTAGCTCGCCGTCAGGGCGTTTCATCAAATTATATGCTTCCAACGAAAATAGATTTACTGCGCTCCCGTTGTCAACAAGGGTTCTTCTCACCCCGTGACTTCCAATGACAGGTGTTACTACCAACGCGTCGTTATGCGGGAAAACAATGCCTTTTTCGTCTTCTTCTGAGAAGGACAATATCATTCTGTCTAAGGCACTGATCGCCTCAATTTTTACCTGCGCGTTTTCTCGCTTGCGCTTTTCCCCAGGATTGGGCGTTTGTGGTATAGCCTCCTCGAAGTAGGGTGTTCCCCCGGTGATGATATTAATCATAGGCATCTCATCGCTATGAACAACGAGAGCTTCTCTATTTTGTCCAAGGGGAATGGCGTTAGCCCCCGTGGCGTGTGAAGGCGTTTGCCTCTGATCAGTTGTCATTCCAGTTGGGTTATTCCTGGCCTCTTCTCTTGCCTTGGTGGCAAATTCTCTGAGGTAGCCCTCTTCGACCAATCGCTCTATGGCCAATTTCAGTTCTCTGCATACATCTGTCGAATGTCCCTTGACCTTGTGGAACTTGCAATACGCGTTTTCCCTTCCTCCCATGATCACTCCTGGCTTCACAGGAGCTGGATATCTAATGGGCAGATTTCGCTGTTGGACTATCGCTAGGATTTCAGCCCTTGAGAGTATAAGAGATGGAAGGTCAGGATCATATATACGGCTCTTTGGCGGATCTGCTTGTTTTCGAGTGGGGGACCCTTCGGGTTTTCCTTTCGAGATATTGCCACTCTGCCGGTTAGAGGCCTTGACAGTATGCTCTTTTCGTTGTCCATGATCCTCAGTGGGTCGCGTGTCAGGGGCGCTGCTATGCGGGGCGTTAAGGGCCAAGTATGGGTCCGTTGGCATGTTTCGGATCCATTCCCTATTTTCCTCCTCTTCCATCCTCGCATAATTATGCGCTTTTAGCCTCAACGCATCCAGGGTTAGCGGCGGGTCCACCGTTAACGTGTCTCTCAATTTCCCGTATCGACAATTGTGTTTCAGGGCCTCAACCGCAAAATCAATAGTGACCCCTGGCGTTAGGGACATTTCAAGATCAAATCGACCTAAAAAGTCGTTCAATGATTCCTGCGGTCTTCGATGAATATCGAATAGTGCAGCTGCTGACTTCCTGATAGGAATTGCCGTGCTAAACCGACTTTTGAATTTTTCTTCCAGTTGAGAAAAATTATCAATAGACCCGGCCGGGAGTCCCTCAAACCAAAGACGTGCCACTCCTGACAGCGTCATTACGAAGATCTGACATAATGCAGCATCACTGCGGGTTTGGAATTGCACAAAGTCTTTCACCTTATTGAGGTGAGAAATGGGATCTTTCGTGCCATCATATGATTCTGTAGGGAGTTTCACATGCCGATGGACCCTGTGGTGCCTGACACGGTAAGTGAACGGATGGCCAGCGTTACTATCAGGGACCCCACGAGGCTGATGCGGGTGTGGAATTTCAACATCATATCTGGGATTCTAAGGGTCATATTCTTGGTGCCGCCTAGGAGATCGGCTACGGCTTCTTGGAGTTCAAGCTCGTCGACCTCTGTTGCTAGATCTCTCAATGTATCTAGGAGATTGCTCTCGGAATATCTCCCCCCGCCGATCATCCCAGTGTTCTCTGTGCTTATCATGTCGGCGGGCTACCTCAGGGATAGAGATTTCCCCCCTGTATTGTCCAGAATGTTCAATAGGTCCTCGCGTGAGTGGCGGGACATTTATGGGGGCCGAGGAAAAAGGTAAGGAGGACGGGAGTCCCCTAGATCGTCGGGGCGATATTGGTCGTTCGTTGACAATGGACGGAGTGAAAACTATTCGGGAGGACATACCAGGTCTCGAGGCATGAGGAGTAAATCCAGCAGCCATCTCTGTCAACTGATCCAATTGAGCTTGCGAAAAGGTTGTTTGCTTCACCTATCGCGGATCTACTTGCTTAGGGGGTAGAATGACTGGTTCCCGATATGTGGGAAAATGGGGAACAAATCTGGAATGTAATTTCTTCCGTACTCTGCCCCGGAGGAGGATCTGATTCTCCCGCAGTGACATCTTGCACTGGAGTAGAGATATCAGAGGTAGCGAAAGCAAAAAGTCATCAGTGGGTGTTGTAGGGGTTGCTGGAGGATTGGGACAGCGCGAGATCTGACTCCGAGGCCATAACCCTTCTAGCTTCGGGGAGGAAGGAGCTTGGTTATTAAGGATGCTCACTTAATAAAACCCACACTCTCAATGAAAGCACCAATTTGATAAGAATTTGTCTTCTGCCGAAGGATATATGGAGAAATTGGTCCTCTCAGATCAGTGCCCACGGCGGTCCGCAGTACCTGCAATACGCCGGAGGGGGTCTCCGGCGGAAACACTCCGATGCTTAAGTCAGTATGTGTAGTGAATTTGGTAGAGCTTGGGCCAGTAATTCGTGCTTACCTTCCTCCTTTGTGGGGGAGGTATTTATAGATGAAACAAGCGTTTCTGCGCGAGTAAGTTTGCTAGGGAGCAACCGGTCCCGTCAGGGGCAGGGGTTTGCCCATGTTGTGATATACTGTCAGGGCGGTGCGCGGAGATATGGTTGTTACCCAGGCGAGGTAACGGTTGGTGCGTTTCCCTTGGGGTGGGATGACACCTCTAGTTGTCCAGAAGGTGGATGTGGGGACCCCCCCTTCGTGATGTCAGCTCTCCTAGCGTTAGCCTCTTAACGGGGGAGATGACAGCCTCGACCCTGCCGTGGAGGTAGGAACAGTGGTTCCGATCTTTCCATGCGGGATAAGAGACGGAAATACCCTTGTCGTTAGGTGGATTGTTATCAAGCTACTACATTGTGCTTACCTTGCTTGTATTGTATATGATAGGGAAAGGACTCAATAAATTCCATCCAAGTCGTGTGACATCTGTTCAACTTGCCTTGTCCCTTGAGATACTGCAAGCTAAGGTGATCCGTGTGGATAATAAATTCTCACGGCATCAAGTAATGCTGCCAAACCTCGAGTGCGCGCAGAAGGGCATATAGCTCCTTGTCATAAGTCGGGTACCGAAGTTGAGAATTCTTTAACTTCTCACTGAAGTAGGCTATGGGCCGTTTCTCCTACATTAACACAATGCCAATCCCAAGCCCATTCGCATCGCACTCCACCTCAAATGCCTTATCGAAGTCGGGTAGAGCTAAGATGGGCGTCGAGGACAAGCGATTCTTAAGCGTTTGAAACGCGTCTTCTTGCGATTGCTCCCACCGCCTGTAAAAACTCACAAGGCGGTAAAATGAGTGCACATCACTCGCGTTCATTGGGGTTGGCCACTCCTTGATTGCCTTAACCTTCTCTTCGTCAACCTCCACACCTTCTAAGCTGACAATGAAACCAAGAAAACTAACTTGCTCCAAAGCAAAAGACCACTTGGTTAGCTTAGCATAAAATTGTTGCTCACGTAGTGTAAGAAAAACTTCTCTAAGATGTGAAACATGCTCATCAATGGATTTGCTGTAAATTAATATATCATCAAAATTAACTACAATAAACATACCAATAAAATGTCTAAGAACATGATTCATTAATCTCATAAAATTATTAGGTGCGTTAGTTAACCCAAATGGCATGACCATCCACTCGTAAAGTCCATACTTAGTCTTAAAAGTTGTTTTCCACTCATCACCTTCTTTCATGCGAATTTGATGATAACCACTCATTAAATCTATCGTAGAAAATATTTGGCTACCACGTAATTCATCTAAAATATCATCTAAACGAGGTATAGGGTGTTGATACTTTATAGTGATTTTGTTGATTGTGCGGCAGTCGACACACATGCACCAAGTTTCGTCTTTCTTTGGAACTAAGATCACGGGAACAACGCATGGTGATAAGCTCTCCCTCACATAGTTGCGGCTAAGCAACTCGTCTACTTGCCTCTGTAATTCTTTGGTCTCCTCGAGGTTGCTCCTATATGCTGGCCGATTTAGGATAGTCGATCCGGGCACGAAATCGATTTGATGCTAGATTCCACAAATAGGTGGCAGACCCGGAGGTATCTCGTCGGGCATCACATCCTTAAACTCCTGCAAAACATCAGTAATACTAACATGTAAAGAATTTGAAGAGTTAGGTTTAGAAGAATTTAAGCAAAACGCTTTAAAGCGAAGAAGAATTAAGGGGTGGCTTGCGCCAAAATTGGATTTTTGTAAAATCAACACTTGCCCACTATAGCATGCTCACTCTTTTCATGCGTGTATTTTCCTCTTGCATGCTCTTTTTTTTCATGCAGGCTATTTTGCTCACTTTCGCTCTTCCCATGCTCACTCTTTTCATGGGAGTTGTTTTTCGCACAACTTCACTCCACATGCTCTCTATTTTCATGTGAGCTTTTTTTCTCTCGATTTCTCTCTTTCTTTTCAAGACTCAGCCCTCCTTTTTCTCTCTCAATCTTCCTTGTAATTTCATATTCAGCATAGGAATTGATCAACCACTATTGATCCTCAAAAACCTCCATCGGTGTCAAAGGCGCAAGGGTGAACTTATTCCCATCTTCCACCAACTTATACCGATTAGTCCTTCTTTTGTGATTAGCCTCCCTATCAAATTTTCATGGTCATTCAAGTAAATCATGACTTGATTCCATTGGAATGACATCACAAAGGATTTCATCCTTGTACTTGCTGATGGAGAACTCAACCAAACTTGTTGCGATACTTTTAATTCACCACCGTCGTTCATCCATTGCAATAAATAAGGCTTCGAATGCTTATGGTTAGCAACCCTAATTTTTGCACCAATAATGTACTCACACAATTCGTACAACTCTCATTATCAATGATCAAAGAGTATACCTTCTTATTGATCCAACAACGAGCGTGAAAGAGGTTTTCTAGCTGTTCTTCCTCACATACCTCGGCCTTAGGTTGAGCTCTAAGGTTGCGCCTAACCACAAGATTGACGTTATGACCGGAGACCTTAAACTCACCATCATCCGAACTGTCCTCTTCGACTTCTTACTCCACTCTCTCGGACTCCTCAACCTCTTGATCATCATCTGATTCTAGATCTTCTTTTTCCCGTATTAATAAGATACGCTTATTAGGGAATTCGGCTTGCCTATGACCTCTCACGACACACTTGAAGCAAACAATATCCTTAGTTGGAACTCTATTGGCTAGAGTAGAAGTAGGATTATTGTTGCTGCCATTTCTAGAAGGTACTTGAGCAGTTGTCGCACCCTTGGTGCCATAATTGTACGGTAGTACCTTCGGTGGTTCCCTTGCAGCCTTACTATCCTTAGTCCACGGCGTCTTCTTCCATGGAGTGGTTCCCGAAGTCTGACTAGGATAAGAAGGCCTCACCTTTAATTGCCTCTTTATCTTAATGGTCATATGTAGCATCTCCTCCAAACTAGTGTAATGCGTAAGTTCCAACGCATTGCCCATCTCTCGGTTAAGGCCATGAAGAAACCTTGCCATTGTAGCATCCTCATCCTCAAGCACTTGCGCTCTAGCTAGCGCTATTTCCATCTCATTGAAATAATCTCCCACACTCTTACTGATTTGTGTCATGGTCTGCAATCGTTGATGTAGGTCTTGGTGGAAGTAAGCGGGCACAAATCGTTTCCGCATTAGGGTTGTCATTTGTGCTCAAGTCTGAATTGGGCCTGCGCCAACCCTTGCGCTTGTCTTATGAAGCTGGTCTCACCAATGAATAGCATACCCACTGAATTAGACCGAAGCCAACTTAACTTTCTTGTCCTTCGAGTAATTATGGCAAAGAAAAACTGATTCCATTTTTCTTTCCCACGATAAGTACGCGTCCGGATCATCCTTACCCTCGAAGGATAGGATTTTCAACTTAATACTCCCAAATTGGAGTCGAATCTCTCTTCATTCCTAGGCTTCTGCTCATGAGCTCGGTCACACCTATCATACCTAAATCCATCAACCTCGCGCTTCCTCACGTCACTGCTCATGGAACGCTTGGTTATCATCGCGGTTTGCATTCCTACGGGGATTGCGCAAAGGTATGCGTCGATGAGTTGTGTCATCAAGTGTGGGTCCAATCACAAACCACGTTTCCACATCTCCTCCCCCAACATAAACTTTGGGCAATCCTCCAAACAAACCCCTAGTGTCCCCTTATTCCTGAGGTATATCATACATATGCCCAGCATTTCTCGGATTGATATTTTATGTAAAGTGCAGAGTGGGCACTTATTCTTTCTTTTCAGAAGACTCATTCAATATATTTTCCAAGGCGTCGAACCTCGCAGTAAGGTTCTTAAGGATGGTAACAAGGTCTGTATTTTCAACTCCCTCTGCTCCTCCTGACATTCCTAAAAATTCACAACACAAACAAACAGCGTAAAATTACACTAATCCTAGAACTCCATCACGTGTTTACTCTTTTGTTTAAACTCTCTATTAATCTCACCAAATCACTTACAATTTTCTGCAATTGTTCACACATAAACGTTAGTGACTGGAGAATTTCAATGAAAGCTTCCAAGAAGACACGCAAAGAAAACTAGCTTAAAAATAACTTTGACGTAAGGTACTCGAGTAATTGCAAAGATCAACCAATTAAACAAGTACGCTAGTAGAGTAGAGTTCAATGTATAGGAATCAAGAAAAGCTCAAATTGACTCGAAGCAACTCAAATAATTCACAAAGCTCGCGAATGAAGGTGTGTGCGATTTAGGGTTGCAACTTGCAAATTCAAAATCTTTGTGTCCTTTCTCCAAATCGAGTAATTATTTTTGCTACAGTTCCAGAATTTATTCTAGCATTTTGTATTTTGATTCTTTTGCTGTTTCGAATTTTTTATTTATTATTATTTTTACTCTTGGAACTAAATAAAAATTAATTTAAAGACTCTTTTTGGTATTTTTGACACTTTTTGAACGGAATTTAAAGACTCACAAATTGCAACCATAATTTGTTGAACAGACGCACACAAATAAGATCTAGAACCCTAGATCGACTTGATACACAATTAGCTAATACACGAGATGCAAGGAGATTGATTTTAGATCGGGATATAAGAATAATCAATCTAAACAAAGAAAACTTGAAACATAAAGGATAGATTACCAAATCGTAGAACGCCTTTGCTCCGCTACCAACTGATACGATCCTAGTTGTGTAGGATACGTAACACGCTCTTTGTGATCTAGTTCTAGGCTTGGATTTTGATTGCGGAAGATAAACTCAACAAATATGAGCTTAGACCTAAAGACAACCTGTGTCAACCAACCTAATCGATTTCAAGTGAGGTTCTTGAGACGATCCCTCAACCTATATTCAACCTGTGAATATCAACCTCGGGCGATGAATCAATGGGATAAACTTACGAGTTTTACTTGCTATCCTAATCGAGTGTTCGAACTCAATGAGGGAAAAGGTTCACGATGGACAATTGAGAAAATTCTTTCTGAATTTGATTGAAAAATAACGTAACCTTACATTGAAAAATGTGGCTCCTTTAAATAAGAAGCCCGAAATCCTTACATTAGAAGTCCTACTTCTAATTGAACTTATAATTAATTAATTAAACTAATTATAAATAAATCCAAACTAATTTAATTAACAATAAAATAACTAATTAAAAATTGGAAACTTGAAGATTCCTTCTTGGCACAAAACTGGTAACCCGTTGGCGTGATCATGTCAAGCGTCCTTCAGAAACATCTCTTGCCTCTGTTTTGGGTGTGATCACGCCAAGGCTAGGCGTGATCACGGCAACGCCCTGCTTCAATTTTCACATGCCGCTATTTTGGGCGTGATCACGCCAAGGTTAGGCGTGATCACATCAAATCTAGTCTGGCCCATGAGAAACGTCACAAGACGCGGGCTCCTCTCACATAGCACAGCTTCTTCGATGAGTGTCTCACACTGTAATTCCTTGTAGAGAAGCTGTGAAAGTCGCGCTTGCAGCTCCTTGCTCCTCGCGCGGGTCATTGATCCAGTAGGTGGTAAAGGCAATCCTGGATTCGCATCACGAAGTACACTTCAATGAAAAATAACCCATCTAATTCGAAGTCAGCACCATAGAAGTCGACACCTTGGAAGAAAGACAACAAGACCGCACCTAGCGCACCTAAGGTTTTCCTGTACACCTATGGAAAACAATGTACTATGAGTTCTTCTCAAGATAATCCAATCACCACTTCTTGTTCTTCTACTCCTTCTACTAAAATCCCCACAAAGGACATTGTATGATTTAAGAAATGAAAGTTTAAATTGGGTTTAATAACAAGAAATAAATCAGCTCAATCCGTTTGATTTAATTTCTCACTTTTCACTCACAAGAGACATTCCCTTTTCTATTCTTTTTTTTCTTTTTGTCTTTACTCTGCAACTATCAGCTGCTATTGTAACAAAAGGAGAAAATAATGTAGCGACTCCTTTTGAACATTCCTTTTGTATGTTACCACAAGAGGTAAGTAGTGTAAGTGAGTGAGTGTAAATGAATAAAATTGTTGGTTGTTTCTTCTATAAACACAATTAAATGGAAACATATGATGGGAATGGATCAAACACCAATTTTCCCACAACCAGCTCAAGAATTCTCAAGAACACATTCGATTGTACCTAGTTGAAATTTCTGATTTACTCGAAAATTGGGAAAACAAATGTGGAATGAAATACTCTTGACTCTAAACACTTTTGAGACTCAGCACAACAAATTTCAACCAAGAAGGAAGAAGAAAATTCGATTGAAAATCAATGAACAAAAACTATCAGCTATATGAACACCAAGAACACCAAAATCTGGGAATCCGCCACTTTCAAATTCAGTGCTCAAATGGTTTAGAACTTCACCAATAGCTCAGAAACTCAAAACCAACACGGATCTCACAATAATAATGATTTTCCTGACAGAAATTTGTAAAGATTTTAATAGAAATCAAACGCCCAAACTGATAACTCAAGGCAGCAAAGCTCCGCTACCACTTGATGCGATCCAAGCTCTTTTAATGAGTTGGAACATATGATCCTTGCGGTTTGGATCTAGCCCGAGTTACCAACAAAACCAGTCGATTGCAAACAAAAATAAGGAGAATCGCAGAAGGAAAGAGATGGAGGTTGCAGCGGAAAGAGAGAATAACGAAGGACAGAAAATAGAATCAATAATGATAGATTTGCAGTTAGAAATTCAATCTAAAATGAACAATCAACATTAAACAATCAAATCCAACTTGTAATTAATCATCCACCAACAGAAATCCAGGATATTCAATCGATACACAAATATCCCAAAGTTCGTATCGATTTCAACAAAAACCACAAACCAAAGCTTGGAGACAAAGGGTATTTTACTTGCAAGGAATCAAGGAGTCTCCTAGACTTGATTCTCACAAGGTGAGTTTAAGGTGTTTAGAGGGAGGAGTATTCTCAACTCTAGTAATAAACACTTAGACAAAAACTGACTAAAATGAGAAGAAAGTTTATTATTTATACTAGTAAGTAGAAATGGATCCGATAGAGGTGTTGTTGGCTATTGGTACCCATTAGATTCCTGGACGGTTCGATCCGCTGGAGTTTTCGGTAGTTAGTTACTCCCGGTAAGGTGCGCATTCCCGATAACTCTCCTGAAGTCTCCCGACAGTTGTTTGCTACTAGTAACTCTCCTGAAGGCTTCCGATAGTTGATTGCTCACGGTAACATGCATGTTCCTGATAACTCTCCAGGAATCTTCTGGTAGTTGATTGCTCCCGGTAACTCTCCTGAAGACTTCTAGTAGTTGATGTCTCCTGGTAGTTTTTGGCTCCCAGTTACTTTCCCAAAAGCTTCCAGTAGTTGATTGCTCCCGGAAAGGTGCACATTCGGCTCTTGGTTTCTGTTATAATGTTCAATTGCCATTAAGGTTTGCCTCTCGGAATGGGAAGTTTCTGTCTTAATCCCTACCTCAATCCATAACGCTAGTTTCTTGGCATTGCTACGTGTTATCGGTCCTCCTGGCACTATATCTTACTCTTCTAGCTTTAAGGTAGGCGTGATCGCATCATGTTTACTCTCATTGATATGATCCTAGTTGTGTAGGATGTGTAACACGTATTTGATCTAGTTCTAAGGCTTGGATTTCACGCGGAAGATAGAAAACTAAACGAGATGAGTTAGACTCAAGCAAGAGACCTGCCTTGCTTAATCTAAATCGATACAAGTGAGGGTTTTGATTTATAGGTTAGGCTCAGACTCACACCTAGGAGAAAGCTACCTAAGGGAAATGAAATCAATGGGGTCGAAACTTTGGGTTTTACTTGAAATCAATCCTAGCTTTTGGGACTAAAGATTGGAACAAGGTTCACGCATGAACAATTGAGAAAACTTCTCTGGGTTTTAATTATCAAAAATACTGTAACCTTACAATGAAAAAGATGGCTCCTTTAAATAGGAGAAACCTAAATCCTTACTTAGAAATCCTAATTCTAATTAAACTCCTAATTAAGTAATTACTTAATTATAAAACAAATCCAGAAATTTTAAGTAATAATAAAAGAAGTAATTGTAAAATAAAAGTCTTGAAGTTTCCTTCTTGACGCAACACTTGAGCTTTCCTTCTTGGCGCAAAAGTTGAGATTGCGCAAAACTGGGAATCGAGGGCGTCATCACGCCGAGGCTTGACATCATAGCATCGAGCAGCCTTCAGCTGCGCCTGGTGCTTCTATTTTGGGCGTCATCACACCGTTATCCTAGCGTGATAACGTCGGGAAGGCGTGATCACGTCGAAGGCACGACGTGATCACGTCGAGGCTGCGAACCAGCATCGACACACTTCTAGAATGGCCGTCATCACATCGTTGTTCTGAGGTGATGATGTCGTGACTGCTTGGGATTTAGCGGCCCTCTCTGGAATGGGCATCATTACACCGAGAGGTGGTGTGATCACGTCAAGACCAGTCTTGGTCATCAAGCTCGTTGCTCAGTTCCTTGCTCTCCTCATGAGCCATCGGTTCGGTGGGAAGCACAGGCACTCCTTGCGATGCGTATGCGCTAGGATTCACACCATTCCCTCCCTCTTGGGAAGGATTCATCCTCGAATCCAAACCTGACCTACAGTACAATACCTTAAGTTAGTATCACTTAAAGGCACGATCGAGGGATAAAGATTACCTAAGACATTTTGAATATCGATATGTGTTGTGATAGGGTGGGTAGACCCATCTCTCTCCCTCAAGACTGCTTTGTTTCACTGGGTAGGTAACCATTGCTGGTGTAAGAACATCTTATCCCAATCTACTACTTTTAAGAACAACCTTGAGTTCCTATGGTATCTCATATCCGTCTGAGGAATACCTAAGCGATCCATGTGAATCCTTGCTTGCTCAAATGGTATCTTTGTCATCACCGAGTCCTTGTCAATTCCTAAACTTGCATAGTACCTTAAAGACAAAGGATTTAGCAGTACCACAAGTATAAGTCCATAAGCGAATTTGTTAGAAATATATAAAACTGAAAAATCATGAACAAACTCAAACTTACAGACCAACGAATACCCTACAACCCCAAGACGTCGTTCTTCCTCCCTAGACATAACTACTTCTTCCCGATACTCACTAGACCTTTTATTAAATTTGTATATCCACAAACAATCCTTAAAGGTGAACGACCCAATCTTTAGCTCTTCAACACTTTCGTCATTAAATAAATTAATACTAGTAGTATTATAAAGATCAGTAATGTCAAATTACTCATTCAAATCAGACCTAAGAAACGAGAGACGCAACAAACCTTGACTACTAGGATTAGTCGCACTAGTCTCACTTACAATGCCATAGTCCTTGTGTTTCCTAGATAGTAGCGCGTTGTGATTCACCTCTGGTCTCAATTCATCAACTTGCTGCACATAAGAAGAAACAATAGAAATAGGGAACTCAAATGTGTTAGGGTTAGAGGTGTAAGGCCAATAATTAAACGGTTTCGTACGGCTCATGCCAAAACTATTTTTGCGAATCATTAATGCCTTCCTCACATCTCTCTCTTTGGCATAGACACTCAAATTCTTTTCACTCTCTTTTTTCTTTTTTATAAATTCCAATATCTGCATGCTCACTCTTATCATGCATGTGTTTTCCTCTCGCATGCTTTCTTTTTTCATGCAGGCTGTTTTTTCTCACATTCGCTCTTCACATGTTTTTTTTTTATGTGAGCTATTTTCCTCCCTAATTCCCTCTTTCCTTTCAACACTCATCTCTCTTCTCTCTTCTCTCTTTTCCTTTCCTTGAGATCTCATACTTGGCATAAGCCTTGATAAGCCACTATTGATCCTCACAAATTTCGAGTGGTGTTAATGGTGCAAGAGTGAATTTCCGTCCATCCTTCACTAGCTTGTAGTGATTGCTTCTCCCATCATGATTTACGTCTCTATCAAATTGCCACGGCCGGCCAAGTAGTAGTGATAAGCTCAGGCTTCCAAATGGAAGAAACCGAGCTTGGAAATTCTGGGAGGATCTAGCTCAGAGCTGCAAGAACAAGAAAAACACAAGAAAAGAACAAGATAGATGGATATAAGGAAGGAGTTAGGCAGCGGAATTAAGAACATGAAATTAAAAGGCGGTAATACCGGCCATGAACTTGGAATTGAAAAGGTGGCTCAGCCAACCATGAACTTGAAATTAAAATTCAGAATTGAAGAACAGAACTTAAAGGTGGCTCAGTCAACCATGAACTTGTAACTTAAATGACAGAAATTTAGATTGGGGAATTGAAATTGACTTCAATTGAAAAGACTGAAATTAGAGAATGGAGATTGGAGATTGGAGTTTGAATTGGAGATTGGAAGATAGACTTGGAGATTGGAAGATTGAAATGGAGATTGGAAGGTAGACTTGGAGATTGGAAGATTGAAAGCTTGAATTAACTTAACTTGAAATGTAAATTGCAATACAAAGAAAGTAAAGGCTTCAAGAGCTCATGTTTTTCAATTTATCAAAGTCTCCCTAAGAAGTGAAAAGAGCTAGCTATTTATAGGAAAAATCACACAAGTTGACGGTTGCTACAGTAACTTCGTTCTGCTATAGTAACCTCGTCTGCTACAGTGACTCCGTCTGCTATAGTACTCTATAAATAGTAACCTTCTATATATATTTTGGATTTTTGATGGTTTCACACTGGATTTTTGGCCCTTCGACATGGTGTACGATTGCTTAGTAAACCAATGTGTTGAGATAGGTGTGATCGTATCATCACCTTTCCCTTCGAAAGGATTCGTCCTCGAATCCATTTCTTCAAATCCTTTCTCGGCCATTTGGGTCTTATCTTGTTCACAACTTGTGTACACATACTCATGTCTTCGTTGCACCAAGGTCACCGTCTTCATCTCACCTACATACTTAAAAGCACTTGAAAATAAAGGTGAGACACTAAAGGGGCGCAAGTGCGCATGTTTATCCACAAGTTTATCCAAGGTAAAATCAGTCTCATTATTTGCATATTGATGCACATAATTTCTTAAATTTTCATGTAAAGTGTGGATGGCATCACAAGTCATAGAATGAAAGATATGATAGTTCTCCTTCTCTCTTCGACTTTCAATAATGAGCCAAGAAAATTGAGCACTACTTGTATTCACAATGCATTTGAAAATACCAAACAATTTCCGCAAGAGAAAACATAATTTTTTGTTGGATTTAAACCAATTAGTTCTCAACAATTTTGGTCCAAAAATTGGTTCTCTCTCATCACACAACACGTTCATGATATTCCAAGGCATGTCACACACAAGCAATTCATGTATGCTAAAATTAGAGATGCAAGATTTATCATGTTTGTACAAGAAATGATCATACTTGATGAATTGCAATTGAGGTGTTTTAGCATATGCTTCAAAATTTTCATTCAAGTATTTATCACGTTCAATTTGACAAGGAACATAATACTCGGTTGGGTATGGAGAACTTACCATGATTTTGCTCCCTTGTGAGCACACTTGTGGAGTGATTTCGGTTCCAATGTTTCTTAGGGTGGGTAATTCATTTAACACCTTCTTGGGAAGTATTTTTCCAGCTTCTTTGCTACAGAAAACAATTGGAATGGGTAGAGGAGAAAGGTTAGAAATAACAATAGGTGAAGTTTGTTCACTTTGCACACACTCCACTATCTCAATTTCTTCACTCTCTCTTCGCTCAATTTGTTCACTCTCAATGGCATGCTTACTGTTTTCATGCCGTGTATTTTTCTCGATATTTTCTCGCTCAAGATCACTCTTTTTTATCTCATTTTTAATGGTATGCTTGCTGTTTTCATACCGTGTCTTTTCCTCAACTCTTTCTCTTTTCTCTCGCTCATTCTCACTCTTTTTTATCTCAATGACACACTCATTTTCATTCTTTTTTTTATCTTGCTTAGGTGGAGGGCCTAAGATAGAAGTGGTTTGGATTGGTGGTTCCTTAGGTAGAGGGCCTAAGATAGAATGATTTTGTGGTTTAGATGGAGGGTGGGAGGAGATTCGGTTTTGCATCAAGGGAATGGAAGGAGAAGACTCCTTGTTACTTGGACAACAAGGGACGGAGCTACTGCTTTGCTTCATCGAGGATTTTTGATTTTCAATTTCACAAGCAAGGATCATCATGGATTGTAAGCTTGTAATCTCATAGAGTTCAAGCTGTCTTCTAATGGTTCTTTTTAATCCTCTTTCAAACAAAGCCATGATCATGCCCTCCTCTTCTTGAAGATAAGTTTTGGTGAGTAAATCATCAAGCTCTTGATAATATTCTATCACCGTGTTGGTTCCTTGTTGAAGGGAGGACAACTCTTCTAACAACTCTTGATAGGATGGTGGCACAAAATATTCTCGCATTATATGTCTCATGTCAGCCCAACTTGTCACTGGTTCTTCTCTACTTGTTTTTTCACAACAAATGTAGTACCACCAAGTAACGATTTCATCATCAAAAGTCATTTGAGCAAGTTCAAGTTTTTGTGCTTCTGAAAAATCATGACATTCGATGTCTTTCACTAGGTGGTATTCCCATATGATAAATTCAGCCGGATTGGATGTTCCACTAAAGGTGGGAAGTGGAACTTGGAAACGATCAAAGTTGGTGCAGCTACTAATAGAGGGGCCATAGCCAAGGCCTTGTTCGAAGGGACCTAGGCCATAGCTTAAGTGATGCGGATGTTGCACTTGATTTTGCATTGTCATTCCGCCACTGTGGGAGAATTGTTCATTTTGGCCGTTTGATGGAGGCTCTTGATAGCCTTGATAATAAGAATCAGCTATGTCTTCATAGTAATAAGACATATTTATACCTGCAAAAGGAAACAACTATATATATGTATACATACGTTAGTAAAATAAAAAGTTCACTCGCTCACGTATTTACACTCGTGTTTAAATCACTCGAAAAATTTGTGCTCACAAAATCTCTCAAGTATTTGTAGGTAGCTTCATAACTTCACAAGTGTTCAAGCTTCAATCTCAAGCAAAATCACGAAATTTCAATCAAAGAAATAGAGGAAGACGCAAAGAAAGGGGATAAGACACAAAGACACACTTGCTAGAAAGAAAAATGTTACTTGACTCGAGATTTGGAAGAGAAACGAAAATTATGTTTAGGACTCGGAGAATTTGACTATAAGACTTGGAAACACAAAGATAAAAGACTCTAGAGGCAAAAGAATGACTCCAGATGAAACAAGACTCAAGAATACACTTGCTGAAATTTACTTGATTCTCACTATGAATAGTGACTCCGAATTTGTGTTTTGTATTTTCATGGACAAGTGTTTAAGACTCAAGACTTTGTGGACACAAATAAGAAAAGATTTAGAGGTTGTAAGTCAGAAGGGTAGAGTGTATTCTGTTTTTAGAGACTTACACACTTTTTTTTTTTTTTTTTGACCAAGGGTAGGTGAAAGAAGACTTTTGTTGTTCTTACTTGTTACCTTTCGATGCACAAGACTTTTGTGTACCCTATTGATTTTTTTTGACTCCCATGATTTGCAGAGCTCAAGGTGGATACAAGAAGGGTTAATTCAAGTTCTTATGCAGACTTTTGTGTACAATTGCAAGACCCACGTTTTCTACCCTTGAATGGAGGAAAAAAGTAGATATGTATTTGACTTGGTGTATTCTTATCTCCACAAAAATTAACTTGTGTACCCCAAAAGGACTTCTGATACAACACCTTGGAAGACTCAATTATGAATGGAAGAAGATTAAAATGTGACCTTAATTCATATTCTCAACTGGTGAGAGCAAGAATGACTCAAAGACTCAATGAACACAAAACTGTTTTTCTTTTCTTTTCTGGACAGCTGTGATGGTAATGGCGTTTGTGACACTTTAAAAATAGTAAACGACAGAATTATAACTTGATATTTGAGAGGGATATGCCTATGGCATGGAAATACAACTTTCAATAAGGGAAGAAAATAAAATTTGGATGGGAAGACGATCAAAACTGACGAAGAACACAAAGACTATTTTTCCCGAGTGAAATCTGCATACCTTTCTGTTTTGATTTATTAGACCACGATTTACTCCGAATATCAAGAAGATTAAAGAACAAAAAATGTTACCCACAAATGGAAGTTTGTTGACACAAAATTTAAGATTTTTCTGAGTAGGGGAACATATGAAAATTGGACAGACACGAAGATGAACTTAGACTGGACTGGAATGAAGAGCAACTCAAGAGCGGCAACAGCTCCGCTACCACTTGATAAGCTCCGGCTTCCAAATGGAAGAAACCGAGCTTGGAAATTCTGGGAGGATCTAGCTCAGAGCTGCAAGCACAAGAAAAACACAAGAAAAGAACAAGATAGATGGATATAAGGAAGGAGTTAGGCAGCGGAATTAAGAACATGAAATTAAAAGGCGGTAATACCGGCCATGAACTTGGAATTGAAAAGGTGGCTCAGGCAACCATGAACTTGAAATTAAAATTCAGAATTGAAGAACAGAAATTAAAGGTGGCTCAGCCAACCATGAACTTGTAACTTAAATGATAGAAATTTAGATTGCGGAATTGAAATTGACTTCAATTGAAAAGACTGAAATTAGAGAATGGAGATTGGAGATTGAATTGGAGATTGGAAGATAGACTTGGAGATTGGAAGATTGAAATGGAGATTGGAAGGTAGACTTGAAGATTGGAAGATTGAAAGCTTGAATTAACTTAACTTGAAATGTAAATTGCAATACAAAGAAAGTAAAGGCTTCAAGAGCTCATGTTTTTCAATTTATCAAAGTCTCCCTAAGAAGTGAAAAGAGCTAGCTATTTATAGGAAAAATCACACAAGTTGACGGTTGCTACAGTAACTTCGTTCTGCTATAGTAACCTCGTCTGCTACAGTGACTCCGTCTGCTATAGTACTCTGTAAATAGTAACCTTCTATATATATTTTGGATTTTTGATGGTTTCACACTGGATTTTTGGCCCTTCGACATGGTGTACGATTGCTTAGTAAACCAACGTGTTGAGATAGGTGTGATCGTATCAAGTAGGTGACTAGAACTCATAGGGACTACATCACATAGGACTTTATCTTCAAATTCACCGATAGAAAATTGAACCAAAACTTGTTTAGTTACCTTCAGTTCTTTACTGTCGGTCAGCCACTAATGTAGATAGGGCTTCGTGTACTTTATCATTGGAAGATTTAACTTGTGCACCAGCAAATAGCTTGCGCAATTTGTACAGCTCCCATCGTCGATGATCAATGAACACACCTTCTGTCCAACTGAACAGCAAGTGTAGAACAAATTCTCTCTTTGTTCCGCACCTTGTACTTCAGCTTTTAGCTGCGCACTAAGATTGCGCCACGCTCAGCCTTCACTACCACTTCCTCATCTGAATCATCATCATCTTCTTCCTTCCCTCTCCTAGGCTCCTCAACCTCATGATCATCTTCACTACTCAAGTCGTCATTTTCTCGAATCAGTAATACTCACTTGTTGGCACATTCAGAAGCCCTATGCCCTCGGCTAGCACACTTAAAACATATTATGTCGTTAGTAGCGACCCTATTAGGAGGTAGTAGAAGACGAATTACCACTTGCCTTAGGACCAGCCGTCGCACCCTTAGTGCCATAGTCGTACGGTAAGACACTCGGCGGTTCCCTTGCTCCCTTGCTATCCTTCACCCACGGTGTTTGCTTCCATGGCGTAGTACTTCCACTAGTTGTAGAGGGGCTAGTAAAAGAACTATGTGACTTCTTATGCCTCTCTATCTTGATAGCCAAGTGCAATATATCCTCTAATGTTGTGTAATAGGTCAGCTCCAAGGCGTTGGCTATCTCTCTATTCAAACCACTAAGAAACCTTGCCATCAATGCTTCCCTATCCTCCTCAATTTGCGCCCTGGCTAATGCAATTTCCATCTCGTTGAAGTAATCCCCTACGCTCTTACTTCTTTAGGTCAAATTCTGTAACCTTTGGTGGAGATCACGCTAAAAAAAGGTAGGAATGAATCTCCTCTTCATAATGGCTTTCATCTCCTCCCAAGTCCGGGTTGGACCGACTCTATCTCTTTCTCTTATCTGAGTTAACAAATCCCACTAATGCACTGCGTACCCACTAAATTCCACAGCTGCTAATCTCACCTTCTTATTCTCTGAATAATTATGGCAAAGAAAGATCGAGGTGACCTTCCTTTCCTAATCCAAGTATGCATTCGGATCATCCTTGCCCTCGAACGGAGGTATCTTCATCTTGATACTCCTGAGATTCAAGTCAACTCTCTCTTCTGGCCTATAACGTGATACGAGCATGGAAGCCTCTCTTCGAGCCCCCACTATGAGCCCGGACTTAGTCGCCATGCTCCTCTCGGCACTAAGAGCTGAAGATGTATTTGGGAAGGGGATGGCCCATTGGAGCCCTACACGACCACGCCAAGGCCTTGCCCTCGCAGGCTCGTGCCCTGCATTGCCATCGCATGCCCTTGCACACCTGCGCCCTCACCTTGCTTTCGTGTGCGCCTGTGTCTCATAGCCAGCGTGCGCCAAGGCCCATTAGTGCCTTTGCTCCTCAAACCCACGCTCAAGGCTAAGCATGAAGACCTTTTGTTTTACGGGTATTTAGGGCTTGGCCCCGTGTAATAAGCTAGTAGTATAAATAGTGAACAATAGGTTCATTTTAGACTTGTCTTTAAACTTGCTCATGATTTTCATCATAGAGCCCTTAGACCACTTAGGAACCGGTCCTTGGAACCGTAGCCCTTAAGGCTGAATCCATTACCTTCTTATCCTCTTGGATTAGAGATCCTTGTATGCTTGTGGTAAGGTTGTCTAGGAATTACACCTAGAAGGGTTTACCGTGTATGCAAGTTCATTACTTTGTTTATCCATCAATACATCTTCATTTTCATCCATTTATCCACTGCACCTATTCCGCAACCTTCTTGCGATGTTATCTTCTCCATCAACTCCATCCAATCGTCAATCCAACCTCCCAAAGAGGACTAGATCCGTGCAAGGGCTCCAAATCAGAACCAAGGTCGTATCATTTGGTAGCGGAGCTCCAGCTGTCCTCTAGGTTGATTTTCCTTGTTCCTCTCATCCGTTCCACCTTTAAAATCATTTCCCCTTTGTCTTTCTATTTTCGTTTGTGTTGGGCAGATTGTTCCTGTCCAAGAGTCAGTTTTGAGTCTGCTTTATTTTTCGATTTGTGACTGTTTTCTCACCCAGTAAATTCTGAAAATTTGCGTACTAAAACTTCTATCTTAGTAGAGAAACTTTTATTTTTGAGTCGACTGATATTTCTATGATTTATCCATACTTTTTGGCCTCTGAAGAAAAGTGTGCAGAAATTACTCGAGAAAAATAGTTTTGTGTCTTGAGTCTGTTTTGTGTGTCTTCCGTTTGGAATCGTATTTTTATTTCTTCTACAAAGTTGTAGATCTGTGTCTTAGGAGTCTTCTTGTTAATTGTCGTAATTTTTTGGCTACGTGTGCTATATTTTGGAGTCAGAAAGAGAAAGTCTGTTTGGTGTTCTTAAAGTTCATCTTGTGTTCTTGATGCTTTTTGAGGTTTGATCTAGTGTGAGCCCAAAAATCCGAAAATTTGGTGTTTGAATAATTAAAATATTCATCTTAATTCCTAGAACTGAATTAGTGTAATTGATTGTGTCTTGTGTTCATCCATGTACAAGAACAAGTGTAATGTGTGCCATGTGGAGCTTGTGATCCCATTTTGTTGGTTTGTGTAGGTGTCCTATAATATACTAGGTGCATATTAAGTCACATCATCTTCATTGCTAGCCTAGTATATCAATTAGGATATGCATAGAATATTCTTTTAGATATTTTATGAACACATTCTTACCACCTCACTTGACACTCACTTGACACGTCACTTGCCACCTCACATATTTGCCACCTCATCACTTGTGCCACATCATCTAATTTTTGGCATTTAGTGAAAAAAATTATCAAGTCTCCAACTACTTGTCATACACTCCCCTACTTAAAAAAACTTGTCATACACATACACAAGATTCATTGAGCACTCTTCACTCACTACAAAAAAAATAAAAAATAAAAAAAATGCAAGGGATCAAAAGAAAAGATCAAATCCCTTCTTCAAAAAAAAAGGAAAGAAGAGTGGGTCAAAAGCAAGAGTCTCCTTGTGTATGTATGCATTGTTGAAGTGTAGTAGTTCATTTTTAGTGTGGAAAAATCACAGAGTCAGCAGCCGACTCAAAAATAACATTTGCTCTACTCAGAAAGAAGTTTCAGCACACAAAATTTAAGATTTTTCTGGTGGAGCTGACACAAAACAGAAAAGAAAACAGACTCAAAAACAGACTCCTTGACAGAAAAATTCTGACCAGCACAAACGAAAAAGATGATATGGGGGAAGCGATTTTAATGGAGGAGATGGTGAGATAACCAACCTAGAGGACGATTGGAGCTCCGTTACCAAATGATACGACCTTGGTTGTGATTTGGAGCCCTTGCATGGATCTAGTCCTCTTTGGGAGGATGGATTGACTATTGGATAGAGTTGATGGAGAAGATAACGTCGCAAGAAGGTTGCGGAATAGGTACAACGGATAAATGGATAAAAATGAAGATGTATTGATGGATAAACAAAGTAATGAACTTGCATACATGGTAAACCCTTCTAGGTGTAATTCCTAGACAACCTTACCACAAGCATACAAGGATCTCTAATCCAAAAGGAGAAGAAGGTAATGAATTCAGCCTTAAGGGTCACGGTTCCAAGGACCGGTTCCTAAGTGGTCTAAGGGCTCTATCATGAAAATCATGAGCAAGTTTAAAGACAAGTCTAAAATGAACCTATTGTTCACTATTTATACTACTAGCTTATTATATGAGAAAACCCCTAAATACCCTTAAAACAAAAGGTCTTCATGCTTGGCCTTGAGGGTGGGCTTGATGAGCAAAGGCACTAATGGGCCTTGGCGAGTGCTGGCCATGGGACACAGGCGCACGCGAAGGCAAGGTGAGGGCGCGGGTGTGCAAGGGCATGCGATGGCAATGCGGGGCACAGGTCTGCGAGGGCAAGGCCTCGGCGTGGTCGTGTAGGGCTCCAATGGGCCATCGCCTCCCCAAATACATCCTCGGCTCTTAGTGCCGAGAGGAGCATGGCGACTAAGTCCGGGCTCATAGTGGGGGCTCAAAGGGAGGCTTCCGTGCTCGTATCATTCCATCAACCTTTAGAGAGATTCGTCCTCGTATCTATAGGCTCAATCCCGTGCTCGGCCAAACGGCTCAAGGCATGCTCTCGGCTAGTGGCCATAAACGGATCCCTCTTGAAGCTTCTCTCGGAAAACATAGGTCAAGCGGGAGGTCTTTCTAGGGCACGGTGATCGTCACTCAAATATACTAATATTTTCCTGGTGCCTAGATGAATAAATTAATGTGTACAGGGCAAGACAGGGTCGAACCACAGAGATTGAAGGGATAAATTGCTAATGAAGATGTATGAGAAGGCAATATGTAACAGATTGAACCAAAGTAACACTACGGGGGGGGGGGGGGGGGGGGGGTTTATGTTGATTAACGAGTTAATCAACGCAGAGTATGGGAGCTACCAAAATAGAATTGTAAAGTAACTATCTAGGGCATGAAAGTAAAATGTAATCTTAGTGCAAGAGATATAGACAGATCGAGGGCTAGAAAAGTAATAAAGGAGATATTAATCAGATAGGACGAGATCTTAGCAAAAGGTGCTCCTTTGGGCTGTTTTCTAGGTTGGCTAGTCATTGGCACAGAGATATTCTAAACTCAGGTACAGACCTGCTATAGGGACCGCGTTTCCACACCGCATCCCCTGCTTACCTTCTTAGATAAAAGTCACCCCCCGTTTCCACATATGAGGTGACCTTGACGTTCCGCCATCCTCCCAGGCATGAATGCGAGGAGGCCAAACTCAGAAAGCGCATGAAGGGGAGGTAAGACAGATCTAGGGCGCGATAGCTCGGTTTTTCAGACCCGTATCCTATACCCTAGATAACTGTTTACCCCTAGACAGAGGTCTCTCGCGCTACCTCTGCTAGGTGTCTACTACTATTCCAGGGCTTCGCGTCAGGTATAACCCTGGAAATGACATTCAGTCATGCAGAAATACTAACAGGTGATCAGACTCTTAACATTTCTAGACAAGCATGGAATTAAAACGGTAAATAGTCATGTGCTACAAGAGAATATATTAAGCATGCATTAGGCCTCTTAGCCGAACCCTACAGCCCTTGAAACACCCTTCACTAAGAAGGGGATATTTAGCTACTCATACTATAATTTAAACGGTAGTTATAGATAATCATGCAATAACAAAAAGAATAAAAATGGAGTAGAAGAAATCGATAGATTAATTAATCGAAGAGGAAACTTGAGACAAAGGCTGTTCTTGATGACAAGAGGAGAAGATCCCTAGAAAATAAGTGCTGAAATTAATGTAAGAAAATATCTTAGGATAACAGTCGTCCTTACAAAAACCCTAACACTATGCTTATATAGCCTAATACTAGCTAGGAGACAAAACAGCTAGGAGCAATGAGGGCGTGACGGCACATGTCCTTGCAAAGGGAATATTCTGGGATTCCTGCCAAGCCTGATGCCTTCTGGAAGCGCATGGGATTCCGTGCGGATCTTTGAAGATGCTTCTCTTTGGTGGAAGATGCAGAACTGTCGAGGCCTTGAGACAACGCACTGGTCTGGTTCGCGTCGAGGTCTTGACAACGTTCTGATCTTCTAGGCCTTGAAACTTAAAATCCTCAGAAATACTCCAAAAATGCTTCTTTTCGATCCTTTCCTTCTATTGACGCTGATCTGCAATAAAGATTGGAATAAGGGTCAAATAGCGAAATCAAGCCCCAGAAAGGGCTAGAAAAGAAGGTAAAATCATGACCATGAAACGTGCTATCAAACATCCCCACACTGCCCCTATGCTCGCCCTCGAGCATAAACAAAATTGGAAAACTACCTCATTCAAAAACATACATAATCAACACCCAACACACAGAATCGGCATGACATCCTACAAGCTATACCCAACCAGAACAAATCCAGACCTAGAAAAAGCACCTGCATCTGGCTGATAGAATAACGACTATATCAACCAGACTTTCCCAGACCTAGCCTATTCAATGATCAGATAAACAACGTATCAGCAAAGAGAAAGAAGAGGGGTGCAATGAGCTAGAAATATGGAAGAGATGATGAAGAGAGAAGTAGGGAGAGAAAAGAAGGAAGGAAGAGAAAGAACCAGGTAAAACCTGGATGGATTCCTTGGCTTAGGAAAAAGTGAAGTAGCGAGGCAGCTTTCATCGAGGGCACATTGATGATTCGGGAGCTAGACAAAGATCTTCTTTCGAGGGCTAGAGAACGTCTTTGATGGGGTTTCGGATGCTGATGCTTTACTTGGAAGTTCAGTACCCTTATTCTTTTATTTTGAAATTTAAATGTTTTTTTTTGTTTTTTTTTTAGAAGAATGGAGGGCACGAACCAGCTAAATAATCTTGATTCTTCCAGGGCATGAAACTCTTGATTTTTTTCGTTAGGTGTTTGCCCTTGATCTGCTTCCAGCATCGATGGTGACTTCTTTTTCGCTTCCCCACACTTGAATGTTTCTAGGGCTCGAAACTCTTTCGAGCTTTGGCTTTTTCTTGCCCTAGATTCTTGCTTTCTACTTTCTGTACTGAAGTCTTTTTGCTTTCGTCTGCTTCCCCACACTTGAACTTGTCTGCGCACTTTAGGTGTCTAGCCCTCGACGTTACCCTCAATAATTGCTACCTCACCTGCCAAGGAAAAAGGTCAAGAAAAGAAACGAATGGTCAGGAAAGAATATGAAGAGAAGGGGAATGTCGGGGGCATGAAAAGAAAAGAGAGAGAGAGGGGGAGAAGAGAAAGAAAGAGACATTGATGCGAAGTTTTTCGTCCTATCTAAGCTTTCCCATGTCTAACAGTGACTATACCCAGGGATATTATGCAAACCTAGACCATGCCTAGCTAAGCATTTTCACTCAAGAATAAAGGGCATGAAGCTCAAAAATGCTCACGGGATCAAATTTGTGACTACTGGTGTCTAGGGCAAGATTGGATATAAGGGCTAGCAGGTCTAAAAAAATGCATGTTCAGGTGCAGATGCGATGAATGCCATGCTTCTCCTATGCATCAAAAGTTGAAAAACGCATTTCAGAAATGAGGGTTTGAAAACTGGCTGTGGGAAAATTTCCTAGCTTGGCTAAAGATAAAATCCGAAAAACATACAATCATGCAACAAACGTGAAAATAAACATGCAATCATACAACATAAATACTTCCCTCCCCACACTTAGGCAGCACATTGTGCTCAATGCGGGGAGAGCATATAAAAGGAGTTCAAGAAATATAAGTACAGTACAATAATAGAAAGCATTGGAATTGTTCAGTGCCCTTTTCGGGGGCTAGAGAGATGGAATTGTTTGGGGGGGGTTACTAGGGTGGCAAATTTCCCCGTGCAACTTCAGCCGTCAAAGCCTGAAGCTCCCGTAGAATGGCCTGGAGGAGTCGCGTCTGAGTGGGGTCGTAGACAAGGAGGGGAATCGGGGGCTGATTTGTTGCTGCTGCATTCTGGCCTTGACGAGCTGCTTCGACTTCCAATGCCTGCTTTTTGAGGGCTGGAGGGATCATTGGGGTGGGACGGGGGTTCGAGAGATCTGGATAGTCAAAGATTCCACCGTTCTTGATCCCGAAAACCTTCTCTGCTGCGGGGGCACAACCTGAATAAAAAGTCAACACACCCCTTGAGATACATAAATGGCCCATGACATCCAAGGTTCGGATATCCAAATCCTTGAATGCCAGGGGCTCAGAAAGGTTACTAGCATACAGGTAAATTTCACGTATTTTCACAGCAAGCAAGGAGATAAGCGACCCAAAGATAGGTCCACGGTTGCCATTTAGCACATGAAAAACACCCGAAGCTACCCAGAAACCAAGATTAACCCTACGTTTGTGTTTCATGCACCATAAAAAGAAAAGTTCCTGCATAGATATCTGTCCTGACGAACCAAATCGTGCCGAAAAGGTGAGGGCCAGATACCTGTGTAGGATTCGCAAGGCAGGATCAATGATTTCATGGGCTTTACTACCCTTAGGGTCATACTTGGCAGCAGGTTTATTAGTGAGCTCACGGAAAGCAGCATTAGCATAAAAAACAGAAGGTATAACAGTCAAAGTAATCTTATACAGAGGAGTGTTCAATTCATCATTCGTGACAAATCCTAACCAGCAATTAAATTGCCCAAGGGTCAGATGTTCCCACTTGTTGGCTAACCTAAAGTTTATGAGACCAGGGGTAGAAAAGTTCGGACCGACCTTACCCTTGGGCCTAAAAGTGCCATCCACCCAAAACGTGGTGAAAAACTCAAGGGAAAGCTCAATAAAGGTCGGGTGTTCCAGATAGAACAGAGATTCCCAACCAATATTGGCCACATACTCCCTGACCTTAGACTCAATACCCATTTTAGCAAGAAAATCAAAATCCAGGCGCGCACAGGGGTTAACGCCCTTGGAATTCAGCATGTTCAACTTATCTAGGGACGGTTTATCATTAAACACAATCCATTCATGTGGTGAGGAAAGGTCAGAAGTCACCTGTTGGGAGTTGGATCTGGGGATGGATGAAGGTGCTGGAGTCTCGGCCTCGACATCATCATCAGTTTCGGGGGCCCGAGGCTTCTTGGAGGTCGAGGGCTTACCTGCGCTGGAGGATGAAAGTTTTCTTTTCTGGCCCACTGGTGTCCCATCCGCAGCTGGCTGCTCCGCTCTGGCAGGAGCCTTAGATTTTCCTTTTTTGGCCGCTGACTTTGCTTCGGCTGCCTTCTGCTTCTTCTCGGCTTCCTCCGCAGCTTTCTAGGCCTCGAGATCTTCTTCTTCATCTGCCTCGTTGCCTTCGCCCTCTCCACTTTCTCCAGTGCCCTCCTCCATGGCTTCAAAATCATCGACCTCTTGGTCATGAAACGGCTCAGCCTACTCCTCCATGGCCTCAGCTTCTTCATCTGATACCAGGATGTCCTTGAGGACTTCCTCAACAGTTAAGGCAGGCTGAGGGTCTAGAAAATGGTCGATGGCTGCGTCAAGGGCGGGCCGTTTGATGGATGGAGCAACTTTCTTAGACTTAGATTTGGCTGTGGACTTGGCAGTGGATGTTCTTGGGGGGCTTTACTACACGGCCGCATCTAGTGGTAGTCGAGGTAGGGGGAATAGAGCCTGTAACTTCTAACTCGTCATCCACCGGGGTGAATTCTCGTTCTTGCTCTGCGGTCGTGGGTGAGACAGCCGTAGGAGAGGGAATGGGAGGAGGGTTGATAGACGGTGGTGTAGCCATTTTAAATGGGGCAGAGTTAGGTGTTACAGATTGAGATCTAGTTTTGGAAGGAACGGGGCTGGAAGTCTTCACTGGTTTGGGTCCAGAAACGTTCTTGCGAATGGGTCGTTTTGTTTTTGGTGCCATTGATGGTAAGTGGAAGGGGAGAGATGGTAGTAATGGAGATGGAGATGGGAGTGAAGAGAAGGTAGGGTTGTGTGTTTGGTGAAGGAGAGATGAGAGTGATGTGTTTGAAAGTGATGGGAGTGAAACGAGATAGGAGCGTGAGAGAGAGAGTGGTAGCCACAGCTGGCATTTAATAGCGCAGATTTTTCATTGATGAGGCCTACTTTTTCTGCGTCTAGCCAGGCCATGTGGCACCCTGGGCGTGGAGCACGACGGCCCACGCGCATCTCAACTGCCTAAAAAGGAGAACAACTTTTTAATTTCAAAAAGGCAGTTGGTTAATTTAAGATACAGACAAAAAGAGAGAATAAAGGTGAGTTAATGCTAAATAAAAGGAATAAAATCATAGGGGAAAAGGAAAGGTCAGGGATATATACAATCAATAAAACATGGAAATAAAATCAAATAAAAATCAGAGAATCCGAAAAGATGTAGAGAAGATAAGGGAGAGAGAAAGGGTGCGGACGGCATATCAAATGCCTCCAGTGTGGTCTGTTTACTCATCGGGACCTCGACGTGCAGTATCCTTCTAGGCCTGGATAGGTGGGACATCCACCATGGCCTCCTCAACTATCGAGGGCTAGAATCCTTCATAAAAGGGTTTTAGTCTCTGGCCATTGACCTTGAAGATGATTCCTGTGACTGGGTTCTGAATCTCGACTGCCCCATGGTTGTAGACTGTCGTGACCATGAAAGGTCCTGACCATTTAGATTTCAGCTTTTCGGCAAAGAGTCGCAGGCGTGAGTTGTACAATAAGACTTGTTGTTCGACTGAAAAGGTTTTGGGACGAAGATGCCTGTCATGGTAGGCCTTTATCTTGCCCTTGTAGAGCAGGGCATTCTCATAAGCATCGTCCCTTAATTCTTCTAGCTCTTGGATTTGTAAACGCCTATGTTGATTGGCGAGGCCTAGATCTGTATTTACTTTCCTGATGGCCCAAAAATCCTTGTGCTCTATCTCTACTGGAAGATGGCATGACTTACCATAGACAAGTCTGTAGGGAGTCATTCCGATTGGGGTCTTGAAAGCTGTACGATAGGCCCAGAGAGCATCATCCAATTTTAGGCTCCAATCTTTCTTGGACTGGTTAACGGTCTTCTCAAGAATGGACTTAATCTCACGGTTCGCGACCTCGGCCTGGCCGTTTGTCTGGGAGTGATAAGCAGTGGATGTTCTATGGTGGAGTCCATACTTTGTCAAGAGTGAGGTTACAACACGGTTGCAGAAATGGGTACCTCTATCGCTGATGAGTGCTCTAGGTGTACCAAACCGGTTGAAGATACTGGTGCGCAGAAAATTTACGACCACCTTAGAATCGTCCATTCGAGTGGCCTTGGCCTCAACCCATTTGGAAATATAATCAATGGCCAGAAGGATGTAGATGTTGCCAAAGGAGTTGGGAAAAGGGCGCCCATAAAATCTATACCCCAGATATCGAAGATCTCGCAAGTGATAATGTTCGTCAAGGGCATCTGATTCCTGGCCCCTATATTTCCAGTGACTTGACATCGGGGGCATGAAGCGCAATACATATAACTATCCTTGAAAATGGTGGGCCAGTACAGACCAGCTTCCAGGACTTTCAGGGCGGTTTTCTTGGCCGCGAAATGTCCTCCTTCTGAATGGCAAAATTTAAGGATCGAGGGCACCTCGTCCATGGTCACACATCTACAAATTATTTGATCCGAACAGTGCTTCCACAGGTAGGGGCTGTCCCAAATGTAGTATTTTGCTTGCCTTCTGATTTTGTTGCATTCGGAAGGGGAGACATCAGCTGGGTAAGTGCTAGTAGCACAAAAGTTTGCAACATCGGAAAACCATGGGGAATAAACAGCCTGAGCTAGACATAATCGTTCGTCTGGAAAAGTATCTCGGATGGGCTCAAGTGAATTGTCTTCCTGGGCTGGAAGTCTGCTCAAGTGGTCTGCCACAAGATTTTCTCTTCCTGCCTTATCTTTGATAACGATATCAAATTCTTGAAGGAGCAGGACCCAGCGAATAAGTCATGGTTTGGCATCAGCTTTGGTCAACAAACACTGAAGGGCAGAATGGTCTGAGTAGACGAGGACGTGGGTGCCTAGGAGATATTGCCTGAATTTGTCAAGGGCATAGACTACGGCCAGGAGTTCTTTCTCTATGGTTGTGTAGTTCTGTTGGGTCGGGTCTAGTAGTTTGGAGGTATAGTAGATAACATGGGTCTCTTTATCCTTCTTCTGACCCAAAACGGCACCCAGGGCCTGATTGCTGGCATCACACATGACCTCGAAAGGTAGTGTCCAATCGGGGGCACGAATAATCGGGGACGAGATAAGTCTATTCTTGAGAAGTTCAAAAGCGGCTTTGCAGACCTCACTGAATTCAAAGGGCACGTCCTTCTGGAGCAAGTGACACATTGGTTGAGCAATCTTAGAAAAATCCTTAATGAACCGTCGGTAGAAACCGGCGTGGCCTAGAAAAGATCTGACATCTCGGACACAGGAGGGGTAGGGCAAAGATTCTATCACTTCGATCTTGGCTTTGTCAACTCAATTCCCTTGGTCGAGATGACATGACCAAGTACCAGGGCTCGATCCACCATGAAGTGACATTTCTCAAACTTCAGGACATGATTTGTCTCTATGCAGCGCTCTAGACATTTCTTCAAGTTGCTCATGCATTCCTCAAAAGAATTCCCATAGACAGTGAAGTCATCCATGAAGACCTCGATTCCATCCTCAACTAGCTCAGAGAAAATGCTGACCATACAACGTTGAAAAGTGGCAAGGGCGTTACACAGGCCAAAGGGCATGCATCTATACGCGAAGGTCCCGAAAGGGCAGGTAAAGGTGGTCTTTTTCTGATCTTCAGGAGCAACTGGGATCTGATGGAAACCGGAGTAACCATCTAGACAGCAATAGTGGGTCTTCCCGGTGAGACGTTCTAGCATCTGATAGATGAAGGGCAGGGGAAAATGATCTTTCCTGGTGGCGGCATTCAATCGGCGGTAGTCAATACACACTCTCCACCCATTCTGGATCCGGGTAGGAATGGATTCGCCATCTTGACCGATGGTGATGGTTATGCCTATTTTCTTGGGCACAACCTGGATAGGGCTGGCCCAAGGGCTATCTGAGATGGGGTAGATAACTCCCGCATCTAGCAACTTAGGAATCTCTTTCTTTAGCACCTCCATCATTGGCGGATTAAGTCGACGCTGGGGCTGGCGGATGGTCTTGCTCGCGTCTTCTAGGTGGATGTGATGAGTGCATAATGATGGGGACAAGCCCTTGATGTCCGCAATGGTCCATCCTATGACTTGTCTGAAGTTCCTCAGCAAGGAAACCAG
The DNA here is from genome assembly GCA_963691705.1 of Viola odorata. NCBI lineage: Eukaryota > Viridiplantae > Streptophyta > Magnoliopsida > Malpighiales > Violaceae > Viola > Viola odorata. The sequence goes on from OY829537.1 coordinate 75,542,733, forward strand.
CTTGGATTTTGCTGTTTCCAGCCTTGGTTGTAGTTTTGAGCGTAAGGGACTGGAATAAATTGGCCAGCAGCATTCACTTGTATTTCCTCCGAAATATTGGGACATGCATCGGTGGGGTGATCCACAAAATTGCATATTTGGCAGGCCTTGACAGGTGTGGGTTGTTCGGTCATGAAATTCTGGAACATCCCTGTAAGAGATGATATCTGATTCTGTAGGGCAGCTACTTGGACATCCTAACCTGGATTGTTGGCAAGGTCGTCAGAGGCATTCTTAGCCCTGAGCTCTATTGTTGCTCGAGCGGCTGTTGGGGTGAGAGTAGTCAGAGATCCTCCGGCAGCTGCGTTGAGCAACGCCTTATCATGAGCTTTGAGGCCTTCACAAAAATACTGAACAAGGGCGTGCTCGGTAAGGTTATGGGCTGGACAGCTAGATTGCATCTTCTGGAACCTCTCATAGTACTGGTCTACAGTCTCTTCTTTCTTCTGAAATATGGAGATGAGTTGCTTGCGCGTGGTGTTGGAGATAGAGATTGGATAATACTTCTCAGTGAAGATTTTTGATAGGTCTGCCCAAGAACGAATGGATCTTGCGGGAAGGTCATAGTACCAGTCGAGGGCATCATCTTTGAGAGACCACTGGAATGCGCGAAGCTTGGCTTGCTCAATACTGACATTGGCGGGTTTCATGGCCTCGCAAATAGAGTGGAGCTGTTACAGATGGCGAAGAGCATTTTCCTTGGCTACCCCCCGAAAAGTAGGCAGATGATGAAGTACGGCTGACTTCAGAGTCCAGTCATGAGGGACGTTAGGCCAGTCAATGCAGCTACTTGCCATATCGGGGGTTGCATGGAAATTATCAATGGTTTGTTGATCTGGGGGTGGTGGTGGTTGGTCTTCGCGACGCTCACAGTTGTCACGATTGTCTTAGTTGTCTAGGTTGTCCATTACTGGAAAATTAAAATGGTCTGGTATGGGATTTTCGTGGTTACGATGAAGGAAGGTTAAGTCTACGAAAAGCTGGTGTTCCTGGTCAGCCAGATTGGAAGGGGATCCGTCGAGGGCAGGATGTGGGATTACTCTACGATAAGCAGATGTTCCTTGGGCTTGCCTACGAAGTCCTCTTTCTGTTCTGGTCAACTTTAGGTCTAGAGGGAGTAGCTCGGGGGCAGATCTCCTGGTCATACAAAAACAAAAACAAAATTAGTACCGTTCAATCCCCGGCAACGGCGCCAAAATTTGATCGTCACTCAAATATACTAATATTTTCCTGGTGCCTAGATGCACAAATTAATGTGTACAGGGTAAGACAGGGTCGAACCATAGAGATTGAAGGGATAAATTGCTAATGAAGATGTATGACAAGGCAATATGCAACAAATCGAACCAAAGTAACACTACGGGGGGGGTTTTATGTTGATTAACGAGTTAATCAACGCAGAGTATGGGAGCTAACAAAATAGAATTGTAAAGTAACTATCTAGGGCATGAAAGTAAAATGTAATCTTAGTGCAAGAGATATAGACAGATCGAGGGCTAGAAAAGTAATAAAGGAGATATTAATCAGATAGGACGAGATCTTAGCAAAAGGTGCTCCTTTGGGCTGTTTTCTAGGTTGGCTAGTCATTGGCACAGAGATATTCTAAACTCAGGTACAGACCTGCTATAGGGACCGCGTTTCCACACCGCATCCCCTGCTTACCTTCTTAGATAAAAGTCACCCCCCGTTTCCACATATGAGGTGACCTTGACGTTCAGCCATCCTGCCAGGCACGAATGCGGGGAGGCCAAACTCAGAATGCCCATGAAGGGGATGTAAGACAGATCTAGGGCGCGATAGCTCGGTTTGTCAGACCCGTATCCCATACCCTAGATAACTGTTTACCCCTAGACAGAGGTCTCTCGCGCTACCTCTGCTAGGTGTCTACTACTATTCCAGGGCTTCGCGTCAGGTATAACCCTGGAAATGACATTCACTCATGCAGAAATACTAACAGGTGATCGGACTCTTAACATTTCTAGACAAGCATGGAATTAAAACGGTAAACAGTCATGTGCTACAAGAGAATATATTAAGCATGCATTAGGCCTCTTAGCCGAACCCTACAGCCCTTGAAACACCCTTCACTAAGAAGGGGATATGTAGTTACTCATACTATAATTTAAACGGTAGTTACAGATAATCATGCAATAACAAAAAGAATAAAAATGGAGTAGAAGAAATCGATAGATTAATTAATCGAAGAGGAAACTTGAGACAAAGGCTGTTCTTGATGACAAGAGGAAAAGATCCCCAGAAAATAAGTGCTGAAATTAATGTAAGAAAATATCTTAGGATAACAGTCGTCCTTACAAAAACCCTAACACTATGCTTATATAGCCTAATACTAGCTAGGAGACAAAACAGCTAGGAGCAATGAGGACGTGACAGCACATGTCCTTGCAAAGGGAATATTCTGGGATTCCTGCCACGCCTGATGCCTTCTGGAAGCGCATGGGATTCCGTGCGGATCTTTGAAGATGCTTCTCTTTGGTGGAAGATGCAGAACTGTCGAGGCCTTGAGACAGCGCACTGGTCTGGTTCGCGTCGAGGTCTTGACAACGTTCTGAGTTTCTAGGCCTTGAAACTTGAAATCCTCAGAAATACTCAAAAAATGCTTCTTTTTGATATTTTCCTTCTATTGACTCTGATCTGCAATAAAGATTGGAATAAGGGTCAAATAGCGGAATCAAGCCCCCGAAAGGGCTAGAAAAGAAGGTAAAATCATGACCATGAAACGTGCTATCACACGGCATGTGGGCACGATAAGGATCATGCTCGGCCGCGAAGATAAGGCAATACTAGAGAAGGCCGACGGTGAATCAACCCCAACAACAACCCTCATTCGGCCAAGATGGGGAAAGGTGGTGATGCGGGCCAAGTGAGGACCCCTAGAGATGAACGCGGAGGCGTGAGCTCTACAAGTAACCAAAGGAGTAACGGGAGAATCCCAGGTGAAGTGCGGGGCCATGAAACTACTTGGGGGTGCCAAAGATGGAAAGGAGGGACTGCAACCAACATGCTGAATTCCAAGTAGAAACGGGTCCTCAAAGCTATGCGTAGGTACTCTCGGGATGATGGAGAAGGCACTACCCAAGGACTGAAACTTGCGCTGCAACGCAAGGCAATGAGTGGCTATCTCATGGCAAACCGAAGTGAACTCACAAGCCGACTCTATGCTCCTATCGCTCCCAAACTCCAAACCATCCAAAGGAGCACTCGAAACCACCAAATCTGAAAGTCCAATAAACTCAACCCCTAGAGTTACCAACTCCATATCAATAACATCCGAAAGGGGCTCAAGTAATTCCTCATCTAATGGAGCCAACTCCCCAAAGTAGCACTCGAATCCACTAAGTCCGAAAGCACACTAAGATCATCCTCAATAAGTGGTAGAGCACCGGCTGAAACAACACTAAGAAGAGTCCCATACTCCTCACGCTTTGTCTCAACCCGGGTGCCTTGATCACGTCGCTTGCTCTCTAGCCCTTTTCGATATTCTTTCCCTAGACGCGCTTGCTCATCTATGAAGGCCCTAAGTTATGCCATAGCCGATTCTAAGGGGGAAGGAATAGGAGGAACGGGTGGCTCACTCACATGGGAAGTGGCACGGCTAGATGAGCCTGGAGGGGTCCTACGGATATGGCATGAAGGTGGGGCATCACGGCAAGGAAGTGCTCGGTGAAGGGGATCATAGCCATGTTCCGCGGTGTATGTGATGGGGTCTACGGGCGCCTCTCTATAGCTAAATGGACTACGGATGCCATATGGAGGTGGTGTTAAATGAGAAGGAAAGGGGCGGTGTATCAGCTCACATCGAGGGTGCGGGGGCACATGTGTTGGCCGAGAGGGTGGCACCGTGTGATAAGATGGGGCACGGTGAGGAGGTGCAACTCTAGCACCATATCGTGCCTCATAATAATCCTTCCTACCGTCCGTACTAGCGGACTACCCAAAGGCTAGCCGAGAGGGCTCATGTCGAAGGTGCGAGGACACCTTGTCATAGCTTGACGAGGAATGACGCCCACTATAAGACTCATGAAGATCATACTCCAACCGAGAGGAAGATGTGGCACAAGAGCGGTTGTCTAGGCTATCCAACACATAAGCCTAAGAATCAAGCGACGCCTCATACCCCTCGGGACAAGCATCCTCATAGCAAGAACTAGCCCCATACGGTGACTCTACCTCACCCAAGTAGCTCACGTCATGGCAAGAAGAGAAACGGTCACTAGCCATGGAATAGGTCGCACTAGAACAAGAGGTATCCTCCCAATCAGACCCAACATCCGAAGAAGAACACCGAGACATAGAAAAATAGCCTACAAAAAGAAACAAACACAATTGATAGCTAAAAAGGGTTAGTCCCTCCCTCACGTGTTTCACTCGTGTTTGTCACTCTAATAAGCTCACAATTTTCTCTCTAAGCCCAAACCAAAATTGAAACCAACAATGACTCAAAGAATCACTAAGGCACAAGGAATAGCAAGGAAAATAAGGGCTAGAAGGAAAGGTGAAGGAAAGCCGAAATAGTGATCAAAGAAGAGAACTTGATTTTGATCACTAAATTGACTTAGAGTGGATAGATGTATGTGCAGAAACAAGGAAAGGAAAACACCAAGACAAGCTACGCAAGAAACAACTCAAGGAAAAGAGAAAAGAAATTACCAAGAAAAATCAAAACCGAAAGTATGAACAACTTAAAAGAAAACTGAAACTCAACAAATGCGCACCTAAAAATGAACTACTACACTTCCAATGTAATCATACACACTAGTAGTCTCTTTCTTTTGACTCAATTGTAATTCCTTTTTTTTTTGAATTTGGAACTTGATCACTTTTTTTTTTATCCTTGTTTTAGTTCCTTTCTTCTTCTTCTTGTTTTTTTTTTGCAATGAGTGAAGAGAGCTCACTTGTGTGACATGTATCCTTAAAGAAAAATAAGTGAAAGACAAGTAGTTTTACTCTTTGAAATATTTTCACTAGATGCTAAATATTTGATGAGGTGTCTCAATGTGTGAGGTGGCAAGTGATGTGGTGTGTATGTGGCAAGTGAGGTGGCAAGTGTAAGGATGTTAAACCTAGGGTCGGCTATGTGAGGAGAAGTGTGGTGAGAAAGTTGAAATGCTTGACTCACAATTCATGTAAATACTAGGCTCGCAATAGGGGTGATGTGGCCGGCTAGGAGTGGAGCATAAAATTTGGCACTTAGCTAAGCAACAAGCAAGTCCACATGGCTCTCATGGCCACCATAGGAAGCTCCAATAATCAGCCAACAATTACCACAGATAATAGGAGAATTAAACCACACAAACACCAAGTTTTCAGAATTTTTGGTTCCCACAAGATCAAACACAAAAAGCAAATCGGATGCAAGATGAACACAAAGAACACCAAGCAAACTTTCGCCTTCTGGCCACAAGGTATAGAAAACATGGACCAAAAATTATGAAAATCAATAGAAAGACTCAAAATGCAAAGATCTACAACTTTGTAGAATAAAGAAAAACACGATTCCTAGCAGAAGATACTCAAAGCAGACGCACAACTCAAGACTGTTTTTCTTGAGCAATTTTTGCACACTTTTCTTCAGAGGTCAAAAAGTGTGGAAAAATCACAGAGTCAGCAGCCGACTCAAAAAAAACATTTTCTCTACTCAGAAAGAAATTTGAGCACACAAAGTTTCAGATTTTTATGGTCCAGAAAACTGACACAAAATAGAAAAAAAAACACTCAAAAATGACTCCTGGATAGAAAAATTCTGACCAGCACAAACGAATAAAAGAGATGAAGGGGGAGAAATTTTAATAGAGGGAATGGTGAGATAACCAACCTAGAGGATGACTAGAGCTCCGCTACCAAATGATACGATGTTGGTTCCAGTTTGGAGCCTTTGCACGAATCTAGTCCTCTTTGGGAGGTTGGATTGACGATTAGATGGAGTTGATAGAGAAGATAACATCGCAAGGAGATTGCGGAAGAGTGCAGCGGATTTATGGTTGAATATGAAGGTGTATTGATGAAGAACAATAAACAAACTTGCATACACGGTAAACCCTTCTAGGGGCAATTCCTAGACAACCTTACCACAAGCATACAAGGATCTCTAATCCAAGAGGAGAAGAGGATAAAGGTTTCAAGAACCCTATTTAACTAACCTAAATTAAGTGGTCTTATGATGGAAATCATATTCAAAATCAAAGACAGCCTATAAAAGAGGCTAGGTCCTTCTATTTATAGGGGAATTATTACAAAAGAGGAAAATACTAAAAATACCCTTGGACAAAGGGTTTCCTTCTTTGGATGACGCGGGCTTGAGCGTGGGCTTGATACGGCTAGGCGCTGATGGGCTTGGAGCGTGTTGGCCGAAGGCCGAGGGCGCGACGCTCAAGGGTAAGGCGAGGGCGCGGGCACACGGCTTGGCCTAGACGCACATATTGGCCTAGATGGTCGGCTTGTATCACAAGGTTGGGCACGAGCGCAAGGATGGCGAGGCCTAGATGTCGTGCTCGTATTATAACGCCTATTATCAAATCTATTCCTCTGCTCATATGTATAATCCTCATCATCCTCATCACCACCCCACTGCTCATGGTGAATTTGGCGTTTAGGCACGGGTCGATTACGTGCTGCTGGGCGCTCGTGTGTTGGTTGCTCACGATGAGGTGTACGTCTAGGTATTACTTCGCGCCTTGGAGGTTCCACCTCCTCATCATTGTCACTAGCCATCAAACCTTCAACAAGAGGTGGTATTTCGTCTGCCTTTGGTATGGACGCATGAGAACTAGTTGCGACATTGTGATTGATCGCAAAGTTCGTAGAGGGCACTCCCAATTGTGTCCCCTCCACTTTGGCCAAAACTGTCTCCACCTTGTCCGAAATTGTTTGTAGGCAGGCATCCATCGCCGCTAGATATTTGAGAACAGTCTCCAACATTCTAACTCCCCTAGGTCCTTCCATTTCATTGGTCGAATGATTAGACATCCTGTTAATTCCTAAAAAGTCACAACACGAACAAACCACGTAAAATTGCACTAAACCTAGCACTCCCTCATGTGTTTACTCTCGTGTTTAAACTCTCTAATAAGCTCACAAATCACTCACAAAATTTTCTGTAATTGTTCACACGTAAATGTTAGTGACTCGAGAATTCCAAAGAAAGCTGCTAAGAAGACACAAGGACAACTCGCTTTGAAACAAATTTTGGAAGTCAAGTACTTGAGTAGTCGCAATAAGCAATCAACTAAGCAAATACTTAACAGGCGTAGAAACAATATATTTGGAATCAATAAAAGCTCAAAGACTCAAGAACAACTCAAATAATTTGCAAATTGCAATTTAGGTGCTCTAGTAATTTTTGAATTTTGCTTCTTTCGCTGTCCTTCGAATCTGATCACAACACTCATCTGTTCTTGATTCTCTTCTCTTTTTTTGTAGTGCAAATACTTCTTTTCTTTTTGTATTTGCAAATCAAAAATTCTTTTCTTTTCTTTTCTTTTTGACTAATAACAAATCAAAAATGAAGACTTTTTTTTGGGTATTTTTGTGACACTTTTTATGACAACAATTAAAAAAATTGAAAACGCAAACTACGGAATTGAACACGCACAGAAAATTTGAAAACGGACACACTTGAGCTAAACCTAGCCCGACTCAACGACACACAAAACAACTAACACAAGCACACAAGAAGATTGGTCAGGAACGAGATAAAGGAAACCAATCTTAACAAAGAAAACTTGACAGAAAATAAAGGATAGTTACCAAGCTTTGAATGCCTTGAGCTCCACTACCAACTGATACGATCCTAGTTGCGTATGATGTCTAACACGTATTTGATCTAGTTCGAAGGCTTGGATTTCACGCGGAAGATAGATAACTCAACGAGATGAGTTAGACTCAAGCAAGAGACTTGCCTTGCTTAATCTAAATCGATACAAGTGAGGGTCTTGATTCGTAGGTTAGGCTCAGACTCACACCTAGGAGAAAGCTACTTAAGGGAAACGAAATCAATAGGGTCGAAACTTTGGGTTTTACTTGCAATCAATCCTAGTTTTCGGGACTAAAGATCAGAACAAGGTTCACGCATGAACAATTGAGAAAACTTCTCTGGGTTTTAATTATCAAAAATATCGTACCTTACAATGAAAAAGGTGGCTCCTTTAAATAGGAGAAACCTAAATCCTTACTTAGAAATCCTAATTCTAATTAAACTCCTAATTAAGTAATTACTTAATTATAAAATAAATCCAGCTATTTTAAGTAATAATAAAAGAAGTAATTGTAAAATAAAAGTCTTGAAGTTTCCTTCTTGACGCAATACTGGAGCTTTCCTTCTTGGCGCAAAAGTTGAGAGTGCGCAAAACTGGAAATTGAGGGCGTCATCACGTCGAGCCGCCTTCAGTTGGGCCTGGTGCTTCTATTTTGGGCGTCATCACGTCACTGTCCTGGCATGATGATGTCGAGACAGCGTGATCATGTCGAAGCCGTGACGTGATCACGTCGAGGCTATGAACCAACATCGACATGCTTCTGGAATGGGTGTCATCACGTCGCTCTTCTGACGTGATGACGTCGTGACTTCTTGGGATTCTGCGACCCTCTCTGGAATGGGCGTTGTCGCACCCCCTTTTTGATTTTACGCGAGCTGGTTCGGGACGGATATGAGACAAAATTGGACTTATCTCACATAATGCAATGAAGTCGCCACCCTATTTATTTCTAAATTTAGGGAACCTAAAGTCATGGCATAAAAATAAAAAGCTAAGGCATAAAGGGTCTAAACCCAAGAACGATGGTTCGGGGTCGTATTATGGACTCGGGAAGGTGTTAGGCACCCGAGTCACATCCTAAAAAGGTTACCTGTAAAAAAAGAGGTGTTTAAATAAAACAATAAAAAAACAAGTAATTGGCCCTCAGAGGAATCTTCGCTTTAGTGTTTCGTTGGGTCGGGACTATTCGGGACCGGTCGAGACTGTTTGGGACTGGTCGGGACTGATTTTTCTATTTAACGGGATTGATACCGTTTTTACTAAAGCGGGCACCCTTTTTGTTATCATCGGGCCATGCATGATTAAATTAATTACTCAGTGATCTAATCATGCATAAAACTAACAAAGTACAGATTTAATGAAATGCGGAAACTAAACCGAGGTGTGGGATCGAAGCCACCAAACACATGCATTTAATACGAGAAAAAATAAAAATAATTAATCATGGCATTTAAAGCAAGTGATTTAAACAAGTTGTTCATGCGAGATTGATTGATTTTAATTCTAATGATTCTAAATAATCATACATACGAACATGTATATATGTACGAAAAGCGTTGAATAAATAAAAGGGATAAAGAAAGTGTACTTGCGAGCGTGTATTTGATTTTTACCCAAATATACCCATATAATTTTAAGTGGGTGTCAAATAGGTACTCTTTAAGTTTTATAGGGTATAAATTGGCAATTACTTGTCTTAGACAAAATACATGGGTTTAGATAAGTATAACCAATTAAACTATGTAAACTTAAATTTTATCATATTCACTTAATTTGACTAAATATGTTGACTTTTACCTAAACATGTTGACCTTGATCAAATATTTTTATTTTGACTACAAATAAACGTGTTTGACCAATTACGCTCAGTTTTGACCATTTAGACTCGGGTTTGACTATATATGCGTGAGTTTGACCATTAAGGCACGAGTTTGGTCGTTAAAGCTCGGATTTGACCTTTTAGGTTCGGGTTTTACCATTTAGGTTTGGATTTGACCATTTAGGCCAAAGTTTGACCATTTAGCCTCAAGTTTCACCGTGTAGGCACGGGTTTGACCGTTTAGACTTAAGTTTGACCGTTTAGGGTCAGCTTTGACTATGTAGATTCAAGGCTGACTGTTTAGTCTCGAGTTTGCTCATTTAGGCTCAAGTTTGACCATTTAGGCTTAGGTTTGACCAATTAGGTTCGGTTTTGACTATTTAGATTTAGGTTTGATAGTTTAGGCTTGATTTTGACCTTATAGGCTCGGTTTTGACTGTTTAGGTGAAATTTTGACAGTTTAGGCATGAGTTTGACCATGCAGACTCGACTTTGACCATATAAGCTCGGGGTTGACCGTGTAGGCTAGGTTTTGATCGTGTAGGCTCAGGTTTGACCGTTTAGACTCGATTTCAACCATTTAGCCTTGGGTTTGACATGTATGCTCAAGTTTGACCGTTTAGACTCGGGTGTTACCATTTAGGCTCAAATTTTATCCGTGTAGACTCTATTTTGACCATTTAGGCATGAGTTTGACCATGTATACTTGGATCTGACCATGTAGTCTTGAGTTTGACCATTTAGGCTCAAGCTTTGACTATTTAGGCCTGAGTTTGACCACTTTGGCTCGAGCATGAAGTTTTTTTCACGAGTTTTTCACTTTGTAGATCCAAGTTCGTCCAAGTAGGCATGTTTTGATAATCTAGACTATATTTTTACCATTTATTAAACTAAATTTTAATCCTTTATAAACATAAATAAACAAATGAAATCTTGTAATTAAAATTCATTAATCTAATTTTGACCATAGGAAAGTCTCATAACTAAATTCCAAATTTTGTTGAAACATATCTGAAATGACATACAAAATTTATAAACATTTAAGCCCACTCTCTATGGTAAAATCCGAGAATAAATGGTCAAACTCGAACATAAATGATTATATGAAACTAAATGGTCAAATTCAAGTCTACATAGTAAAACTCAAGGCAAAATAGTAAAAATCAAGTTTACGTAGTCGAAAACCATGTCTAGATGGTCAAACTTGAGTCTACACAGTGAAAAATTGGACCTTTATGTTAAAACCATGCATAAATGGTCAAACTTGGGTTTCCACGGTGAAACTCATGCTTAAATGGTCAAATTTGGGATTCCATGGTGAAAATCATGCCTAAATGGTCAAACTTAGGTGTACATGAGGAAAAATCGAACCTACATGGTGAAAACCTAACCTACATGGTCAAACTTGGCTTTCCATGGTGAAAATCATGCATAAATGGTCAAACTCGGGTCTACACGATGAAAAATGGAGCCTAAATGGTCAAATTTGACTTTAAATGGTCAAAACCAAGTATAAATGGTCAAATTTGGGTTTACATGATAAAAAAACTTAGCCTAAATTGTGAAAATTAAATATACATGGTCAAAACTAATAGTAAATGGTCAAACCCAAGCCTACCTGATCAAACTCCTGCCTAAACGGCCAAACCCGAGCCTAAATGGTCAAACTCAACCCTTAATGGTAAAACTTGAGCCTAAATGGTTAAAACCGATCTCATGTGGTCAAAATCGAGTTTAAATGGTCAAATGATTAAAAAACTAATTTTTTTGGTCAAACTTAGTCAAATATGATATTATTAGTCTTATTAATAACTAATTTTATTTAAATGGGTTAATAGGTGAGTATTAATTAATTGGGTGTAAATGGGTAATAAATGAGTATGATACCCCTACCCATACCCACCCATACCTACTCATTTGCCACCCCTACCATAGCCTAACGAATCGAGTCTACCAAGTGAAATTAAATTCCTTTCAAGTGTTAGCGCATATCTCACCTTACCTAAAGTCTTCACGGTTCCATTGTGCTTCTTTCCTTTGACCTTGCTGATACCTTTAATTTTTAATGCATGACCATCAACAACATAAACAAACTCTTCTTCGCATGCGTTGTAGGTGTTGAATCAATCTTTATGTGCACAATATGAAACAAACAAGTAGAATCTAACACCCAAGTATCCTTTAATAAATTCTTATTGTTTCCAGTCATGAAACACTTCTGATTCATCGTCTGTAACAACATCTTCTTCTCTATTTCCTCGACTCTTCTTCAACTCATCTAGATTAGCTTTCATCTTCTTGCAGAAATATTATAGTAACACTCTCAATCACTATAATCCATCCTAGGCCTTGAGTTTGATCTTTGATCCCTACTATAACCGTTACCCTAGATAAACTTCTTCCACTAATCACTCGAGAACCTTCAACAACTAATTTGTTTTCACTACTGGCATTGTTTGACTCTCCTAGCCATTTAATGTTATCTAGTAAAACAATAGTCACATCAACTAGTTTTCAACTGTCTTTCCAGCAATTATTATTTGTACCAAGGGCCTAAGAGATTTAGGCAAGGATGACAGTAAGATAAAGGCCTTCTCTTCCTCTTCTATCTTTTCTCCAGCAGCAGTGACATTCGCTATCGATTTTTTAAACTTACAGAGGTGTTTCTGTATGCTTGTCCCTTCATCCATTCTCAAGGTATACAAATCTTACTTTAAACTCAAATGATTGCTTATTGACTTTGAAGCATAAGTACCTACTAACGTTTCCCAAATACCTTGCGGTGTCTTCTCATCCAAGACATGGTATTTAACACCAGGAGTGAGTGCCAATCGAATCTGACTTACTGCTTTCTTCTGAACTTCACTCCAACTTGATTCCTTCATGCCTTCGAGTTTTACCTCATTGAGAGCAACAGTTATTCCTTGAATCGTTAGAACATCCATCATAGTGCTTTGCCAAAGAGCAAAACCATTTGTCCCATCAAACAAATGAATATCATACTTTGCAGACATATCTAACATCTTGATCAAGCTTTCTCAAACGAATCTTGAGCTCCGCTATCAAATGTTGTAAAAATATTACGAGTAAAACACACACATAAAAAGAGCACGAATGAATTTAGAACGGCTCAACAACTCAATTGCTAATTCTACTTTAATTCACTATTAACTACAATTACAATCAATAATCTCTTAAAACCCCAAACCTAATTATACTCAATGATAACTTGAGGTATACTATGCTCTATCTCAATACAAAATCTCTCAACCTCATAATTGCTTTACTACCTCTCAATTTTGTGCCGCACTCACATAGAGCCGCATAATACCAATTATATATATATAAATAAAAGTGGCATAAAAATAAGTTTCTAGAAAAAAGCTCTCAAATGCAAAAATAGGATACCCTAGCCACCGTTAGGCAGACCACCGCTGCCAGCCCCACCCCCTCCGGCCAGCCCACTGCTTCCGGAGTCCTCAAAATACCAGCTGCCCACTGCAGTTGGCGTAAAATATCCACCTGTCCGCATCATTTAGTCGGTAATGGCGCCAGGTAGGGAGCCGTTGGGCACGAAGAGGGAGTCATCGTCGGTAGTGACATATTACGTGGAGAATCTTCCGTTGCACGTGGATCATCGGGCTCTTCGATACTTAGCCTCACAACGGTGGAGATTGCCTCCATGTGGTAGGGTTATGGACATGTTCATCCCGCCAAGGAAAAATAGAAGTGGGAAACGGTTTGGGTTCATTCGTTTCGACCGGGTAGTGAATATAATTGACATGGAATTGGCACTGGGTCGTCAATGTTAGGCCAGCCTCACAAGTTTTGAGGTCGGAGGTAGGGAGGACAGCGCGTCGTAGCCAGGAAGACCCTAGGAAGCGTCTGCAGTTCAAACGGGACACGGACGTTCAGGCTCGACCGGAAGTTGGTCAGGTACCAAGTCGGGATCAAGTACAGGAGACAGTAGAGAAGGTAGAGAAGGTCCAACCGCTAGCCAAGGACGTGGAAGTTGACGCTCAGGAAGGGGAATTGATTGAGATTTCGGTTCCAGCAGAAAATAGAGATTGGTTAGCGAGGAGCGTGGTTGGAGTTCTTCATAAGATAGAGGATATCCCAGATGTTAGGGAACTTTTGCTTGAGTTGGGTTGGTTTTGTGAGACCAGAATCCTAGGGAGGGGATTGATCTGGGTAGAGTTTGAAAAACAGGAGGACGTGGAGAAAGCACTCGCGAGCACTTCAGAGGACTTTAGCCGTGGGTTTTCCAAGGTGGTTCCTTGGACCGAGGGTCTATCTAAGGTGGGAAGATTATGCTGGGTTCAATGCTCGGGGATCCCGGTACAAAGTTGGGGCCTAGAGACCTTTGAGAAGTTAGGAGCGCAGTGGGGGAAAGTAGTGGCAGTGGACGATTGCACTCTTGCTCGGAAGAGGTTTGATGTGGCAAGGATCCTCATATCGACGGATCAGCCACATATAAAAGGTACAATTCAGGCAAGATTGGAGAACAGAGTTCATTTAATTGATTGTCATGAGGAACCAATGCAGGGGATGATCTCCAATGTTGATTGGAAACTAGGAGTGGAGTCAGCGGAGGAGGACTCGGATGAGGAAATATACACCGAGGGCTTTGAGGAGAAGGAGGGGGCTGATCCGAGGGAAAAAGACCAGCAGAGTGAGGTTAAGGAAATGCCCCTAATAGAGATGGAATCTCGGGCGCTGGTTGAGAGAGAATTGGGTGTTTTTCCTTTAGTTACAACGAGAAAAAAAGAGAGGAAGACCAAGCAGATTATGGCAGAGACGGGCAACCTACATTCGGCCAACACATCGGGGAACTCGGACACATGAGTATTTCAGGTAGAGGATAGTGAGGTTCTTAGTATGAACAGGTTGCGTGAGGCGATTATGGTGGAAATAGATACATGGGGAATTGGACGCATTATGTCAATCACTAATCAGGTAAATGAGGACACTCTACGTATTTTTGATCGAGAGAGGGTTGGAGAGGAAGTGGGAAATGTTTGATGTTAGGTTGTGGGAGGGGCGGTTTCTACAATAGTCCAATGGTGCACATCTTTCGTGGAACTGTAGGGGTCTTTTGTCGAGTAGGAAGCAACGCTTCATCAAAAATATGTTTCAGGGTGATCAGGTGCCGTTTTGCCTCCTGCAAGAGAGTAAAAGGGACGTGGTGGATGACTTCCTTATACATGCGTTAAGGGGGACAATGATACTAAATGGGCTTCTGCGCCGGCGGTAGGTAGATCAGGAGGGTTGATTTCGATGTGGGATTCTAAAGCTTTTCAATTGGATCATTCGGAGGTGGGGAACAGGTATATCTGGCTTGAGGGTGAGCTCACTGAGAATCATTTGAGGTGTGTTGTTTTAAATGTATATGCTCCTAACACTGCTACGCTCCGTGAGCAGCTGTGGGAGTCGTTGGGTTCAAAAATAGAGAGTTCGAGTCACCCTGTGTTGGTTGTAGGTGACTTTAATGAGATCTTGACCCCGTCCGACCGCTTACATGGAGGAGGTTACTCAAAGGGTATGATGGATTTCCAGAGTTGGGTAGACCGTTGTAGGCTGCAAGACATACCGCTGGTTGGTAGGCGGTTTACTTGGTCGAATACCATTAGCAGGAGCAAGATAGATAGAGTGTTCGTGCATGCTGGTTGGCTCGGTTGTATTCAGCATTGCGAGCCTTCGGGCCTTGACAAGAATGGGTCAGATCATGCGCCTCTGATCCTTCGTCGGGATAAGATGGATTGGGGGCCGAAGCCGTTCCGAGACCAAGCGGTCTGGTGGGAAGACAATGAGTTCAAAAAATTGGTAGAGGGATAGTGGTTGGAGGCAGGAGCTGAATTTCCTGGGAACTTCAGTGTGGTCCGTAAAATACGATTCTTGAAGAAGAGAATTCGCTTTTGGAATAGGGAAATGTTTGGCAACGTTGAGACTAGCCTGAGAGATCTTCAGGTGAGTTATGAGGCAATGGATCGCAGGGCGGATGACCGCCCCATGAATCAGGCGGAGCAGGAAGAGTTTTCCACCATTCGCAGTAAGTTATGGGAACAACAGGATCAGGTGGATAGATTCTGGCAGCAAAAGAACAGAGTTAAATGGAATGTCCACGGGGATAGGAATACAGGATACTTTCATAGGATAGCAAAGATAGATATGAGGAGAAATGCCATTAGAGAGATTGTGACTCCTACATCTACTCTTAAGACCCCGGCGGAGATCAAGAGTGCAGCTTCGCAGTACTACGAGGCTTTTTTCCGGTCAGTTAGCTGGGACAGGCCTAGGATCCAGGATTTGGGGTTCTCCAAGTTAAGTGAGGAGGAAGCAACAGGGTTGGAAAAGGAGGTCACGCCGGCTGAAATTTGGGAGGCGGTTAAAGGGTGTGACGGGCGGAAATCCCCAGGACCGGATGGATTCTCCTTGCGCTTTCTGCAAAAGGCTTGGGGAATCATTGGAGGAGATTACTACAGGTTGATCCAGGAATTCTTCAGAACAGGGAAGCTACCGGCCGTGGCAAACTCATCATTTTTTACCCTCATTCCGAAGATACCTGATGCCAAACAGTTCTGTGAGTTCAGGCCGATCAGTCTGGTTACTAGCTACTACAAGATTGTCTCCAAGATTATGGCTAAGCGGCTCAGTGAGATCATTACACGAGTCGTCAGCGAGGTTCAACATGGCTTCATTAAAGGGCGTCAAACCTTGGATTGTGTCATGACAGCGAGTGAGGTGGTCCATCATTTGCAGGTGACCAAGCAGCAGGGGCTGCTTTTCAAGCTAGACTTCGAAAAGGCTTATGACTCTGTTGAATGGGAGTACATGGAGGATGTAATGAGACACATGGGGTTCGGAGAGAAGTGGAGGGGTTGGGTTCGGTAGTGTATTAGCACTAACAGGGTCTCTGTGCTAGTGAATGGATCGCCGTCGGGCCAATTTGGGGTGGCGAGAGGTCTTCGGTAGGGGTGTTCTATGTCCCCATTTCTCTTTAACATTGCGGCTGAGGGGTTACATCAGTTATTCGTTAGAGCAGAGGAAGTGGGGATTCTGCGTGGGGTAGGTAATGTGGAGGTTGGGTGGCAGCTGAGCCACCTTCAGTTTGCTGATGACACCTTGGTTTTCGTGAATAATAGTGAGGCTGAAATTTAGGGGGTGAAAGGAACATTGAGGTGGTTTGATGCTTTTTTTGTTCTTCGGGTTAATTTCCACAAAAGCACCCTGGTGGGGGTGAATTTGAGTGATCAAATTGGTGGGATTCTAGCTTCGCGGGCAGGATGTAAGTATGAAGCCCTCCCTTTCAAGTACTTGGGTTCTTTGGTTGGCTTTAAGCCGCGTAGGATAGCAGGGTGGCAGTTCTTGGTTCAGAAGCTTAGGAAAAAGTTGTCCACTTGGAAGGGTCATCTTCTGTCTGTGGGGGGGCGGGTGACTTTGATCAAATCGGCGTTAGCTAGCATTCCCATCTATAACATGTCGATCTACAGGATGCCTAGAGCGGTGGTCAAGCAATGTGAGGGTGTGATGCGTCGATTTTTATGGAGTGGGAAGGACGATAAAAGAGGGTTGAGCAAGGTGAAGTGGGAGGAAGTGACGAGATCTACGACACATGGGGGGCTGGGAATAGGGAGATTGCAAGACAGGAATGTGACCTTACTCTTCAAATGGGCCTAGGAGGTGGTTCAGGGCAACGGTAAGTTGTGGGCTGAGATAGTTCGCAAGCAATATAATTTGAGGTCTATTGGCAACCTATGGAAGGAGCGTGAGAAGCATATGTCTCCTATTTGGAGCGATATCATTCAACTATGTAGGCGGGGTGGTGATTTTTTTGACCTATGGACTGAACATTTGACGCTTAAGCTTGGAGAGGGTAAAGACACGAGCTTTTGGTGGGATCCGTGGGCTGCTAAACAGCCGTTGGCCTTGCTTCATCCGAGGCTGTACCATTTATCGAAAGCTCAGTAGGGGACTGTCAAGGATTTCGGCCATTGGAAAGGGACGGTCTGGGAGTGGCATAGAGAGTGGAGGCGCGGGCTGTTTGAGTGGGAGAATGAGGAGTAGGCGAGCTTACGTGATCGGTTGCCTGCTCCGCGTAGGGGGGCCACCAGGATGTGCTCCGTTGGGATCTCGAACAAACCGGGAAATACTCGGTGCATTCGGGGTATAAGAAATGGGAGGCAACAAGGTACGATTCCATACCCCTGCTTCGGTCCTGTTGGACGGGGCTGGTTCCATTTCGGGTTGAGTTTTTCTTGTGGCTATCTTTGAGGGGAAGAATAGTGACCAGGATGTTCTTAGAGAGACGTAACATGATCACGGAAGATCAGAATAGCTGTCCAATGTGTAATAACAGCTCAGAAGATACTACTCATCTCTTCCTAGGATGTGCGGTGGCCAGGAGGGTTTGGGAGTTGATCATGCGTTGGCTTCGGGTGGTGTGGTGTCAACCTCGCGATCTTGCGGGACTTTGGAGATCTTGGGGACATTATCTTCTAAGCCACGACAAGATCTATGGCAGGCAATGGGCAACTCTGTTCTACGCGGTGATTTGGTCCCTATGGAAACGCCGGAATGCGAAGGTCTTTAGGCAGAAAGAGGTAACGGAATGGCAGTTGTGAATATGATATTCTCCTTATGGCATTGGTGGCTGAAAAGTAAGGATCATTCATTTGCTTTCAGTCTAGCTGATATGATGCAGACTCCGGCTCGGCTTTTTAGTAGTCAGGTTGTTGTTTCCTGAGCCCGGAGGGTTATCTTTCTTACTTTATTAGTTTGTTGGTTTCATTTTTTGCTTGTGCTGCCTAACTTGGACAGCTGACTTTTGTTATGTTCGTCATGATCTTCATGACAGGTTTCTAATATAATCTCTGCTTATTTTTTAAATAAAAAAAAGTGGCGTAGACACTTATAATCCTAATTCACTAATTTACCTTTCAAAAATTATATTAAAACCACATGTACAATAATATTAATATTAAACTAACCCGTAGATGTGAACACAGTATTAAGGGTCTGTTTGGCGTTCCGATTCTGGTTGGAAAAGTTCTGTGGGAAAAAGTTCTGTGTGAAAATAACTTCTGGAAAAAGGAGTATGTTGTTTGGTAAATTTTTATTAAAAGTTTTGTGGGGAAACCAAAAGTTGTTTTTGGTGTTTGGTAAAAATTGGTTTAAAACTATGGTTTGAATGTAAAATGACCATAAAGGGCACAATTCATTTTAAGTGTTATAATTAATTTTTTTAGTATCTTTATATATATTTTTAATCAATTTATTTATAATCTAACATCTACCACCTAATATTTATCTAATATTATAAATAAATTAAACTTATTAATACCATAAAAAATTTAAGTTATTAATACCATAAATAAATGTTTATCTAATATAATAAAAAGTTTTAAACTATTAGCTTCGAAAATGGAATGAATTATTCTGAAATTGGAATGAATTACTCTGAAATTGTAATAAAATTACATGAAAAAATTTTAAACTAATTAATGCATTAAAAATTAAACCCGTCATTACATATATAAAAAGTACAATTACATAGGTGAAGGAGGTTATTTAATAAAACCAACTCTATATATCGATTAAATGGTGGGTAAGTGTTTAAGTGTTAATTTTTTAAAAAATTGACCAAATGCATATTTAATTTCCATATTATGTTTTTAACCAAAAAAAAAATCTAATTATAACATATAAATATAAAAAATTCTTTAAAAAGTTTATTTCAAACATTTTTTTAATTAATTTGGAATATGGTATAAAATTTTAGTTTATAGTATAAATTATTAATAATCGTAATAAAATTAAATTATAGTTTTTTTATTTGATTTGTATCAGTTCAATATAAAGTCAGTTTGTATGATTTTTATACTCATCTATTTGGGAGATCAATCTATGTAATGTACTGGTGGAGCTACAATGTGAGAAATATCCTTAAAAATATGGAATTGGAAAACAATCACAATGAGTAAAATATAAGTTAATATATTTTTAAATGCAAATTATTTGTTAAATATAAAAATATATCTTAATCTATTTTTAAATGTAAATTATTTTAAAAATAATATTCTTTATTCGAGTTAATATTTTTTATTTTATTTTATTATTTTAATTTAGTAAAGGGATTGATTTTAAGAGAGCTAAAGAAACATAAACTAGATAATAGTGACAAATAAATGGTAATATATACTTTTTCTTACATAAATTATATGGTAAAATAAAGAACAATCTTTATGAGAATAATTGAGAAGTTTATGTGTAAGTATTGACAATATTATCCATATATTATCAAACTAATTTACATTAATTTTATTTTTATGAAAGAAATATTATATATTGTACATTAAATATTTTCTACATTGGTTAATAGTATTTATTTTATTTTAATTATTTAACTATAATTTGAAGGTAGTACATGATTTATTTTTTTAGAAAAAACTTATTTTTAAAGTTAAGAAAATCATAAAACAACTATAAGTGACAAATAAAAAGAGAATTTATAAGTTTTCTTAAAATTAATTCAGTGACAAAAGTTGATTAATGAGTTTGAACAATATAAAAGGATTAAGTTAGATAATTAAAAAGAGATACTGAAAATTAATATTTTATAATCTAATCATCAAATAGTTATGGTTATACATTTTCCTCCAATATTTATAAGTTCTTTTCAACTTTTTACCATTTTTTTTTATTTTTTAACCACTTATAATGTTTATATTAAAACGTTTTAGGATATTATTGGGTTTCTAATGCAAGTTTTAAAACTATAGTGTCTGAAGTGAAAGATTTTTAACTTAGGATTAGAAATTTAGAGTTAGTCTTTTCTCTGCAGGAACCTAGCCGCCCTAGGGTAGGAGCGGCATCCCCCTCCGGCCAACCCACTGTTACCGGGGAAACCAAAATACCAAACACCTACTGTGCTGGTGTAAAATCCACCTCGACCTTAGTCCACCATGCATCGACCCAAACCCTCCATGCGAGAACTCACGCAACCAATTACAACCTTCTACCTCGAGAACCTGCCCAAATTTGTAGATCATAAAACCATAGAAGACTTATTGGTCAAGAGATGGAGCCTGCCTCACTTCCTGTGGGTCCGAGATGTGTTTATCCCCAGGCGTCGCAACAAAGCAGGACGTAGATTCGGATTTGTTCGACTCGAAGGTGTGAAAGATCCTAAGGAGATGGTGACTGCATTAGGGCGGCAGAGCATCAGGGCTTCGGTAATACGTTATAGTCTTGAGCGGTTTGGAAGGAAACCCCAAGCGGAACCACGTGTTCCAGAGGCACAGATCGATGCGACAGGTTGGCCCAGGATTGGTTGGACAAAGAAGATGGACACGATAGTGGCAGAAACCCAGACATCGAGGAACCATACTCTGGCGGTGGAACAATCCCTTGACTCACCTCATGGTAGCCAGACCGAGCCTGCAGGTAATGTTATTGATGTTTCAATTCCTAAGGAAAATAGAGAATGGTTAAAAAGAAGTGCAATAGGGGTCTTGTGTAGGATAGAACACGCACCAGAAATTCAAGAGCTTTTAATTGAAACGGGTATGATTTGCGATACAAAGTTGATGGGTGATCGTCACTCAAATGTATTAAATATTTAATAAATTTAATATTAAATATCATGCAAGAAAGAGTAAAGAAAAGGATTAGAGGAAACCGGTAAATGATTTAATAAATCAAAGGAGAAAAACTTCTCCCTTTACAAAACTGGTGGCTGCTCCAAGATTCAAGAGAATAAAATCCCTAGAAATTAGGGTAAAAGAAAGAGTGATGTTTTTAGTGTCTTAAGTCAGCCTCCCTTACAAAAACCCTAAAGCTAAGCTTATATAGGCTAAAACTAGCTAGGAGATAAAAATACAGCTAAGGTAGAGAGGGTGTCAGCGCTTGGGAGGACGCCAACACATAGGGGGACCGCGCCATTGGCAGAGAATATTCTGGAATCTTTTGGAAAGTGTCTGTCACCTTCTAGAAGCGCTTGGGATTCCTTCCTTTGGCTTTTGATCTTTGATCTGACGTAGGGAAGTCAAGGGCATGAGACTGCTCACTAGTCTGGTTAGCGTCGCGGGCTCGATGACTTCTGTTCTTCTGGACCTCGATCTTCAAGACTCCAGAAATCCTTCCAAAAATGCTCATTTTCGCTCTTTTCTCCCTTTAGGCACTGATCTGCAAAAAGATGGGAAAATGGCAAATTAAAAGTATCTTGCCCTCGAAAAGGCCGGAAATAAGATAGAAAAACCTATAATAAAGACATGCTATCAAATCCCCACACTGCCCATTGCTCGCCCTCGAGCAATCACAAAACTGAAAACCACCTCCAGAAACAGACAACACAGTAACCACACACAAATACGAACCGGCACCAGGCTAGTCTTCGCACATAACCCATTCTCACCTAGGAGACACCTGCATCAAACTAGAGGGGTAACGACCCCAAAGATCAAACTTTCCCATATCAAGCCCTTAATCAGCAGTCCTCATCAGATACGTGTTTACACTTACTCTCACAAGCAAGGCTAAGTGTTTACGCTAAAAAATAAATGCATATAACACAGCACAATGTCAAACTTGCATATCAATCCGAGTACTGTAGAACACACGCATGGGCAATCATCAATCGGAAAAATAGCGCAGCAGCAAAAAGAAAGAAAAGGGACGAAATGAGCTAGAAATGTGGAAGAGAGAAGCAGGAGATGAACAGAAAAGAAATGAGGGGAGAAAAGAAGGAAAGGAAAGAAAGGACCAGGTAGAACCTGGTTGGATTTCTTGGCTTAGGGAAAAGGTGAAGTGGCAAGGCAGCTTTTATCGAGGGCACGATGATGATTCGGAGGCTAAATAGAGGTCTTCTTTTCGAGGGCAGGAAACTCTTCTTGCTGAGGCTTCGGATGCGGATACTCTTTTTGTTCGCTTAATGCCCCCTTCCTTTTATTTTCAAATTTTTTTTTTTTAAGAGGAAACCGGAACCGGGGCATGAAACTTTTGATTTTTCATTCGGCGCTTGCCTTTGATCTGCTTCCAGCATCGATGGTGACTTCTTTGGCTTCCCCACACTTGAAACTTTCTGGGGGTTCGATTTCTTTGGATGATCTAGGGCTCGAAACTTTTTCCTTTTTCTTGCCCTAGATCTCTGCTTTCGTCTATTTCCCCACACTTGAACTTGTCTGCGCGTGCTTTAGGTGTCTAGCCCTCGACGTTACCCTCAACGATCGCTACCTCACCTACCAAGGAAAAAGATCAAGAAAAAACGAATGGTCAGGAAAGAGTATGAAAAGAAGGGTAATGTTGGGGGCATGAAAAGAGAAGAAGGAGAGGGGGAAGAAAAGAAAGAAAAAGGCATTGATGCGAAGTTTTCCTGTCAAATCAATGGTTTCCCATGTCTAACAGCGCCTATACCCACGGATATCATGCAAGGTCAACTAGTGCCTAGCTAAAGCATTCTAATCACACAAGAAAGAAATAGGCATGAAAGCTCAAGTGCTCACAGGGTGCTTTTGTGACTACTGATGTCGAGGCCTAAATATGGATATAAGGTTTAGTAGGTAAAAATGGGAATAGCTAGGTCTAGACAAGGTGCTGCTGGCTCATACTTGTGCAAAATGTGATCAAAAGTATGTGTCCCTTCACAAAAGTTTTTTGAAAAACTAGGCAGTGGCAGATTTTTAGAAAAATTTAGCAAAGTCCTAAAAATCCGAATACATTTGAAAAATCCGAGAAAAACAAAAAATCTGAAAAAAAAGCATGCAATCAAGCAACAAACGGAATTTAAACATGCAACAAACACACAGATAAAACACACAAATAAATCCCTCCCCATACTTAGGCTTCGCATTGTCCTCAATGCGGGAAAGGAACACACAAGAAGTTCAACGAAAATTAAAATAAGTACATGACAGAATAAAATAAAATAAAAAGCAGGTAAAAATGTTTTTGGCCCTCCTCGAGGGCAGGAAAGATGAATTATTCGGGGGGGATCAAGAGGGTGGTAGCTTGCTCCTGGCCACTTCAGTTGCTAGGCCTCGAAGCTCTGCGAGGACTGCTTGGAGCAGACACTCGATTCTAAGGAGCGTCTGGGGTGACGAATTGGATGGCTCGCTTGCTTGATTGCTTTCGGGGGGCGATCGGAGTTTCCTTCGGGGGCACGAGGGGCAACAGGGGATTGAGGCCTTGAAAGGTTGGGGTAGGAAAAATCTCCTCCATGCTTCGTGCCGAAGACCTTCTCTCCTGATGGCGTGGTACCTATGGAAAACCTCAAAATACCATGTGAGATGCACAAATGCCCCATAACATCAAGTGTATAGGGGTCTAAATCCTTGAAAGCAATGGGCTCACTAAGGCCAGCAGAGGTCAAATCAATATTGCGCAAATTCACAACAAGCAAAGCAATCAAAGATCCTAAAATGGGGCCTCGAGAGCCATTCTGAACATGAATAATAGCACATGCAACCCAAAATCCTAAATTTACCCTACGCTTGCTTTTCATGCACCAAAGAAGAAATAGTTCTTGCAGCGTTAACTGCCCTGAAGAACCGAATCTAGCAGCAAAAGTAAGAGCAAGAAAGCGATGCAAAATTCTAAGGGCAGGATCCATAATTTCATGCGCTTTAGAGGATTTGGGGTTGAAAACAGCATTAGGATTCTCAGACAACTCACGAAAGGCCACATCAGCATCAAAAATATGGGGAATCATAGTCAAAGCATTCTTATAAGCACTGGATTTTAAACCATCAGGCGTGACAAAATTAAGTGCACAATTGAACTCATTGAGAGACAGTTTAAGCCATTTGTTCGCTAAGCGAAAATTAATCAGTTTAGGGGTCGAAGGGTTCGGTCCATGCTTGCCCTTAGGCTTGAAATGGTCCGAACCAACCCAAAAAGTGGTAAACAACTCCAGAGAGGGCTCGACATAGGTTGGGTGCTCCAAAAAGAAAAAAGAATCCCAACCGATGTTCCATTTTGCTCAAAAATTCTAAATCTAGGTGCGCACACGGGCTAACGCCTCTGGAGTTCATAGCATGCAACTTATCTAAGGAAGGTTTATCATCAAAAGATAGCCATTCATGGGGATTAGAGAGGTCAAAAACAACCTGGATTGAAGACGCTCGCGGGGTAGAGGCAGGCGCTTGCGTCGAGCCCTCGACATCAAAATCGTCGTCTTGGTCACAACGCACTTTCTTTGTCGGGACCTGCTTGACTGGGGCCTTTGAGGAAGATGTGACCTTCCTCTTCCTATCCACTGGCGTTTCAGGTTCTGGTGGCGGATCTGCTCTGGCCGGAGTCTTAGCCTTGCCTTTTGCAACTGTCTTCTTCGCTGCGGTCTCCTTCTCCTTGGCCTTTTTCGCAGCCTCTACTTTGAGAGATACTTCTTTCTCAGCTTTCTCAGCTGCCTCCTTCGCAGCTTTCTCCTTCTCAGCATCTTCATCTTCTTCCTCGTCCTCAACTTCATTCTCGCCGGAACCTTCTTCATCGTCAGCGCCAGCGGCGGTCTGTTCGACCTCTTCTTCCTCAGCTCCGGCCGCCGACTCCTCTTCATGCTCAGATTCAGACACCAAGATGTCCTGTAGGACCTCTTCGACCGTGAGCTCCTTTTTTGCCGCAGGGGAGGCTTTCTCAACCTTTGGTTTCCTGGGCGTACCGGTGGAAGTGGATGGTTTTCTGGAAACTCGGCCGGATCTCGTCATTGTGGAGGTCACTGGAACCTCACCGGTGATTTCTAGCTCACCGCCCGACTGGTGAGTGGCGGTGGAGGTTGGGTTTAGCTCGATGGTAGGAGGGATGGTCAGAGAAGGTGGTTGCTCCTCGTCAAGGCCGAGGCTAAGAGATTTGTGAGAAGAGGAGGAACATTCAGGGTCTGAGGTAGTGAGCTTATGGGCTACTTGCTTTACTCGAGGTATAGTGGTAGGGTGGAAGATGGTGATTTGAGAGAGAGAGTAGATTTGGTGATGGTGATGGGTCAGTGGAGTGAAGTGTTTTGGTTGTTGGTGAGGGAGACGTGGTTGATAGCTGGAAGAGGGAAGGAGAAAAGACGAGGGGGAGCGTGCTGCCAAAGCTACTACGTCTGACAGGGAATTAATGAGGGCCACTTTTTTGTCCCCTTTGATGACGGGGCATCTTGAAAGGAGGAGAGAGAGCATGGGCCCGCGGATCCCAACCGCCTTCCTTTTCAAAATTTAAAAAAGATAGTAGTTAGCGAAGATAAAGACAAAAGGAGGGAATAAGTGGAAAGATAATATTTGCAGGCGAATAAAATCGCTTGGGAAAACGAAAAAGAGAGAAACCAGGGGATAAAAATAAGGAAAAGAAATCTTAACTAATAAAGGGAAAATAAAATAGCAAGAAATAAAAAGGAAAAATTCTGAATTTAAATAACAAAATAAAAGAGATAGAGTTAGAAATGAGTGGGACGGCATTCAGAATGCCTCCAGTATGGCCTGTTTACTAGTCGAGGCCTCGACGTGTTTCAGAAATCTAGATCTTGACAGGTGGAGATTCCACCATCGTGTCCTCAACAATCAAGGGCTTGAATCCCTCATAAAAGGGTTTCAGCCTGTGGCCATTGACTTTGAAGATTGTTCCTGTTGTCGGATTCTGGATTTCGATTGCCCCATGTTCAAAAACTATCGTGACCACGAAAGGTCCTGACCATTTAGACTTGAGCTTTCCTGCAAACAGTCGCAAACGTGAGTTATACAACAATACTTTCTGTCCAATGGAAAAAGTCTTTGGACGAAGGTTCTTTTCATGGTATGTCTTGGTTTTGCCCTTGTAGAGCAAGGCATTCTCATAAGCGTCGTCTCTCAACTCTTCCAGCTCTTGTATCTGTAAGCGTCTATTTTGGCCAGCCTTTTCAAGACCCATGTTTACTTTCTTGATGGCCTAGAAAGCCTTATGCTCTATCTCAACTGGGAGATGGCACAGCTTGCCATATACGAGTCTGTAGGGTGTCATACCAATCGGGGTCTTGAAAGCTGTCCGATATGTCCATAGGGCGTCATCTAATTTCAGACTCCAATCCTTTCGAGATTGGTTCACCGTTTTCTCCAGAATGGACTTAATTTCACAGTTTGACACTTCGGCTTGGCCATTGGTCTGAGGGTGATAGGCGGTAGATATTTTGTGGTGGACTTCACACTTGGTCAGAAGCGAGGTCACGACGCGGTTGCAGAAATGGGTACCCCGGTCACTTATGAGGGCTCAAGGTATACCAAACCTATTGAAAATATTGGTGCGTAGAAAGTTTACTACCACCTTGGAATCATCTGTTCGAGTTGCCTTAGCCTCAACCCATTTGGAAACATAATCGACGACCAGAAGGATATAGATGTTGCCGAAGGAATTGGGAAATGGGTCCATGAAATCTATACCCCAGATATCAAAAATTTCACAAACAATGATACCGGTCAGAGGCATCTGATTCCTGGCCCCAATATTACCCGTGGCTTGGCATCGAGGGCACGACGCACAATACATGTAGCTATCCTTAAAAATAATGGGCCAGTATATACCTATTCTAACACCTTGAGGGTAGTTTTCTTGGCCGCGAAATGTCCTCCTTCAGAATGGCAAAATTTAAGGATCGAGGGCACCTCGTCTATGGTTACACAATGGCGTATGATCTGGTCCGAGCAGTGCTTCCATAAGTATGGGTTATCCCAAATGTAATATTTGGCTTGCCTTCTGATTCTTGTGCATTCTGATGGGGAAGCATCCGCGGGGTAGGTACCAATGGCACAGAAATTCGCTATGTCTGAAAACCATGGAAACTGGACAACGTGGGCTAGACACACTTGTTCATCTGGAAAAGTAATACCAGTCGAGGGCATCATCTTTGAGAGACCACTGGAAGGTACGCAGCTTGGCTTGTCCGATGCTGACGTTGGCAGGTTTCATGGCCTCGCAGATAGAGTGGAGTTGTTGAAGATGGCGGAGTGCATTTTTCTTGGCAACCCCTCGAAAGGTTGGAAGGTGATGCATAACGGCTGACTTCAAGGTCCAGTCATGAAGGACAGCGGGCCAGACAACGCAGCTACTTAACATGTTAGGGGTTGCATGGAAGTTATCGATGGTTTGTTGTGCTGGAGGAGGTGGTGGTGGATCCTCGTGATGTTCATGGTTGTCATGGTCTTCCATTGCTAGGAAATCGAATTGGGCTGCTACTGGATTTTTGATATTACGATGGAGATAGGCTAGATCTAGGAAAAACTGACGGTCCTGGCCGGCCAGATTGGAAGGAGATCCGTCGAGGGCAGGATGTGACGCTGGGTAGATGTTCCTCTAGCTTGCCTTCGAAGTTCTCTCTCCGTTCTGGTTAACTCGAGGTCTAGAGGGAGTAGATCTGGAGCAGATCTCCTGGTCATACAAAAATAAAAACAGAATTAGTACCGTTCAATCCACGGCAACGATGCCAAAATTTTATCGTCACTCAAATGTATTAAATATTTTCCTGATGCCTAAATGCACAAATAAATATGTACATGGCAAGACAGGGTCAAACCACAGAGATTGAAGGAATAAAACGTTAATAAAGATGTTTGACAAGGAACAAATGCAACAGAATACGGTCAAGAAACACTGGGGGAAGTTTTTATCGATTAACGAATTAATCGACGCAGATATGGGAGCGAACAAGACAGATAAGTAACTATATAAATCACATTCATAAAAGTAACAAACATTCGGGGGCTCAAAAGTGAAACAACAATCAAGGGCAAGAAAAGCAATAAGAGAGATATAAATCAGAGGGGAAGAGATCTTAGCAAAGGGTGTTCTCGAGTTGCATTCTAGGTCAGTTAATCATGGGCATAAAAATATTCCAAACTCAAGCACAAACCTGCTATAGGAATCATGTTTCCACGTAGACTCCCTACTCACCTTCGTAGATAGAAGCCACCCCCTGTTTCCACATATGGGGTGGCCTTGACGTCTCGCCATCCTCCCAGGCATGAATACGGGGAGGCACTACTCAAAACGCTCATGAAGTGGAGGCAAGACAGATCTAGGGCGTGACATCTCAGTTTGTCAAGCTCGCATCACATAACCTAAACAATCAAATACCCCTAGACGAAAGACCTCTCGCGATGTCTACACTAGGTGTCTACTTTATCTCAAGGTTTCGCGTCAGTTATAACTAAGAGAATGACAATACTCATGCAGAAAAATTGACAGTTGATCAAGCTCTCAACAGTTCTAAATAAGCAAGGATTAAAACGATAAATGATTGAATATGACAAGAGAATATATTAAGCACACTTTAGGCCTCCTAACTAACCCTTGCAACACTTACAACACCCTTCACTAAGAAGGTGGTATTTAGCTACTCATAACAAGATATGAACATTGGATAATAAATATCATGCAAGAAAGAGTGAAGAAAAGGATTAGAGGAAACCGGTAAGTGATTTAATAAATCAAAGGAGAAAAGCTTCTCCCTTTATGAAATTGGTGGCTACTCCAAGATTCAAGAGAATAAAATCCCTAGAAATTAGGGTAAAAGAAAGAGTGATGTTTTTAATGTCTTAAGTCAGCCTCCCTTACAAAAACCCTAAAGCTAAGCTTATATATGCTAAAACTAATTAGGAGACAAAAATACAGCTAAGGGAGAGAGGGTGTCAGCGCTTGGGAGGACGCCAACACATAGGGGGACCGCGCCCTTGGTAGAGAATATTCTAGAATCTTCTAGAAGCGTTTGTCACCTTCTAAAAGCGTTTGGGATTCCTTCCTTTGGCTTTTGATCTCTGATCTGACGCAGTGAAGTCAAGGGCATGAGACTGGTCACTAGTCTGGTTAGCGTCGCAGGCTCGATGACTTCTGTTTTTCTGGACCTCGATCTTCAAGACTCCAAAAATCCTTCCAAAAATGCTTATTTTCGCTCTTTTCTCCCTTTAGGCACTGATCTGTAAAAAGATGGGGAAAATGGCAAATCATAAGTATTTTGCCCTCGAAAATGCCAGAAATAAGATAGAAAAACCTACAATAAAGACATGTTATCAATGGGTAGGGGACTGGTTTTACTTTAATTTCCAAACTTAGAGGAGTTCAATAGGGTGATGAATCGAGTTAACCCTACGGTGGAGGAAATCCTTAGTAAAATGATGCCTTGGCAGGAGTCCACTTCGGATGGAGGCGACTATGTTGGATACATTGTACAAGACTCCCCATCCATGCGTGGGGTTTAGATTCGTTCAAGGCAATTGTGGAATCGTTTGGGAAACTTCTCGCGGTAGATGAGAACACTTCACAACGTAAAAGGTTAGATGTGGCAAGGCTACTCATCTCGATCAATTCGGCCATGGTAGATAAAGAACTTATGATCCATCTCGAAGACAAGATTCACAAGGTATGGATCCATGAGGAGCCTATACATGGGGCTATATCGAACCTAGACTGGATGGTGGGAATAAACATGGGAGAGGGTTGTAAAGAAGATGAAGTTGAAGAGGAGCAGGAGGATGAGGAGAGTTACCATGAGCATGTTCCTAGTGCTCCTATGCGAGATCAAAATAATGACGTAGGGGCTGACCTGTCAACTAATTCGAGAAACGAGAGCACACCCAGGAAGTCGCTCGTAACAATCAGGCGTCCTTCATATAGAGTAAAGTGATTTTTAGGTGGTAATGGCATCCTAGAAATAGACCAGTCGGATGGAGGTTCGACCTCGGTAATAGGGAATGTCAAAGCTGTCAACATTATTAACATGAACAGGGTGAATGAGAAGACTATACAGGAAGGGACAGCTTGGGAGCTTGGAATTGCGATGTCAATTACGGACAATATATAGGAGGAAACATTTTGGGAATTCGATAGAGATAGATGGAATCAGGAAGTAAGCAAGTATGGGAAGTAAAGGGTGGGTAGTTGGCGAGTACAGTCAAGGTAATGGTTAGGCTGTTGTCATGGAATAGCAGAGGGCTGAACGGGTTGCCAAAAAGGCACTTCCTAAAGCAGTATATCAGGTGAGAGAAACTTGAGGTGATTTTCCTTCAGGAGACCAAAAGGGATCAGATTTCTGACTTTTATGTAAATAGGATGTGGAACGGTGTTGAGGTCAAATGGGTTGTTGTCCCAGCCAGTGGGAGATCAGGGGGCCTCCTTGCTATGTGGAATGAGGAAGTTCTAGAGGTGTCGTGAGTTCTAACAGGGGACAAATTCATTTGGCTGGAGGGGTGTGTCAAAGCGTTGGACTTTTGATGCATTATGGTTAATGTTTATGCCCATAATGATGCAGTGAATAGAGGAATCCTCTAGGATCAATTGGGTAACTTGATTGGGAATAGCACGATTCCAGTCCTAATAGTAGGGGACTTTAATGAAATCCTTACTCCGTCGGACAAATCCCGAGAAGCTCCAGAGACAAGAGGTATGCGGAAGTTTCAGAGTTGGGTAAATACGTGTCATCTTAGGGATATCCCTCTGTTAGGTAGGAGATTTACGTGGGCGAACGTAGCAAGTAGGAGTAGGATTGATCGGGTTTTTGTTCAAACAGGGTGGGATGACAGATGGTCGGACCTGAGGTTAACAACGTTGAGGAGGAATGGGTCCGACCATGTACCCCTATTAATCAATACGGTGACTCTTGATTGTGGTCTAAAATCATTCCGGGACTTGGCAGCTTGGTGGGATGTCTTTGGTTTCAAAGATGCTCTCAAAACCATTTGGAATAAAGCAGGGAGGAAATACCCAGGGCCGCATAAGGTGACAAATAAGCTGAAATATCTTAAGGACAAGCTTCGGAAGTGGAATAAGGATGTTTTTGGTTTTATTGAAACCAAGCTGCAGGCGTTCACTAAGGAACAAGATCAGTTGGACAAGGTAGCAGATGAGAGAGAGCTCATGGCAGGTGAGAAACGCAGACAACAAGATATTCAGTCAGATTTGTTGGATACCCAGTGATGCGAACCCTAGTACGCATCGCACGCATGCCACACCTTCACGCGTGCCCTTGCCGCCCCTTGGCCCGATGACGCGCCAACACAGCAAGCGCCTGGCCAGCCAGCTTTCTTTGTTCCTATATAATAAGATTCAGCGCGAGGCTATGCTGGACGAGTCCGTACTACGCGAGCACATGCCGCGCTTAGTGACGCTGCTGGTCGCACCCAGCGCGCACGCTAGCGGCCACGAAACAGACGATCGAGCCAAGTCAGACTTGGGGAATATTTGCCAAGCTCCAGTCGAGTTACAAGATAGCTTCAAGGGTCTAGAAGAGGCTACTGGAGTTTCAAGTCAAAAGCCCGACGCGTTTGGGAGAATGGCCGAGCGGGTCAACGCATGCGCAAGTCCTAGCGCACCAAGGACTTCGACTTGAGGAAGGACGCGCATTGCGCAATTCTACCATGCGTAGGATTGCTTGGGTCTACTAATACTCTTAGTACTAGTATTATAATTAATTTAATTAACTATTTCAGCTTTTGTTCAAGTCGAACTCTTGTATAGATAGAAATTCTAGTTCTCGTAGGATTTGTATTTCTTGCGCCTATTTAAGGCAGCCGCTTGGCTTAATAAAATCAGACTTTTTTTTGCCAAATTTCTGAGTTAAATTTAAGTCTCACAGAACCTTGAATCCTTTGAGTCCGAACACTCGAAGAACCACTCAAGTAAATCGAAAGTTCACCCCCATTGTTCGATTGCCTAGGTTGCTAACCAATTGCTGGTTAGAGGGTTAGGAGTTCGATCAAGATCCTCATTCGCGTAGCTGGGTTGGCTAGGCATCCGACTTAGCAGGGTCAGCGCATATTTGGGTTCAGTTTAAAGTATTTCCGCACGAAGTCCATCCTTGAACAACGATCGCAACAGGAGCATCGATCCAAGCCTAGCAAGGATCGTATCACCCAGGGTCGCGCCAACAGTCTTTGGCGACAGAAATCTAGACTGAAATGGGATTCGCAAGGGGACAGAAATACTAAGTTCTTCCACTTGTCGGCTAAGTTAGATAGGTTGCGGTGTAATGTGACTGAGATCATCCAGGGCGAGTGTCGCCTCACTACCCCGACGGACATAAAGAGCGCGACAACCGAGTATTTTGCTAGATTGTTCAAGGAAGTAAAATGGGCCAGACCACAAATGACAGATGATAGGAGTCCGGGGGATACTGAGCAGGATCAGCCTGAGCTGGGGCGGTCGGGAACACTGTACTGTGGGCCTTCGTCACCTGCAATGTGCCGGAGGGGGTCTCCGGCATAAACACTCCGATGCCAAAGTCAGTGTGAGTAGTAAAAGTGGCAGGGGTTCAGTACGCTATCTTAAGCTTACCCTCTTGTCTGAAAAGGTGGGGGTATTTATAGACAAAGGAAAGAGTGTACCGACAAGGGGTGGCAATAGTCCCTGGCGGATATCGCTGGGGTGATATGTGTCGCTGGAGTGTCATAGAGTGATTTCACGCGGGATGACGTCACGCAGAGTGACGTCATGGATGACTTGGGATGGGATGCCGCCGTGCGGATGTCGCATAAGAGCCCCCCCGCTGATGTCGACCGTCCCAGGGCTGACCTCCAGGCTATGGGCAACAAGAACAGTGTCCCGTCTCCCCCGGAAGGTACAGTAGGCTGTCCGGGTCACCCGGCGGAGTAGTCGAGATGCCGCTTCTGTGGTATCGATAGTTATCATATGCCCAAACGAAAACTAGCCCGAGTGTTTACCAAGGGCTATCACAGCGTCTCCGGTCCTGCCCCTTCAGAGGTTTCTTCCCCAATGTGGGCTCGACGATCTAGAAAGGTATATCTTCGAAATGCCTTTTTCTGAAGTCTATAAATAGGCCTTTCATTTTGCACTTGCTTCATAACTCTCACAACTTTTTCACCTCTCTCTTCGAATTTCATCATCTCTCTTCTCCTTATGGACGAAGTCACCAAAAACTTCCTGGTCTCCAAAACTCATGCCCTGAGGAACCTAACTCAGGCAGATACTGATTTCCTGGGTTCGCTGAGCATTAAGACCTCGGAGGATATGCTGGAGCTCTAGGGGATGCTGACTCTCCTTCAAGCTAGACAGGCTGCTGTTACCCTGGAGGATTTCAGTCCCGTGGAGAAAGCGGTGAAGCTGTCAGTGGCTATTTCTCAGATTCAGCTGCTGATGTCAACGCTACAGCATAGGAAGGATTTGCTGGGATGCTGCCTGAAGAGCATGAGGGCCTATTCTTCTGAACTGACGGCTCTTGCGGATGCCCTGAGGGAAATTCCTCTCCTGGAATGGGAAGATGATGACGCTGGGTCGAATGCCTGACCAGCGATGGGGATCCTCTTGGCGTGTCTTTCTGTGCTCCTCTAGGGCCACCTTTTGTAACTCCGGGCTGTTAGGCCTTTTTGTAATCTCGGGCCGCTGAGCCCTTTAAATAAACATGCTTTCCCTTGTTCACTTGCCGCGCTGTCAATGTTTTTCTTCTTTCTCATATCAACTTTCTTAGAAAATAATTTTTGTTCCCACTTACTGTGAGCTTGGTGTCCCTTGGGATTCCGTAACTTTATTTGCCTACCTGGCTCATAATGACGATTCTTTCACGCCACGTCCGTTCAGAATATATTTCGCGCCGCTTTTTTAGTGCTAACGGATTGGGCGACGATTTCGGTGCCTCCTAGTTGGTGCAGATTTTTAACAGTTGCGGAGTCAGATCTTTCCTCCCAACAGACACTACCCCTGATAGCATTAAATGTCCTCGCTAATACGCGGAGAGGTAGGCACGCTTCCTCCTCTTGGCTATATAAGGGGGCTCTATCTTTCCTTTTTTGTTCATCTTTTTCCTTCTTGCTTCTCACTCTTACTGACATTTCCATGGCTGACTCCCATTTTTTGCATACTGCCGCTCGTGATTCTCCTCCGACCCCTCCGACTTCTCCCAAATCCGACAATCCTCCACTCACACCCCCTAGAGGCCTACCAGATATTCCGTGAAGTGTCGGGGTCGCAAGAGATTGAAGAAAACAAAGAAACAATCTTTCGAATCCTTCTTTGCCGTCTTTGAACCTCACTACCTTTCGCTGCGGCAAAAGGATGAAGCGTCACCATCCGTCCCTTGTCTTTTTCCCAAGGACAGGACTTCTACGCTAGATGCCACCACAGGATTGGTTACCTCGACCCTGGAGGAAAACTCCCATGCCGCTTCAAAGGAAGACACTGCCCCTACGACAGGTTCCGCGACTGGGCTTGGTAAAAGACCTTTCGAGATTGGCGAGCCCTTTCCTTTCTATAACAGCGGGTCGCCATCGTCTCCGGAAGATTACGATTACGTCTACGACGTGCACTGGATGGACGAAGACTGAAGATGTCGCACTTATTGTAGATGCCGCTGGCTGGCTTTTCTTTTTAATAAACAAAATGTTGTGAAATAAAATGTCGCTTGCCTTTTTCTTTTTTGCTTTTGGTGTAACGTCGCTCTTGTGGGATAACCGTCGCTGGGTAAGCCGATTACCGCTTCATAGGATCCTCTTTCTGGGGTTTCTTGTAATTAATGGGCCTTTCTTTTGCGAAATTCGAGGTGAGCACTTGACTTTAAGTTTCTGTCAGGGTCTTCCCACGTGTCCCATTTGCCTCATACGTGTCTTGCTGTAATAGGTTGCCCTTCTGTCTGGCTTTTCCACCGTCTCTTTTAAAAGGAAAAATGCTCCTTCTTCGTACCTTTTTGCTCCTTTTATACTCCAGAACTCTCTTCGTTTTTCGCTCGCTCCGAGGAAATTCTCTCGTTCGCATCCAGACGACTCGCCCATTAATTTCAGTCTTCTCTCTTTCAAGGTATTCTGCTCGATCTTGCTTTTGATTTTCCTTTGCTGCTTTATCTATCATGCCTCGCACGAGATCTCAATCTAGCTCTTTAGCTACCCCTAGGCCAATTTCTCGATATCCCGAGCTTGAAAATACTCCTAGCATCTTTACTTGCCCTACTGTCTTATGCCTCGAACTGGAAAGTAATAATATTACCTTCCCTTGCGGCTATCACCCCACTATTCCTTCTGACACTATGAGGCTTCATAGCCGGCTCTGGAAAACTCATAGAATTCTTTATTTTAAAATGTTTCAATATGGGTTCCGCCTCCCAGTTCATGACACGCTAGAGCGTGTGTTGCGCGAGCACGGGCTTAACCCTGTGCAAATTACCCCTACCTCATGGAGCTACATCTACGCCTTCCTTCGTGCCTGCGAATTAAAAGATATTCTTGCTCCCTCTGCCGCTTTATTCCGCAAGTTCTTGACTCTGGTTTTTCGCGACGACTTTATTAATATTATTCCCAGACG
Source organism: Viola odorata (assembly GCA_963691705.1). NCBI lineage: Eukaryota > Viridiplantae > Streptophyta > Magnoliopsida > Malpighiales > Violaceae > Viola > Viola odorata. The sequence continues at coordinate 75,578,595 of OY829537.1, forward strand.
GGATGACGCTCTAGTGAGGCCTTTTTGGGAGAAATTTTGAGGATTTGAGGAGAGCATTAAAGACTGGAAGAGCGGTTTCTTCGTTGTCGAATTACCCTCCCGCTTGTGGCGTCCTGACTTCCACCTGGAGGTAGTTGATTGGGTGAGGCCAGCGCCTCTATCTAGGGAAGAGTTGGATCAGGCCAACGCCTTGCTGGAGATGGAGTCCTCTTTCCAGATCTAAAACTTTGCCTTGTACAAGCCTTTAACTGAGTGTACCATAGGTGAGCTTTTGAGCTTCGCCGCTGCCTTGCTTCCCCCTTGCTTACTAACATAACTTTTTCGCAGGGGAGACTATCGCTCGTCCGCTCTCTGAGGGTGACGCTCCTCACAAGGTTGTCGCCTTTTCAACAACTGCTCCCTCTACTTCCGCTGGGGCTCGAGCTGATCACCATATGCCCATAAAGAAAAGAGCTTTGGACGAAATTCTTTCCAGGGAAAGCGGTTCCTCTCTCCGCACTTCCCGCTTTGTGGAGAACTGGTTACCCAGTCGGAAGAAGAGGTCCGCGTCTGGTTTGCCAGTGACTGAGACAAAGATTTTCTCCTACGGAGTTGAGGACATTGAGGACATGGACACAGAGTTGAGCCTCCGCCCGGCTTCCTCAGCTCAGCGGAAAAAGCTAAGGGAAGCAAGCGAAGCTCAAGTGACGAGGGTGGCAGCTCAACCTCCTCCTGTCAACACTGCAAATATCGTCGCTTCCCAGACTACCGTTTCTCCTGACGCGACACAGGAGAGCGCGGCTTCGCTGGGTGGCGCTTCCTCGCCTCTAGGATTGGTCGCTCCCAACAAGACCTCTGCTGCCGGGATGATGCAATCATCCGCTGCAGATTCCACTCCTGTCGTGGAGCCTCCACACTCGCCCAATGGCGGCTGCATTCCTGATGTGCATCCCTCCGTCCCCGGGGGAACTAGCTCTTCTCACTCTCCTCCCAAGTCCCCTTGTCTGTTGTTCATTACTTCAATTCGAGACGTTGGGGGCTCTGGCGGTATCTCCGCCCCTTCCTTTGTTGCTGATCTTTCCCGTGACGGGCCTCAAGGGGCCCCTTCTCACCGACTCAATCTGTCAAAATTTGGGACTGACGGGTTCCGTGCCCTGGGTATATCAGACCCTTTATCGCAAGATCAGCCCACGGCTATCTTGGCCTGTGAAATGTTTCGCGCCTCCGAGGAGGAGAGTAGGCTGCTGCAACTTCCTCCCGAAGTTCAGTATATGCGCGTTATGAACAACTGCCTTGCTGCCTTTCGACAACTTCATTACTTCATCAAGGCTCGTGGTACACAATCTCAAGACTCTGGTGCGCTAGCAAAGGTAGAGGAGCTGTCGCGACTCCACAAACGCGCTCAGGCCGAACTGCGCGAGTGCCGTGCTGACCTTACTCGGGAAAAATCCAAAGGAAAAGCCCAGGTCGAAGCTTTGGAGGCTGAGCTGGTGGCTGAGAGAAAGAAGAACTCATTCCTTCTTGAGGAGGTATCATCCCGCGATGTCGACCTGTCGAAAGCTTTCAAGAAAGTGGCATGGTGGAAGAAGACTGAACAGGCCTTTATCGCCAGGGTGACAAATCAGCACCGCAGTAGGGCCGCTGATCCTGCTGAGGTCGCCAGGTACGCCTCCGCGAGGATGAAAGAGATTGATGAGAGCCAAGAGGGTTTCCTCTCCTCTGAAGAGGAGTGACAAGTCCGCACCTGGGGGGAGCCTATTTGATGCCGCTTGATTGGGGGCATCGCTTCTCTACTTACGCCCTTATTGTATTATTTTTCCATTTGGACTTTGTCGTCGCCTCTTTGCTTGTAATAATTACCAAACCTTACAATCTTAACCAAATAATGTGTGTTCCTTGACGATGTCGCTCTTTATCATATGCCGCTTCACCACTTTTTCTCACGCTTTTGCCTTTTGCATGCCGTGCCATTACGGCTTGCCGCTCCTTTCCGCTGGGTTTGACTGCGCCCTTTTCAGAGCATTTAATGCTCTGACTCCTTTTGCTTGATACGGAGAAGACAGTCATGATGTTCTAAGCCCACGTGTCATCAAAGGGGACCGCTAATGGGACTAGCGGACTGAACATGTCTTTTCGCTCCTCAAGAGTTGTACCCGCTTCCCGCGCTTCTCTGCCCCTGACACGTCATGCGCCACGATCACTTGACCCGTCGTCCCTTTTGTTCCTAGGGTTTATATATAAAAACCCCACGTATTTTCTTCTTATCTTTTATTGCCTTTCTCTTTTAAAGAAACGAAAAAGAAGGAAAACAATTCCTCTTCCTCCTCCTACAATCCGCCGCCGCACGGGTGCTTCGATCTTCTTCTCACCACAGGTACCTTCCTTTCTATTCTTCTCTTAACCTTGCTCATGGCTCCTAATCGCCGTTATTCCCGCCCTGCCCGGGAAGGGGATGTTAATACCACTGTTTCAATCATTACTTCCACCGTCGTCCTTTGACGGCGCCTGCGGAGCTATAATGCCACTGTCGACCAGTTGGAAGGGTATTCTACTGAAGTTGCCCCAAAGTTCCTTCGCCTTAATAGCGAATTACCTGGCAACAGTAGGGTTCTTTATGCCAAAATGTTCCATTATGGTTTTCGACTGCCTCTAGATCCTTTAATTGCCGAGTTGTTCTCTGAATTTGATTTGAATGCTGCCCAATTGAGTCCGAACGCCTATTGTGGCATTTATGCTTTTATAGCCCTCTGTAGATATATAGGGAATGAATCTCCTTCCTTGTTGTTGCTCTGCTCCCTCTTTCAATTATATCATCATAATAGCGGCATCATAGCGATATCGCCTCGCTATGATGTTGAAGCTCTAAACCCTTTTACCTAGAAGCTGTTATTCCTTGAATCTTCTATTGATGCTTGGAAGAAGGGATTCTTCATCATCAATCTGCCCCAGCCTTTGTGGCGGACCGGTTTTAATCTTGCCATCAGAGATGCTGCCTAGGGTGGCAGGCCAGAGTTAGGACCAGCTGACCAAGACTGGCTGAACAAGCTACTCAATCTGTCTGAGATCCCTGGTGTTCGCACTCGCGAACTCGCATGCCGAGGCAACATCCAGGATTGCATTCAAAGTGAGCCTCACACCTCTGTTCGCTGTTCCACGTCAATACTAACTCTAACATTCTTTTCTTATTTCTACAGATCCTCCCGCCGGGTGGAAGCCTGATTGTATCAAGAAAAGAGAGAAGAGAGCTCAGCAGAAGAGAGAAAAAAGGGCTCTTTCCGCCACCTCGGTTGGCGCCGCGACTGACACCACGCACGTGTCCGCTTTTGTGCCTGAGTCTTCTTCTCTTCCCCGAGCGGAGGCTACTGCCACGTCGACAACTGTTCCAACTTCTTTCCCCGGCGTTGCTCCTACACAAGCATCGCCTTCTCATCCTCCTCTTGCTAGAAAAAAGAAAAGGACTCTCCGCCTTCACGTTATCGCTCCTACACGTCCTCCTGCTCAGGTGGTTTTTATAAATTTATCCCCGTCCATGTATTTTTATTTGTTTCTTAATTCCCCTTTGTCTTTTGCGCGTAGGATACCGCTGTTGTTGCCTCTTCCGCTACTCCTTCGCGCGACGGTATGGATTTGTCGAGCGTTCTTGACCCCAAGTGTCCCCGTCTTAATGAAGACGTTCCTTTAGCAGACAACTCTGTCGCTGATCAGGGTAGGCAGGACGGTATTGCCAGTACCGGTCCCTTGGCAGGCGACCAAGGCTCTGGCCCGGCAGGGAGCGGGGCTACCTCTACGCCGCTTCATTCCTCTTTTGCCGCATCATCTCCTCCTCCAGGCAATCCCTTGGACTTTCTGGAGGAGCTTGCAGAGGGGCATTTTCCAAACTTACCGACCAGCGGCTTCAATATTGACATTGGGTCGTCCAATCGTTCCCCTCCGTCCCCTCCTGATGTCTTCTTCATTCCCACTGATGCTCAGACAATCTTTCCCTCTCTTCCCCCAATAGAAACCCCGCGCATGGTGGCTGACTTAAGCACTATACTCTCTAGCGGAGCCGCCACCTATCAAGTTGATTTAAGCAACATTTGCCAGCACGGGTTCCCAGCGTTAGGAGGCGACAACTCTCTAGCGACATCTGCCTTACTGGCAGGACATCTGTTGTCAGTTGAGGAGGAAGAGCGAGGCTTCCTCTCCGCTGCCGAGGTGAACAATTACAGCAGATAAGGACTCATCTGTTCTCTAGCTTTCAGGGTTTCCATTACTGGTTTAGGAATGTGATGAGACGAATGAGCTCTCTCCAATCTTCCTCCCAGGAATGGCGCAACACTAACCACCAGCTCTTGGAAGAAATTAGCAAGTACCAAAGGGAACTTCATGAAACTCAAGAGGAGCTGCGGAAGAGTGTTGAGGAGCGACAATGTGTGGAAAACAGTTTGGGAGTTGCGAGGAAAGAGTTGGAAGAGGCCAGAGAATAGCAGGCCACTAGGGATACCGCCCTTCAAGCGGAGCAAGGCAAGAATGCCACGCTTATAGAGGAAACGGCGGACAAGTGCAAGTGGTTTATGGAACAAACAGCAGGCCTCATGGCCGACTGCTTCATTGAGCGTCACGGCCGCCATTTCTTCGACGCTGATGCCATCATCCGCCTCTTCAAGCAAAAGTCCGGGTTCCTCATAGAAGAGGGCTACCGCCAGGCGAAAAAGCCACGGCCTGACGAGGGGAACAGCAGCATGCCCGAGCCGTGAATGTCGCTTTTCTTTTTGTCCATCGGGTGCTCTGACTTATTTGCCCTTTTTTGTGTTTTTTAGGGCCTCTTGTTTGGGCAAGTATCCCCTCTCGTGTGTAAATAGTTCGCACAATTTTCTGCACATTTTTACTTATCACTTTGTTAGTAGCGACATATTCTCGAAAAATCTTAATTACCTTGGGGCATTGCCGCGCGTGCTCCTCTCTTACTTAGCACGATCCCCCAGAGATGTCGCTTGTGCCGAATTTTCTGCACATTTTCACTTATCACTTATATTATTAGCGACATCTACTAAAATATCTTAATTACCTAGGGGTGTGGCACGATCTCCCCCGATGTCGCTCGTGTCACGTACTCTTCCAGCCAAACTTCACCGGGTTTGTCCCTTCCGGCTACTAGCTGGGGTACCGTGACCTTTCTTATTTCTTTAATCGGCCGGGAAGTGCCCTCTCTCAGTGCGCCGCCTGATCAGGGTCGGCCATCACTAGGATAGGATTTTTCACTTCCTCAGCGTTGCCCTCACAACTCGGAACGTGCCCTCTCTTAATGAGGTGACTATGTTAGCGCTACCATTGTAAGGATAGGATTTTCGCTTGCGAGGTGGAGTTTTTATCTTCCCTGGGGTCGTTCCTCACTTAATGATCATCCGCCTATGTGAGCACAGGTTGTCACAAGGATAGGAATTTACACCCCCAGGGGAGTCGGGGCGTGCCCTCTCTAGGTTTCCCCAGGATAGGATTTTTCACTCCCGACAGTGCTGGAGCGTGTCTCGTCTTGGCGAGCCGCCTGATCAAGGCCGGCCTCGCAAGGCCAGAATTTTTCACTTCCAGCACCATATATTAGGATCGTCGGGGCGTGCCTCGTCTTGACGATCCATCTGCATTAGCACATTCTGCCCCAAGGCTAGGACTTTTCACCCCCGACATCCTCCTTTCCTTGTTATCTGCACATTACACAGACAACCAACAAGGAATAAGAAATATTTCCACAACAATTGTTAGACCATGCCCACGGCATGTCGAAATTTCAATTTCAAAGACCGTGCCCACGACATGTTGATATTTCAAAATTTCAAAGACCATGCCCACGGCATGTCGATATTTCAAAATTTCAAAGACCATACCCACGGCATGTCGATATTTCAATTTCAAAGACCATGCCCACGGCATGTCGATATTTCAAAATTTCAAAGACCATGCCCACGGCATGTCGATATTTCAATTTCAAAGACCATGCCCACGGCATGTCGATATTTCAATTTCAAAGACCATGCCCACGGCATGTCGATATTTCAAAATTTCAAAGACCATGACCACGGCATGTCGATATTTCAAAATTTCAAAGACCATGCCCACAGCATGTCGATATTTCAAAATTTCAAAGACCATGCCCACGGCATGTCGATATTTCAACATTTCAAAGACCATGCCCACGGCATGTCGATATTTCAAAATTTCAAAGACCATGCCCACGGCATGTCGATATTTCAACATTTCGAAGACCATGCCCACGGCATGTCGATATTTCAATTTCGAAGACCATGCCCACGGCATGTCGATATTTCAAAATTTCAAAGACCATGCCCACGGCATGTTGATATTTCAAAATTTCAAAGACCATGCCCACGGCATGTCGAATTTCAAAATTTCTAAGACCATGCCCACGGCATGTCGAATTTCACAATTTCTCGATTTCAAAACCATGCCCGACGGCATGTCACATTTTACAAATTTCAATTTTAAAACCATGCCCAACGACATGTCGATATTTCAATTTCAAGACCATGCTCAACGGCATGTCAAATTTCAAAATTTCTCGATTTCAAAACCATGCCCAACGACATGTCGATATTTCAATTTCAAGACCATGCTCAACGGCATGTCAAATTTCAAAATTTCAAAACCATGCCCCCCGGCATGTCACATTTTACAAATTTCAATTTTAAAACCATGCCCATTTCATAATTTTCAAAACCATGCCCAACGGCATGTCAAATTTCAAAATTTCAAAGACCATGCCCACGGCATGTCGATATTTCAACATTTCAAAGACCATGCCCACGGCATGTCGATATTTGAATTCAAAGACCATGCCCACGGCATGTCGATATTTCAAAATTTCAAAGACCATGCCCACGGCATGTCGATATTTTAACATTTCAAAGACCATGCCCATGGCATGTCGATATTTCAATTTCAAAGACCATGCCCACGGCATGTTGATATTTCAATTTCAAAGACCATGCCCACGGCATGTCGATATTTCAAAATGTCAAAGACCATGCCCACGGCATGTTGATATTTCAATTTCAAAGACCATGCCCACGGCATGTCGATATTTCAAAATTTCAAAGACCATGCCCACGGCATGTCGATATTTCAAAATTTCAAAGACCATGCCCACGGCATGTCGATATTTCAAAATTTCAGAGACGCCCAAGGCATGTCAAATTTCAAAATTTCTAAGACCATGCCCACAGCATGTCGAATTTCAAAATTTCTCGATTTCAAAACCATGCCCAACGGCATGTCACATTTTACAAATTTCAATTTTAAAACCATGCCCAACGACATGTCGATATTTCAATTTCAAGACCATGCTCAACGGCATGTCAAATTTCAAAATTTCTCGATTTCAAAACCGTGCCCAACGGCATGTCATATTTTACAAATTTCAATTTTAAAACCATGCCCAACGACATGTCGATATTTCAATTTCAAGACCATGCTCAACGGCATGTCAAATTTCAAAATTTCAAAACCATGCCCCCCGGCATGTCACATTTTACAAATTTCTATTTTAAAACCATGCCCACCGGCATGTCAAATTTCATAATTTTCAAAACCATGCCCAACGGCATGTCACATTTTACAAATTTCAATTTTAAAACCATGCCCAACGACATATCGATTTTTCAATTTCAAGACCATGCTCAACGGCATGTCAAATTTCAAAATTTCTCGATTTCAAAACTGTGCCCAACGGCATGTCATATTTTACAAATTTCAATTTTAAAACCATGCCCAACGACATGTCGATATTTCAATTTCAAGACCATGCTCAATGGCATGTCAAATTTCAAAATTTCAAAACCATGCCCCCCGGCATGTCACATTTTACAAATTTCAATTTTAAAACCATGCCCACCGGCATGTCAAATTCTAGCATGATACAATTTTAATCTAGCAATATTCCAAGAGTTACTTAAGGGAGTACCGTCAACCGTTTCGAGGTGATATGCCCCCTTTCCGATAACACGAGTGACGCGGAGCTTCCACATTCGTTGGCCCGCCGCTCGTTTGTCCCTGAGCACGAGGTCTCCCGCTTTGAGCAGCCGCTCCTTAACGTGTCTGTTGTGATACCGCGCCATTCTTCTTTTATAGTGCATTATTTTCAAGAGAGCTTCCTCGCGTGCCTCAGGTAGCATGTCGAGGTTAGCTCGTAACATCTCCTCATTTAATTCCTCCTTGAAATATTCCACCCTCAAGCTTAGGGTGCCAATTTCGACAGGCGTTACCCCTTCGGTACCAAAAGCCATCGCAAAAGGCGTTTCCCCCGTACTAGTTTTGACGGTCATGCGGTAAGCCCACATTACATAGGGTAACTCATCTGGCCACTTCTTTTTTTACCCCTCTAGATTTTTCTTGATACCGCTCAGAATGCTTCGGATGGTCACCTCCGCCTGGCCATTAGTCTGGGGATGCGCCACAGAGGAGAACCTTTGTTAGATCTAAAATTCTTTGCATTGCTCCTTAAAGAAGCGGCTGGTAAATTGCGCCCCGTTGTCACTAACTAGCACGCGAGGCACCCCGAAGCGCATGATCACTTGGTGTTTAAAGAAGTGCCATACCTTTTCAGTCGTAATAGTGGATACCGCTTCTGCTTCTGCTTCTGCCCATTTAGTAAAGTAGTCCACTGCCACAATTACAAATTTCAGTTGGGACCTCGCCTTAGGAAAAGGGCCTAAAATATCGATTCCCCTCTTAGCAAAAGGGCAAGGTGCCACGATCTGAGATATTTCAGTGGCAGGTCGTCGAGGGATTTTGGCAAATTCTTGACATTTATGGCATGACTGCACAAAGTTGTTACAATCCCTGCAAATAGTGGGCCAATAGAATCCTGACCGAAACACCTGCGCGGCCATGGTACCACCCGACACATGCATGCCGCAGATGCCTTCGTGAATCTCTCGCAGGGTATGGAGGCTTTCTTGTTCCGTTAAGTATTTTGCGGCCGGGTGCGAGAAACATCTCCGAATTAGCGCCCCATCATAATAAGTGCACCTTGCCGCTTGCTTCAACACTTTTTTCTTCTCTGCACTGTCGCTGGGTAGCTCGTCGTGTTTCAAAAATTTTATCACAGGGATCCTCCAATCCTTTTCGATCTCCTCTACATATAGCGACAGCTGCTCCTCCATGAAGGACGGCAATGACCTTTCTTCATAGTACACGCCCTCTGGAATGGCGGCCTCCTGATTGGCTGCCGTCTTGGCAAGACTATCCGCCTCGGTATTATCTTCCCGCGGGATGTGTTCGAAAGTGACACACACCGCTTTGTTCCATTTCTGCCAACTCCCTTTTCACTTTTGAGAGGTATTGGGCCATGATCGGTTCTCTAGCTTGGGAATGTCCCAAGACTTGATCAATTATCAACTTGGAGTCCCCTCGCATCTTCAACCGTGGGGCTCCTGCTACCAGGTCGTTCTCAGTTTTGGCCAAGAGATTCCTTCCTACTCTAAGCCCCGCCAATAACGCTTCATACTCTGCTGCGTTGTTAGACAGTGGTTGTAGGATTCTGATGGCGTGCCGCACCTGCACATCGTGCAGCCCGACCATGTATATTCCAGCTTCCGCCAGCTCCTGATTTTTGGCGCCATCTACATAGATGACCCATATGTCCACGGGGGCCTCTGAGGGTGGGACCTTTGCATTGATTTCTTTCTTTTCGAGCGGCTCCGCCGCCTTGTCCCCAGCAAATGTACACTCGGCGATAAAATCTGCCAGAACCTGAGCTTTTACGGATGGTCGAGCTTTGTACTGTAATCCGTATTGTTACAGCTCAATTGACCAAATCAACATCCTCCCCGAGGATTCTGGTTTCCTAAGAATTCTTCTCAACGGCTGGTCCGTGAGTACGGTGACCGGATGGGCCTGAAAATATCTGTCCATCTTTCGTGTGGACTGTATCAGGGCGAACGCCACCTTTTCAAGGTGGGTGTACCGCACCTCGGTATCTTTTAACACATGACTGACGAAGAAGACAGGTCGGTGGGCGTAATTATCCTCCCGGACCAGAACAACACTGACCACTTCGTCCGCGACGCCAAGATACAAGAATAAAGTGTCGCCCGGCTCTAGTCGTGTTAGCACCAAGTCGGACGACAAGTAAGCTTTCAAACCCATGAACGCCTCTTCGCATTCTTGTGTCCATCCGAAGGGAGCTTTCTTGCGTATGACTTTGAAGAACGGCAGGCACTTCTCGCCCTGCTTAGAGATGAATCGCCCCAGAGCAATGACGCGTCCTATCAATCTCTGAACCTCCTGAAGGGTTCGTGGCGAAACCATATCATGGATAGCCTAAATCTTTGACGGGTTCGGCTGGATGCCCTTTTGGCTTACCACATACCCCAAGAATTTTCCTATTTGGAATGCGAACGCGCACTTGCGGGGGTTCAACTTTATCTGGTACTTCCTTAACGTATCAAACACTTCCTGCAAATCGGCCAGATGGTCACTGAAACTTCTGCTCTTGACCAGTACATCGTCTACGTACGCTTCTACATTTCTCCCGATTTGCTTTTCAAACACTTTGTTGGCCATACGCTGGAAGGTCGCCCCTGCGTTCTTTAAGCCGAACGACATTGCCGTGTAACAATAGGTGGCCTTCGAGGTTATAAATGTCATCTTTTCCTCATCCTCCTTGGCCATAGGAATTTGATGGTATCCGGAGTTGGCGTCCAAGGAACTCAAATACCCATATCCTGCCGCTTGATCGACTAACTAATCGATCCGAGGAAGCGGATAGCAATCCTTAGGACAAGCGTCGTTCAAGTTGGTGAAATCAATGCACATGCGTCAGTCTCCGTTGGGCTTGCGGACTAAGATGGGGTTGGCCAGCCAAGTGGGATATTGAACTTCTCGGATGAATCCCGCATCTGACAATTTTGCTACCTCCTTATCAATCACCACTGCTTTTTCCACGGAGAATGCTCGCCGCTTCTGCTGAACTGGCGTGGCGTGTGGGTCGACGTTGAGTCGGTGCTCAGCCACTTCCCTGGACACGCCAGGCATGTCCGCCGGTTTCCATACGAACTCTCCTTTGCACTTGTTCAACAGCCGAGCTAATTGAGCTCTCTCTTCAGGGGTCAACCTTTCACTGGCCTGGAAGCTCGCTTCCTCGTTGCCCTGAACGTGGATGGGTACCATCACATCTACTGGCTGGGTTCGCCTTTCATCCCTTTGCTCATAGAGGTCTGCTGCCACACACACATATTGATCACAGCTTTTTTGAATCATGAGCGAATAACATTCGACGGCTAACTTTTGATCCCCCTTGATCGATACTACCCCTTCCCACGAGGGGTATTTCATCCTGAGATGTTTCTGAGATACCGTCGCCCCAAAATGATTGAGGAATGGCCGCCTTAGAATGGCATTATACAGTAGGATGAGATCCACGACCAAGAACATCAATTCTTCTGATCGTTTCGACGCGTCTTCTCTAAAATACACAGGTAGCGCTGTGATTCCAATTACAGGTATAGGGATGTCGTCCACTCTGATAATTGGTTTCTTGCAGGGCGCCAGTTCGCTGGCAGGGCATTTCATGAGATTATATGCTTCCAACGAGAATAGGTTTACCGCACTGCCGTTATCAATGAGGGTCCTTCGTACCCCATGGCTCCCAATAACCGGTGTAACTACTAACGCATCATTATGAGGGAAGACGACGCCCTTCTCATCCTCTTCCGAGAAGGATATTACCATCCTGTCAAGCGCATCAATCGCTCCCTTTTTTGTCGGCTGGGCTTCCCGTTTTCACTTCTCTCCCGTCAAGAGTGTTGCTGGGGTAATCTCATCCAGGAACGACGCGCCCCCAGCGATAATGTTAATAATAGGGATGTCCTCATCATACATCATTAGCGCTTCTTTCCCCTTTGCCTCAGAAGTTCCGTTGTTCCTGAGGGGAGGAGGCGATTGATGGTCACCTAGTGCTCCGCGTGGGGGGTTGCTCCTAGTTTCTTCTCTCATTCGAGTGGCGAACTCTCCAAGGTAGCCTTCTTCCAACAGTCACTTTATTGCCAACTTTAACTCCCTGCATGCCTCTGTAGAATGCCCCTTAACCTTATGGAATTTACAAAAAGCGTTTTCCCTTCCTCCCATGACCACCCCTAGCTTCACAGGGGCGGGATAGCGAATCGGTAGGTTCCGCTACTGAATAATGGCTAAGATTTCCGCTCGCGGGAGTGTAAGGGGAGGAAGGTCGGGATCATATGTTCGACCCTTAGGGGGATCTGCCTGTCGCTGAACATTCAGACCGCCGCCCCTTCCTCTAGAGAAGTTACCCTTCTGGCGGCTCGACGCCTTGGGAATGTAATCTTTCCGCTGGGTGTATTCATCACCTGGACGGGTATCGTGGGTCGTACTGGCTTGAGCCACAGGAGCAGGAGGGGCGCTCTGGGGCGTATCCCGCATCCTGCTTCTATACTCCTCATCTTCCATTCTCGCATAATTTTGGGCCTTCAATCTTAACGCATCTAAGGTCGTTGGGGGGTCCACCATCAACGTATCCCTCAGCTTCCCATATCCACAATTCCGCTTCAAAGCTTCTATAGCAAAATCAATAGTGATACTGGGGGTTAAGGACATTTCCATACCAAAGCGACCAAGATAACTGTTCAAAGACTCCTCTGGCTTTCTACATATATCAAACAAGGCTGCCGCGGATTTCCGAATAGGGATAGCTGTGCTGAAGCGGCTCTTAAACTTGGCCTCTAGTTGCTGGAAATTGTCAATTGATCGAGCGGGAAGCCCTTCGAACCAGAGGCGAGCCACTCCTGACAATGTCATAACGAATATTTGACACAACGCTGCATCGCTGTGCGTCTGAAACTGGACGAAGTCCTTCACCTTGTTGAGATGTGAAATGGGGTCTCTGGTGCCGTCGTAAGACTCCGTGGGGAGCTTGACATGTTGACTGACCCTGTGGTGCCTTATACGGTGGGTGAAAGGATGACCAGCGGTGTCATCCAAGATCTCACGGTCATGACGAGGAGGAGACACGTCCAGGTGTCGCCTGTGCCCTCGAGGCTCCGGGGTGCGATGCCGCCGGGGAGACCGGCTGCAACTCCTGAGCGAGCAGGATCGACGCCTCCTACTACCTGATCTCTCACTCCGCTCCATAGATACCTCTCTACCGACTCCCTCTCTTCTGTCGTCCCAACGCTCTCCATATTCATCTAGCGGTCGCTCTACTTGAGAGACAGAAATCCGCAGTATCCGCGGTATGTAGTGCTCCTTCTGTCCGCCTGCCAGTTGCGCAAAGCTGAATGGTGTGCTTATCGCAGGTGAGGTCAGAGGGACACTCGTCTGGCGTCGAGGCGACACTGGTCGATCAGCAACAATAGACGGAGTGAAAATAACTCGAGGAGGCACACTTGATGTCACGGTGCTAGAAGTGGGGCCTGCAGCCATCCCGATCAAATAATCCAAGTGGGCACGAAGAGCTAACATCGAGCTTACCGAGGGAGTAGTGAGGCTATCCATCCCAGAACTTACAAGCGAAGGGACGGAGTGACTGGATCCGCCCGCGTGATAAAATGGGGCGCCCATTGAGGAAGCAAGGGAACCCATTTGTAAAAACGGAGTACTCGTTTGAGAAAACGGGGTACCCGGTTGAGAAAACGATGTGCCAGCTGTCAATCCGAAAAGAAAGTCTGTCTGCGCAGAGGAAATTTCACGTGATGTGACATACATACTGGACGAAGATATGGAAAAAAGTTCCCTACGCGCGTGACCGCCACGAGTATGAGGGGGCGTGGATTCTGAATCTGAAGCCATGATCCTTTGACTCTCAGAAAGAATAGAGCTTGGTTACTAAGGAAAACTCACTTAATCAACCAAAGCTCTCAATGAAAGCACCATTTGATAGGAGTCCGGGGGATACTGAGCAGGATCGGCCTGAGCTGGGGCGGTCGGGAACACTGTACTGGGGGCCTTCGTCACCTGCAATGCGTCGGAGGGGGTCTCCGGCGTAAACACTCCGATGCCAAAGTCAGTGTGAGTAGTAAAAGTGGCAGGGGTTCAGTACACTATCTTAAGCTTACCCTCTTGTCTGAAAAGGTGGGGGTATTTATAGACAAAGGAAGGAGTGTACCGACAAGGGGTGGGAATAGTCCCTGGCGGATGTTGCTGGGGTGATATGTGTCGTTGGAGTGTCATAGAGTGACGTCACGCGGGATGACGTCACGCGGAGTGACGTCATGGATGACCTGGGATGGGATGCCGCCGTGCGGATGTCGCATAAGAGCCCCCCCCCCCCCCCCCCCCGCTGATGTCGACCATCCCAGGGCTGACCGCCAGGCTAGGGGTGACAAGAACAGCGTCCCGTCTCCCCCGAAAGGTACAGTAGGCTGTCCGGGTCACCCGGCGGGGTAGTCGAGATGCCGCTTCTGTGGTATCGATAGTTATCAACAGACCTGGGGTTCAAAAAGCTAAATGACATGGAATTTCATGAGTTAGAGAGGGAGGCATCTTCAGAAGAAATATGGGAGACGGTTCAGAGCTGTGAGGGTGATAAAACTCCGGGTCCCGATGGCTGGTCTATGAGGTTCCTGAAGAACGCTTGGGAGGTTATAGGCCCCGACTTCAGCGAGCTGGTGTTGCAATTCTTCCGCTCAGGAAGGATGCCGAGAGGATCCAACACCTCCTTTATCACGCTGATACCGAAAGTCAAAGCAGCGAAGAGGTTTTCTAAATTCAGGCCAATCAGCCTGGTGAGTAGCTACTACAAAGTGATTTCAAAAATTCTAGCGAACAGTCTAGCTAGAGTTATACCCTCGGTAGTTAGTGAATCTAAGTATAGATTTATGAAAGGTAGAGGTACGTTGGATTGTGTGATGGCCGCGAATGAAGTTGTCCATTACCTGAAGAGGCTTAGACAGTCTGGGCTCCTATTCAAATTAGATTTTGAAAAGGCATATGACTCTATGGAATGGACCTATCTGTTTGATGTCCTCAACCTTATGGGTTTCAGCCAGAGGTGGATTGGGTGGATCCAGTAATGTCTCAGCTCGGCTACAGTGTCAGTCTTGATTAATGGATCTCCGTCTGCTGAATTTGGCTTGGGTAGAGGGTTGGGCCAAGGCTACTCCATGTCCCCATTTTTATTTAATATTGTAGTGGAGGGTCTTCACCTCCTTTTTAACCGAGCTAAAGACCGTGGTTTGTTACGTGGTATTGGAAATGAAGCAGTAGGATGGAATGTCAACCACCTATAATTAGCAGATGACACGTTGGTCTTCGTAAACAATGACAAAGTGGATGTCCAAAATGTCAAAGGAATTCTTAAATGGTTTGACGCTTTCTCAGGGTTGCAGGTAAACTATCACAAGAACACCTTGGTTGGGGTTAATATTTTCAGACCTTTAGGTGAAATGATGGCTTGCCAAGCTGGATGTAAGTATGAAACGCTGCCATTTAATTATCTAGGAACGCCGGTGGGTATTAATCCTCGGAGGAGGGCGAATTGGACGGGTCTAGTTCAGAAGATAAAAGAAAAATTGGTGACTTGGAAGGGTACACTCCTATCTTTGGGAGGGTGCATTACGCTTATTAAAGCAGCGTTAGCTAGCCTTCCGGTCTATCACATGTCTTTATTTAGGATGCCGAAAGGGGTCATCCAGGAGTGTGAGAAAATAATGCGAAACTTCTTATGGAGTGGAGGGGAGTGTAAAGGTGGTTTAACCAAGGTTAAATGGAGTTTAGTCACCTGCCAAAAAGAAATGGGAGGGTTGGTGTTGGGGTTGGGAGACTTGCGAGTTAAGAATGATGTTCTTCTCTGTAAATGGATTTGGGGTGCTCTTCGAGGGGACAATAAACTATGGGTTGATATCATCCGAAGCCAATACAAATGTCCTAGTTTAGGGAGTTTGTGGTTGCACGATCATGGGGACCTCTCTCCTATTTGGAAGGATATTCTAGTGACCTGGGGGAGAGGGGGCGCCAGGTTTCATCAGTGGACTGACCATATTCAGCTTAAAGTGGGGGGTGGAAATTCCTTCATGTTTTGGTGGGATACGTGGGCACTTCAGGTGCCTCTAGCGCTCAGATTCCCTAGGCTATACCATCTTTCGGGATCCAAAGAGGGAATGATTACAGACTTTGGAGAATGGTAGGATGGGGTTTGGATTTGGAAATGGTGCTGGCGCAAGAATTTATTTGAGTGGGAATCGGAAGAGTTAAGTGATAAGTAGACTTTGCTGCAAGCTCCGATTGATTGTAGGAGGATCGATACTATAGCATGGACTCTCGAACCATCGAGGCAACTCTCAGTGAAGTCGCTAATATTTATCGTAAACTTAAAGTCTTTAAAAGCTTAAAGTTAAATTAATTTTTTAATTAATAACAAATGGATGAGAGTAAATTTGTGTAACCTAATAGACTGCGGTAAAAGTGCACAGAAGATCTCACTCATGGATTCTTAATGTGAGTGACGAATGTTGATTAAGTTGATAGAATTAAGAAAATTATATAAGAAATCATGTTCTAAGCCATAAGTTATAGAAAAAAAAATGTCAAAAGTTATGGATTAGATTAGATACATAAATATCCTAACGTTATTATCATCATAATCTAATAAAAATTATTTTAAAATTGGAATAGTTTATTTATTTATAATAGTAATAATAGTTACTACTATTACTACTATTATTATTCTAATCCAACACATTAAGAAAATATATTTTTTCTTTCAAAAGATAACAAAATATAATATTATTACGAAAAGAAGAAAAAAATAAAGGACAAATACAGTAACAAAATTCTCCCTTTTATTAAATTATAATCACAATTATTTTTAGACTATTTTTTTAATTATTATTATTGTCGTTGTTGTTGTTGTTGTTGTTATTTTCTATTTCATGCGTAGTCATTGTTAGAATAAGAACTAGAAAGAAAGAAATGAGAGAGAGAAAAAAAACAAAGTACAAAGTGATAATTTTTTTTAGTTAAAAATAAAAAATCTACAAAAAAGTATGTAAAATAAACAAGAAATTATCTTACCTCAATAAATTATTTTTCAATAAAAAATATAAAAAATTTGAAATCTTTTTTATAACGTATTATTCTTAAAAAATATATATACACAAATATTAAATTACTGAAGTTTGATTTTGTAAAATTTGTAATGATAAGGAATTATTTTTTCTTAACTAATTATGTGATTTTTTTTCATATATAAACATGAAGAAAAATAGTTTGTATATTTACTTAATCATAATTTTTAATTAAATATTAAATTTAATTTTTTATTGAGTTTTAGACTTTAAAGAAAAATTCATTAGTTGTTATTTTTAAATAATTACATAATTATTTACAATATTTGGAGAACTGAAATAAAATAATATGAAATATTATTTTAAATATTTAAATTTTAATTTATAAAAGTAATTTACTTAATTGAGTTAAAATTGTTTTAATTCTAAGAGTTTAAAATTAATTATTTTAGAATTAATACAAAAAATTTCTGTCGACACCTGCATTAGAACATCAATAACAATACTAATATACTACCTACAATATAGTTTAAACACTATAGTAAAAATATATATTAATCCTATTTTTAGAGATATTATTAAAACTTTTATATTATAAAAATATATTTGTGTGAAATACTTTTTTGTATATAAATATTATATTTTAATATTTTTAAATAAATTTCAGACGTCCAACGCTACGTGCCATTTAATAAAAATGGAAGAGTAATTAAACCATGAATCCTTCACTTTCATTTATGTTGAATTGTTCTTGTCAATATTGATGTAATTAAAAAGTTAACAATTACAGAGTCAAGGCACAAATCCTGAAATTGTATCCACAAGACGTCCAGACATCCTCATCATAAATGAGCCCTTTTCCAGTTCATCTACGATGATAAGGTCCGCATATCGTGACTTTTATTATTAGATCAAATTTAGATCAATAATATTAAATGACTTTTTAATTGAAAAAAGAGGACAAACGACCATCAAATAAAGTAATTAACCACACATAACATAATACACTTATCCAACGGTGAGAATCACGTCCGCATATGCGAACGTGCTAACTATAGTTGCACCCTTAACTGTAGCAGTGTGTAAATTGAGCGGTGAAAAATAAATACTCCTTCCAAACTTTATTAATTGATTTTTTGAAATAGTAAAAATTTATAAGATAATAATTTTTGATTTTATTTTATTCCATATTATTTCATTTTTACTCCTAATTTCTACTTAAATTATCACACCATCATCAAATTGGGTTGATGCATAAAATTTTTTTTTATCATTTGCACAAAATATATATTTCGGAATGCATAAAATGATACTCCCTCTGTCCACAAATAACTATCTTTTTAGCACAGTAACTTTCAGTAAAGCAAACACTAAAAAGTAAAGTAAAGTGTACAGTAACTTTTAGTAGGTTTTCGCCACTTAATTGTGGACAGAGGGAGTAAGTATTATAAACAGTAAGAATCCGTAGTAAAATGACAATTATTGGAGTACTATAGACAGCTAACAAACAGTCCATTTTCCACGAATAAGGTTCCGCCGTAAAACATTGCTTAGATATATCTCCGGAAAGAAGAAAAAAAAAAACTCTAATGCCAGCATACATTAACTAAAGAGTAGTGTTAAAAAAAATTATGATACAGACCTTATTAATTTTTGGGAAAAATATTCTAAGGTCCTTGAGGTATTGTTTTTTTTAAACAATAGTTTCTAATATTTGCGACCAAAAACTTTAGTTTCTGCCCTTAAAATTTTCGTCAAAAACCCTAACGAAGCATTAATTATTATTTTTAAATTAAAATATTATTAAAAATATAAAAATATAATAAAAAATTTAAAAAAATTATAAAACAATGCAGAAAAATGGAGATTATTTTTTTATGATAATTTTTATAATAATTAAAAAACATAACAGAAATGGGAAAAATATTAAATAAAAATTCAAAAAATTCTATACAAATATATAAAATTAATAAAAATATATAACGAAATGATTAGCTAGTTAACTTTGCAGACTGAATGAATTAGTTAGCTACTTAGTTTTTTCGTAATTTTTTTGAAATTCGTTATATATTTTTATGTAAGTTTTTGAATTCTTTACCTAATATTTTGACTTTCTTCAATTTTTTTATAATTTCTTGCTTTCTCTTATTTTTTTATATTTTTAATTATTAAAAAATATTATCCGAAGAAAATCAATATCCATTTTTCTGCATTTGTTTATAATTTTTTAAACTTTATTATATTTATATATTTTAATAACATTTTAATATATAAAATATATATTTTTAATGCTCTGTTAGGATTCTGAATGGAAATTTTAATGGCAGAGACTAAAATTTAAAATATATGAAAACGTCTGAGACTATTATTTAAGGAAGACAATACCTCAGTAACCCTAAAATATTTTCCCTTAATTTCTTTGTTATTTGTTTATATATAATTTTTTAACTTCATGAAGTATCATTCTTCCCATCTGTCTATAAAGTTAATATATGATTTTCTTATAGTATTCTCTCTTTTTTTATTCAAAGGATTTGATCCTATAACACTTTAAATGTCTCTTGATCCCCGCTCGTCGCTTACAAACCCTGCTTTAGCTATGAACTTATGAGCAAATAATACAAAAATAAATTTCAATCTCTTAAATTTTGATGTGACTTGCCATATTAGTAAAAGAAAAGTGTCACGTTAGTGGATTTAATTTTTATATTTACAAAGATTTGAACCTCTAACATCTTAAATGTCTTTTCTCATCAGTTATTATAATAAAATTTTCTGTAGCTATGAATTTATGGGTATAACACAAAAATATACTATATTAATCCTCTAAATTTTGACATAACATGTCAGATTATTTAGAGAAAAATATCACATCAGTTGACTTAATAACACAATAATAACAAAAATAGAAATAAGATCAAATTCTTATGAAATTGCAGGTACAAGCTAATTAAGGTGAAAATAAAATGAGAGGATAAATTATTATGTTGATTCAAATACATAAGTCAAAAGTATCATTAACCCTAATTTAAATATGCATTTCACAAAGCACGTGACTTGAAATATTATTTATGAATTGATTCGTAAACTTAATTTATACTTTGCTGATTGGCGTAACCCTAATTTATATTATCTTTCACGCAAGTGTTAATTAAGAAAAGTAATCGACCCATAACAAATGGATAATTAACAGTTTAATTAGCACTCAATTAGGAGGCTGACTTGATTGTTTTAAGAGTGGTATCTCTATTTTGTTCCCTTCATTGCTAAGACATGAACATTAAATAGGATCACACCTTGTTTGTATAAGCTGCTGACTTAATAAGATTAGACTTGTCACGTGAGAAAATTGCTTAATTTCAATTCTTTTTTTTTAGCATTTTCGTGTGTGTGGAAAATGACTGCATATTCGCTGTTGGAATTTCTGCATTTGCTAATATTGCCCGTGAAAGCCGAAAGGCAAAGACAGAAATGTTCACGGGTTGCAATTGACATACAAGTTCTGACAAAGGATGTGGAGACATGTGGCTCAACTAGATCGTCCAAAAAACAGGGTAATCTTTCTAGTCCCACATTAGTTTCTTTTCTTCCACGATCTTCATTTCTTGATGATAATTCTATGAATGATAATTTACCCGTATTAAAATGTTAACAAGTTATTTAATACTCCCTCCGGTCTCGAAACAATGTCGTTTTAGCTTTTCCTTTTACTGTTTCGGCAAGTATCTTAAAACGGCCGGTAGACTCACTATTTGAGCCAATTTTGCCCCTAATTTTTTCTGGGAAGTACGTTAAGGATTAACGTACGTTCACAAAAAATTTCGGACTTTTTTGGGGTCAAATAGTGCCTCATCCGGCCTCCTCGATATGCGTTTCCTACTGAATATTGGGATGCGAGGAAGACATTCTTTTGAGACTGGAGGGAGTAGTTGACTACAAGTATTGTTCTGTTATTTTCCATGTAATTGCAATTGGACATCCCTGTACTCTTGAAAATTGTTTAATGTTGTCTCTCTATCTGATAAACGTACATTTCCTGTCTCTATATTCTTCAATATTAGACATTTTTACTCCTTCTATTGATGTGGCACGAAACGGTGTTAAGAGATCACTTTCTTTCCCTTCTTCTTCAACACAACATATTACCATTGTTTTCTAAGATCTGAAATCTTTAACAAAAATTCAATTTTTCTTCTCAATCATCTTATTATTTCATCTATTACCATTTTCCCATAACAATTAGACCCTTTCCCTTTTCAAGATTCACCTTAATTACCATCCACCGTCACAACCCGCCCGTCAACCACCATGACCTGACCTTTCACGACCACCAAAGAAAATAGCTTTCAAAATGGTCAAAGACCAGATCTGCAATAAATTGACCGGGTTAGTACCTTATTCCTTCGCTGCATAGCCAAGATGCAAATTTGGAATTTCGCTTGAAACTAACATTACGGCCATGTAGGGGTGTGCAAAAAATCTGAAATTCAAAAATCCGAACCAAATCAATTAAGAACCAATCTAAAAAAGCAGGTACCCAAATTGAAAGAGGACAAAAGGAACCCGATCCTAAACTGAACTGTTTTTTTTTTAGTATTGGATACCCGATCCTAAAGAAATTGGATACCTGAATACCTGAATTGAACCAATTCGAATGTAAATAGATTTAAACCAATCCGAAAAACTAAAAAAAAAACTTAATGAAAAACTAAAACTCAATCCAAATCGACCAAATTTTATTGTTTAGAGGAAAAATATAAATTGTCAACCACATATAGAATAATTAAATTACTATAAAAATATTTAATTTAAAAAATAACTAATTAATTAATGTACTCTTTTAATTCTTAATGAACTCACTTAGTAGAATATTTGTATTTGTGATAATTAATTGATATTTTAAATAGATTATTAATTAATATAATTTCATTAGTTAAGTATGTTTAATTTTTTTATAAAAATTTATGTACTTTTTTTTGTAAAAACGTGGATGTGAAGTACTTTAAGATTAAAATATTATTTAATCGTAGAAAAATAAATTTATCAAGGAACAAAAAAAAGATAATAAAAAATACAAGGAATGAGTTGACAGAAACCTACCAAAGTAGTAAAATCAAACTCAATTACGAAAATAATTCGATTGATTTAATCAGTCCGATTTTAAAAACTTGAAATTTCAAACCGAAACTTATATATAATATAATAAATTCACCGATCTGAACCGATCCGATTTAACTAGGTACCCGGTCAAACGAGTACCTGATTTGACTAGGTAGAAAAATCAACGATTTGAACTAGACCAGACAAATTGGATACCCAAATCGAAATCACAAATGAATCGGGTACCCGAACCATGAACACTGTACCTAAGATTTTGCGCAAGATGGCCGGTGGGCAGAGATTTTAAGATTGACTAGTGGGTAGGGATTTTGAGATCGATTTTCAAAATTATTAGTGGGATTAGAAGAGTGTGGTTGAGGAGATGATGGACGAATATATAGGAGGGAGAGGGGGGTCGAGATTGGGAAGTGGTTCTTGCAGATGTAGATTTTGTTATTTGGGAGAAAAAAAACATGTGAAATGACATTATTTTTTTTAACGATTAAAGGTTAAAGTAGGAGGAGGAAAGGAGTAAACAAAGTCAACGCCTATATATGCTGGTGGTGGCGCCGATGGTGACATGTGGTGGCCTGAATCCTGATAGTGGTGGTGTCTCTGTTAGTTGGTGAGGAAGAAAGAGGTGATGTGATGTCTATGAAGAAAAGAAAAGAAAAACATACATTTGAAATTGTTTAATGTCATCCTTTACCGGATAAACGTACATTTCTCGTCCCTAACTTTACTCTTCAACGTTAGACATTTCTAATCCCTCTGCTGTTGTGACACAAAATGATGAAGATTACATTTACTAATCTATTAATATTTTGTACGTACATTTCTCGTCCCTCTACTCTTCAACGTTAGACATTTCTAGTCCCTACTGACGTGGCACGGAGCAATGAAGATTATATTTATTAAAATATTAATATTTTATACACGTCAGCTATGCCATGTAGACAAACTTAACATCATTTAGTACCACATCATAAGAAGAATGAGAAAAAGAGAGAGAACCAAAAAACTCTCTCAACTTTCCTATCGAGTTTATGATCTCGATCTTTCAGCCTGGGTGGCAGAGGTCTTCCTCATCAAATCAGTGGCTTCAAGTAAGTCTTTTCGCTTTATTTAATTGAATTTAAATTTTCTTTGGTATAAATCTCTTATCCTTTCATCCGTTGATTTAAATTAGAGTCCTATTTTAATTAAAGTCCAATTCCTATCCTCTGCTGCACTTGGTTTCCTACCCTCCCTCATTATCCATTAGATTTAATTTGAATTTTATTGAGTCCTGCTTAAACCAATCTACCAAGGAGCCTAATCATATCTGATGACTATAGATTTTTTTAAACGAACATCTCAGTACTACTACATATTTTATTCGCATATTCTACCTCCAAATCTCTCATTTTTTTCTATCTCTCTGCCAAAGGTTCACTCGCTTCTTCCTTAAGAGAATGGGGAATTACTTAGGATTACCTACGGTGAAGGGTGCTAAATCGAGTTCATCGGACTCTGAGTTAATTACTGGCACTAAGTCAGGGAGGGGCACAGTAGGACTCGAACAGGGGAGGGGTGGAGAGGCCCTAGTGGGTGAGATAGTGGGTAGAATGACAAAAATTATTTTGGAAAGTAATTTAGTGGAGCTGATGCAGGGTAGTGGGTCAGAGGTAATTAAATTGGAGGCAGATTTTGCCCAATTTGTTACAGTTATTCCGGGAAAATAATGAGAGGTAAATGTGAGGACGTGGAAGGGGCGGTTGAGGAACGTGGGCATGGGCTGCGCACGTGGAAGGTGGGCGAGGAACAGGCCGGCGTTGGGGTGTGGCTTGGTGTGCCAAGGGAGCCGATAGGCGAGGGAGAGCGTTGTGGGCTGAAGCCCAATGCTGGAACAGAAGCAGCGTGCACGGAAAAAGGGGACAGGCTGGGCTTGGGTGATTTGGGTCATGGGCTGGGCTTGGAAAGGATGGGTAACGGGCTGGACTTGGTTGGGAATGGAATGGGGCTGGGCTGGGATGTGGCAGCACATGGGCCACTAGCCCAGGCTGAAAACCAAAGGGCTGGCCCGGCTGGAAATAATAATGGGCTGATCCTATGGGCAGTTTTGAGCGACGAGGTGGAAGAGGACCCGGAGGAAGACCCAGAATATCTCCGTCTTCTGTCATCCGTCCCTTCAGAGTCTTGGGGCTCCCTAAATACTGAAGAGATCTTCCAGGGGGCACTGAGGCATGAGGAAATAACCTCAGGTCGGGCCGAAAAAAGGAAAAGGAGTGGGGCCAGATTAATTCGCACAACCCGGAAAAAGGTGCGACGATCCGGGGACCATTTAGCTCAAGGTGAGGAGTCTGACATGGCTATGCCACTCTGTAGTTTCTCTCTGAAGAAAGTCTTGGGAGATCGGGAGGATGAAGAACTCGGGGATCCGCCATTCGCTTTGCCCAAGAAGGGAAGCAACATGCATTGTGATGGTGATGAAGGTGCTAGTCAGGCGGCGGTTGCAGAGCAACCCCGCCCAGAGCCATAAGCCTCCTATTCTGGAACTGTCGGGGGCTTGGGAACCCTCAGGCGAGTGCTAACTTTTCGAAGTTATTAGGATTAGAGCTCCCAAGCTTAATTTTCTTGTCTGAAACAAAATTGTACGCGCACGAATTTGAAAAGTTTAGTAATAAATGGTCTTTTCCTTATGTTCTTGTCGTTGATTGTGAGGGTGACACTAGAAGAGGAGGTCTAGCCTTATTGTGTAGGAATGATATTTCCGTTAATGTCTTGCGTAGTGATGCTCACTGTATTGATATTGAACTCCTTAATGGTCTGTCAGACGGCCCCCCTTGGAGGTTTACTGGCATCTATGGTTGGCCAACTAGGGCGGATAAACATAAGACATGGGATATGATTAGGGATATAAGAGATATGAGCCCACTCCCATGGCTGTGTGTTGGGGATTTTAATGAAGTCATGTGGGGTCATGAGAAACTTGATGGCTCGACAAGACAGTTCAATGATATGGATGAATTTCGGTGCGCCCTAGACCACTGTGATCTTATAGACCTTGGCTTTTCGGGACCAAAATTCACCTGGTGTAACAACCAAAGGGGCAACGGCACTATCATGGAGAGACTAGATAGAGGGACGGCAAATGAGAAGTGGATGAGTTGCTTCCCCGACGCCACTGTTAAACACCTCCCCCGCTTCGGATCTGACCACTGCCCTATCCTGATTCAGCTGACCCCTAGGGTTGATAGATCTCCGAGAGGGAAAGTCTTTCGTTTCGAGGCTGCCTGGCTTAGGGATGAGTCATGTTTTGACTTTGTTAAAAGGTTGTGGGATGGAGGAGAGATTCAGGCAAATGGGGACTCACTAGATAACCGATTAGTACGCTGCGGGGTAGAGTTGTCACGCTGGAGTAAGGAGGTCTTTGGTAATGTGCACAGGTCCATTGTGCAGAAAAGAGAGCATCTGGGATGGCTCCAGATGCAACCAAGCTCAGACTCCACCCTTGATGAGATTGAGAAAGTTGGAAAAGCAGTTGAGGAGCTCATCCATCAAGATGAGGTGATGTGGAAACAACGGTCACGAGTTCTATGGCTCGAAGAGGGAGATAGGAACACAAAATTCTTCCATGCCCGTGCTTCGCAACGTAAGAAGAAGAATACAATTGAGAGAATCCAAGACGAGTCGGGTCGGTGGAGGGAGTCCCGTGAGGAAGTAGAGGCGATAGTCCTAGATTATTATAAGACCCTATTCTCTTCTGGTGGAAGCGACCTATCCTCAAATGTCCTACATTCCATAAACCCCCGTGTGTCCCACTCCATGAATTTTAATCTTGATCGGATTTTCACTAAAGATGAAGTTTTTAAAGCTCTTAAACAGATGCATCCTACGAAGGCCCCCGGGCCGGACGGAATGCCTCCTTTGTTTTTTCAAAAATTTTGGTCTTTTTTAGAAATTCCTGTTTGCAAAGCTGTCCTTGGAATTCTGAATGATGGGGAAGATCCTGCCTACCTCAACCATACCTTTATCACCCTTATTCCTAAAATAGCCAACCCCTCAAATTGCTCCCAGTTTCGCCCGATTAGCTTGTGCAATGTAGTCTTCAAGCTGATAACCAAAGTTCTTGCAAATCGCTTGAAACAAATCCTGCCTGGCATAGTATCAGAGAATCAAAGCGCCTTTGTCCCAGGCAGACTCATAACCGACAACGCTCTGATAGCCCAAGAGATCTTCCATGGGATGAACTCAAAACGCTCGGGTCCAGGATGGATGAGCGTCAAGCTAGATATGAGTAAGGCCTATGACAAAGTGGAGTGGAACTTCTTGGAGGCAATCATGACCCGCATGGGCTTCTCACCTAGATGGACATCTTTGGTGATGCGATGTGTCTCAACGGTCTCCTACGCCATCCTCCTTAATGGGGCCCCAGGACCTACGTTCTACCCAGGGAGGGGCCTCCGGCAGGGGGATCCGTTGTCCCCTTATCTCTTTGCGTTGTGTGCTGAGGGCCTTTCAGCGATGCTTCAGAATGCAGCCGCGACCAATAGGATTCATGGATACAAGGTATGCCCGGGCAGCCCATAGGTCAGTCATCTGTTCTATGCGGATGACAGTCTCATTTTCGCGAAAGCAGAGGAAGGAGAGGCTACAGTCATTAGCTCCATTCTGAAGGACTACGAGAAAGCCTCTGGCCAGAAAGTAAATTTAGCTAAATCAGAAGTGTGCTTCAGCAAGAACGTAGGCCACGACGCTAAAATACTGGTAAAAGAAAGACTAGCAATGGTGGAGACGGAATCCCATGCCAGGTACTTGGGACTTCCAGTGTCTTTTGGTCGATCGAAGAAAGAGATGTTCGCTCCAATCCGTGACAGGATCTGCAAGAGGCTAGGAGGGTGGAAAGAGAAAAAGCTATCCCAGGCAGGGAGAGATGTTCTAATTAAATCAGTCATCTAGTCCATCCCGACGTATATGATGAGTTGTTTTGAGATCCCAATCTCCATCTGCGAGGACATAGAAAAGGCGACAAGAAGATTCTGGTGGGGGGGTAATTCTGAGGAGCGTAAGATGCACTGGGTGTCCTGGGAAAAGCTTTGCCGGTCGAAGGAGGTGGGAGGATTGGGATTCCGGAAGGTTAGAGAATTCAATCTTGCTCTTTTAGCCAAACAAGGGTGGCGGCTGCACAAAAATCCAAACTCTTTGCTCTCCCAGATCTGGAAAGCGCGTTACTTTCCCCACTCGGACTTTCTCGAGACAGGGATGGGCTCCCGCCCTAGTTACGTGTGGCGTAGCACTCTGGCAGGAAGATCAGCTCTCCAGAAAGGATGCATCTGGAGGGTAGGGAATGGAGAACGGATACGGATTTGGAAAGTCCCGTGGCTTCCGACAACAGTGACTGGGATGATCACAGCACCGGTCACGGGTCTTGATGAGGAGGCTACAGTGGCTGAGCTTATTGATAGGGACCGGAGGTGCTGGAAGACAGACCTTGTGGAGCAGCTTTTTCCACCACAGGAAATATCAGCAATATTAAGCCTACCGCTTAGTCGGAGTGAGGCGAATGATACTCTTGTGTGGAAAGGCACTACAAATGGGAAGTATTCAGTTCGTAGTGGATACCACTGTCTTACATCAGTTACTGCGCAGGAGTGCCCAGAGTCCAGTAGAGGTTGGTGGAAATTCTTATGGGGACTTTCTATCCCTCCAAAGTTCAAAAACTTCATATGGAGGATGGGAAGTAACTCTCTCCCAACCAGGGTGAATCTAGCTAGGAGGGGTGTATCGGTGGACCCCGTGTGCCCCTGCTGCAACGAGGAGGTAGAATCGACTCCGCACCTGCTGCTGTCTTGCCCGTTTGCAAGGGAAGTGTGGGGAAAGTTTGCGTTCTGGGATAGGGTTTCGGGGCTGCATGGAGATGGCTGGGTGGATTGGCTAGCAGGGCTACGGACATCTCTGGACGACTCAGATATAGAGAAGCTCATCTCCATCCTGTGGTCCCTATGGACATCGAGGAATAACAGGATCTTCCGCCAGTGTGATGAATCAATCCAAGAGGTGGTTATTAGGGGTGGAAAATTACTATCTGATTTCCAAGAGGCATGGTGTCAGCATCGCAGGCCCGCTGCCCCGCCTCCCCAACCGGTCAACCCGAGATGGATGCCCCCTCCTACAGGGGTGGTAAAGGTGAACACGGATGCAGCGGTGGGGAATACGGGCATTGGCTTGGGATTTATAGCCCGGGATGCAAAGGGTGAAACAGTGTTCTCAGGAGCAATCTACCTTCTGCATGGAGCTGAGGCGCGAACAGCAGAGGCTCTAGCGCTGAGAGACGCAGTAACACAGGCTCGCCAATGGGGATACGACAAGATTATAGTTGAGTCTGACTGCTTGCAGAACGTCCTCGCCCTGACTAATGGAGACTTCCCATTAAGTTACTCGGGATTGGTGTTGGAAGAGGTGGCACGCCTAGCTTCTACTTTTCATAGCTGCTCCTTCTCGCATACAGGACGGTCTACGAATATCCCAGCACATGAGTTAGACCAATTGGCTTTGATTTCCGGTTTAGGAAATGTATGGATAGGGGAATGCCCCGAGATGATCGCACCTTTTGTACTTGCATATTTGAATTAATCCAATTATTTCTTCCTTTCAAAAAAAAAACATCATAAGAAGAATGAGAAATATACATTTATGCAATAAAAGGATAATATAAAACAATTTTCAAATGTAAAAAACGAAAAATATCATTAAGGCAGTTGTAATTCTATACCAATTCCGTTGATTGAAATCTTGGATTCGGATGGTTGAAAATGATGGATTTCGTGACAGGATTTTAGGCACAAGCAAAGGGTTGTGGCATGTGCACCCATATGATAAAAAATTATTATGGGGCCTTTGAAGTGCGCTGAAAAAGTATGGTGGGTGGCAGCGGAGTATGTCTAACTTCCAAAGTGCTCCTTAACGTGCGTTTGAGTGAATCTATCTCATTTGTTTAGACCACATCCTCAATTCTCTACACTAAAATTTAGTTAATGATTGAAGATAGAATACAAGTAAGTAAGGATCCGAATTAGGGAGTTAGTTAGAACCATAAATATTCGATAATTCTTGATGAACTTCAATGTTGGAGTAATCTTCTAAGGGAAAATCTTTGATCAATAACGTCGGTTTTTGGTGGAGTTGTGTGCAGGTTCACTACAAGACTCAACAGACCAATCGTAACCGTACACTTGGTGACTAGATTTTCAAATCTTATACTACTAGTTCAATGTCATTCTTGCAGAGTTAATATGATTAAATTTTGAGTTTAGTCACACTCTTATATATCAACGAAAAGAAAAAAAAAACTCATATAAGTTAACGAATACTTTTTACAATACAAATATAACTAAATTTTGAATTTAAATGAGCGACTTTCTTTCCATAATAAAAAGAAAAAAACTATGTATAATATATTTATTGTTAAATTTAAACGATAAGCATCTTTAAACTCACTAGTTAGGAATAATTTTGCTGGCACAAATGACACAAATGTATAACGTAATCATTAGATTACCTAAAATGTACGCACAAAGTGGCCGGCCGCGTATACATGATGTTTGAAGTTAAAGATAAAGAGGACAATTTCTTTCTTAGAAGATTCCATCCATTCTATAGGTTCCCTTTTCCAAGAAGACAAGGGAAAAAGAGGAAAGCAAATTCAATTCCTTTGAATTGAATCTATTAGTAATTCACGCATTAGGTCTTTATTTATTTATTTAACCCACATTACTTCTTTCTCCGTCGCACATTAAAACAACAGTCCATAACCGTTTTGGAAAAAGAAAAAGAAAAAGAAAAAGAAAAACTGCCATAATCCAACATCGACTATATCTATACATCCTTCATCTTCTTCCTCTGCAACCAACAGAGCAACACCCTGCTGCATTTTCCTCTGTCATGGAGTTTTCTAAAATAAGTCTAAGAAAGGTGATTACAAATCCTTTTATGGTATGGTTTTCTTGATTTTATTAATTAAAGACTAATGCTTGTTTTGCTTTTGGACAGGTGATTGATGTTGTTGTGGTGATTGGTTTATTCCAATTTCTAATTTGTCTGAGTGGTGGGAATGTGGTGGAGGGACGAAAAAGTAAGAAAAGTTTCAAATTGGATTGTTTTGATTATGAAGCAATAAGTTGCAGAGGACATGGGGCATCTCTGACAGAATTTGGAGGGGTTGGGGATGGGGTGACCTCCAACACACGGGTATTTCAAGCTGCAATCAGTCATTTGAGTCAATTCTCATCGGACGGTGGATCTTTGCTCTATGTTCCTTCGGGGAAATGGCTCACCGGAAGCTTCAATCTCACCAGTCATTTCACCCTCTACCTCGACAAAGATGCTGTTCTTCTTGCATCTCAGGTCAGAGAACAAAAACCAATTATTATTATTATTAATTTTTCTTTTTCTTTCCTTTTATTTGAT
Source organism: Viola odorata (assembly GCA_963691705.1). Lineage (NCBI taxonomy): Eukaryota > Viridiplantae > Streptophyta > Magnoliopsida > Malpighiales > Violaceae > Viola > Viola odorata. Next base: position 75,609,137 of record OY829537.1, read on the forward strand.
TATGTTTTTTGCTTCTGGTTATTAAATGATAGCAGCATTTTAATAAAATAAAACTTAATTTGTCTGGTTATGAAACTTGTTGCATTTTCATGGAATAGCTAATCTTTTTTGCCAAGTCAAAGTTGAACCTTTTTTTTTTTGGTGCTTTAAACGAGGGCATCATTCACTTGTTAATTACATTCCCTTCAACTAAATTTTAGGCATTCCCTGGAAATAACAATCACTATATTTTTCAAATAGTGTAATAATATCGTTATTTATTAATCACGTTCAGTGATACTTATTTTAAAGTAAAAAAATTATTGTATTTTAAATTTGAGTCCCGTAATTTACAATTTTTTATTAAAAAACACTGATAATGAACTTGCCATTAATAATAAATAAATAGTCAATAAGTATGTAGCTCATTAATTATCTTATTTGATAACAAATGTACCGATAAATATTCGAATTCAAGTTCAAATCTCATCTTGTTTATAAATAAATAAATAAATAAATGATAAAAATAGAGTTGGAGAAGTTATAAATTTTCATAGAATTGGGACTAGTTCACGAGTAAATTTTATGAGATGTGACGTGAGCTCCGATTTGGCCCGTGAACCCAAGAATTCCACACCACACTTGAGACTAGGAGGCCGTCTCCACGGAGCCGGGCGATTGCTGTCTGAGGTTGTGGACCACAATTGAATTTTGGGACCTAGCTACCAGAAGAACCCGAACTATTAAAATGTGATATACATACAAACAAATTTTATAATTTTTTTACTTAATGTATACTAATTGTATTTTAACACGTTCGTTAGTATAATTTTTTTATAGAATTTGCTAATATGTAAAACATTTTCCTAAAAGTAGTGTCATTAGTCCACCCCACAAACTTCTTAAAAATAAAAGATGTTTGGATCTCAACTTTGAATCTCGTAAATTTGTAATTTATAAGATGAGTGACAAAAAATTTAAAGTAAGGAGGAGTAATGGACCAAACTTCGAGTTTTATTTCGACTTTTTTAATTTATGTTTAGTATGGCTACGAGGTGGGATTAGGAGACATAAATTCAAAATCTTATGTTTAATTGCTATGATCAAATTGAGGTTTTAACTTCCTATTTTTGCTTTTATTGATGATTTTGTTTAATTAAGTAATGTGTGTTACTAATAATTACATTTTTTTTATATATAGTCTAAACATACTTCTAATTACATCAACTACAAGCAAAAACTTTGGATTGTGCTGATCTCATTGATGATGTCGATAATAATTTGATTAGGAGGAGAGCGAATGGGCTTTGATCGATCCTTTGCCATCCTACGGTCGAGGAAGGGATGCAGCAGGTGGAAGGTATATCAGTCTCCTATTCGGAACCAACCTCACTGATGTCATAATAACAGGTACTTATATTATTGTTTAAAACTATTCATACGTAGCTGAGCTTCTAGCAGAGTGATACTTTGCGTATATATTAGAGATGGGGACGAGGCCTCCAGTTTCTGAGTCTCCGTGACTTGCAACTTCTATCTACGCCAAAGAAAATGTCTTAGTAGCAATTTGCAAAGACTGCTAATATAATGTTACTAATACGAACATGTGGATTTGTTTAGGTGCCAATGGCACTATTGATGGACAAGGTGATCTTTGGTGGAAGAAATTCCGCAATGGAGAGCTGAACTACACCAGGCCTTACCTCATTGAACTCATGTTCTCTACTGACATCCAGATCTCCAATCTTACATTACTAAACTCACCTTCATGGAATGTTCATCCTGTTTACAGCAGGTAATCAAGCAAACTTTCTTAATTTCCCAATCTTGGTTTGATTTGAAAGATCGATTTTCTTGAACTTGTTTCATTCTTGCAGCAATGTTCTTGTCAAGGGCCTAACGATTCTCGCGCCGGTCACATCCCCCAACACAGATGGAATCAACCCAGGTGAGTATCTTGAAAGCTGCAGCTCAAGTTGCTGCAGGTTTTTCCTGTTCTGTTATTGAATTGGTAATTTTCCGGTCCTTTCTTCAGATTCTTGCACCAACACAAGAATTGAGGACAACTACATTGTTTCCGGGGATGATTGTGTGGCTGTCAAGAGTGGTTGGGACGAGTACGGGATTGCATTTGGGATGCCCACCAAGCAGCTTGTGATAAGAAGGCTCACCTGCATTTCTCCAACCAGTGCAGTGATTGCGCTCGGGAGCGAAATGTCCGGTGGGATCGAGGATGTCAGGGCAGAAGACATAACTGCGATTAACTCGGAGTCGGGTGTCAGGATCAAAACTGCTATAGGAAGAGGAGGTTATGTCAAAGATGTGTACGTTAGAGGGATGGCAATGAAGACAATGAAATGGGTGTTTTGGATGACAGGAAACTACGGTTCGCATCCTGACAACAACTGGGATCCTAATGCAATTCCTGTCATTCAGAATATCAATTACCGCGACGTGGTGGCTGAGAATGTAACAATGGCAGCTAGGCTGGAGGGCATTGCCCGTGACCCGTTTACCGGGATCTGTATATCTAATGTGACGATTAGCTTATCAGAAAAGGCAAAGCAGCTCCAATGGAATTGCACTGATGTGGCAGGGATTACAAGTTCTGTTACTCCTAAACCTTGTGATTTGCTACCAGACCAGGGGTCAGAGAACATTGCAGCATGTAATTTTCCGGATGAGTGTTTGCCAATTGAGAATGTTGAATATCAGAAGTGTTCTTACAGTAGAAAGTATTTATGACGAGAAAGCACGTTTCTCTACATTGGAACATGTTTCTATTGTATTAATAGTTTAGTGTGTGATCTTGAATTTATAAAATTTAAGAATCTTAAAATGATGATTTTTACAGTAGTTGTGGAATCCATTAGTGTAAATGTACAAGTTAATTCTTCTAATTTTGACTGTCATAGAGAAAGAAATCACATCCTAATGACCCAAGATTGTGAAAAGAAATATTCATCTAAACTGAACCAAATAAAAATTATAATAATTCAATTTGGGTATCTTAAATAATTTCGTTTCTTAGTCATCGAAACTACCAAATTTAGGTTCGAAAATTCGAATAATGGAGTTTATCCATCCTTTATTAGAATGTGATATCACTTGGGTAAGTTACTTTGTGAAATAATGACCAATGTTGATAAATCTAACAAATACAATGCCTAGATCAATTAAGTATAAATACCTGGAGTAAATTTAATCTTTTTTTTTAAATTTAAAACCGAAAAACCATTAATTTATAAAAAAGCTAAAAGTTGCCACGATTTTTTTATTGAAATTAAAAAGAAAATAAAATTTCTTTGTAAGTGTAAGTTATTAAAACCGGACATAATTACCGGTTAAAAGAGAAAATTAGTGAACCGAGTGAGAATTTTATTCCATTCTACTTATTAGACCAAAAATGTAAAAAATCCGGTTGAATAAAAAAATCATCAAACCAATACCCATGCAGTTTTGTTAGAAACTAGACGAATTATAATTTTGTTTTAAGGATCATCAAAACTATGTCATTTTTATCAAATCATTGTTGTTTTGATTATTATTATTTTTTTGCCTAAATGACTTTATCCACCTTCACCTTTATAAACAATATCCAAATAGCATCTTGCATTTCAAAAATCCTTTGTTTATCCTTACATTTGTTCACATTGGCTCAATTATACCCCAAATTTAAATTGACTTTATTTTTATTTTAAAAAAAATACTTATTATCCTACATGAGATTTGTTTTATTATTTTTGCTGACATGACGAAACATATCATCCGGAAATTAAAAAAATTCAAGAAAAAATAGAAAAATTAAATTAATTAGAATAAATTATAAAAAAAATCAGAAAATAAGAAAATCATTTAAATTAGACACGTTTTTGAAATTATACAATAAAATTAGATAGAAAAACCTTCTTACTTCTCTAATGTCATTTTTGTCGAAAAATCATAAAAACTATCAATTTTAAATAATTTTCTTATTTTTTGTATTTTTTTATAATTTTTTTTTGATTATTCTAATTTTTTCTTCGTTTTTTATAATTTTTTTGTTGTGGCACCATGTCAGAAAAAATAATAATAAAAATTTCTTGTATAATAATAATTATTTTCTAAACATATAAATAAGGTCAATTTGAATTCCCAAATTTAATTGAGCCAATATGAAAAAACGCAAGGACAGATAAATGATATTTTAAATATAGAGTGCTATTTAAAAATTGTTTACAACCGCAGGGTGGATAAGCTCATTTAGCCTAGTTTTATTAAAAAATAAATAACTATTATTAATTGGTTAGAAAATGCAAGTCTATCATTCAATTGGACACAACACAACTCTATGTATATTCGTTAATTTTGTTCCTTGATATATAGGCGGGAACGTGCATAAAGATTTTGTACTTTTGAGTTATTTATTTATCTATTAACAAGTAATCTACTTGATTAATATTTGAATCAAATCCATTGGTCTAATACTTGTGTGAAGTATTTAGATGTTTAATTTATTTTAATTTCTAATTTTAAAGTATTACTATATTTCCCCGTTAATATTTCCACTCATGCATATGTATTATATTTTTTTAATAATTCAATGTATCTAATTCAATTAAACTCGTTTGAATTGTGAAATTATGAACTCATCGAGTAGACTTAAGAGATTCAATATGAACGGAGTGGCAAATGCCATTGAAAAAGTTGTTCGTGGCTTCCTATGGAACAGAGCAAAAGATGGGAAGAGCTCTCAAAAAGCAAACTAGAAATTGGTAAGGCGGCCTTGGGCTCGGCTCAATACTGGATAAATATAGAGCACTTTTGATGAGGTAACTTTGGCGCTCACGAAATCAATGATGATAAATGTATGGTGGATAAAGAAAATCTCAAATTTAACAAAATATTGGGGGGATATTATAAAAACAACTCTCAACGATGAGAGGACTGGAAGCATATTAAGGAGTGTTTCAGGGTTGTGGTCAGGGATGGTGAAAATACTTGGTTCTGGAATGATAGTGTGTGTTTTGTGCATGTTTTTCTCTTTGTTCTTAGTCTAATTTTGAGCATGATACTGCTAAATTGTCCCAGTTTTTATTTTTTTTGCAGATCTAGACTAGAGAAGAGAAAGATGCAGAAATATGCGCTTCTTAGATGGATTTTTGTTGGAACATCAAGCGTCGAGGCCTAGCTGCTGATCGTCTAAGCCTAACTGTCGAGCATCTGCAGATGCTTATAATTCCGACGCACAAAAGGAAACTCCCGAAGAGGATCTCTAGCAGATTCTGCCTTTCATTCCCGCAATCCTCCATTCAAACAGAAGATCTATTTCCATTTTATGTAATTCCCTTAGATTTTGGATTTCCCCTTTTTATATTTTCTATTTTTAGAATTTCCTTATTTTGTAATTTTCCTATAAAACTCTAGGATTTTAGGGTTTTTAGGGGGTTTTTTCCACCAGACTTTCTGATACGAGCATGGCTAGGCCGAGCCCGTGTCCGAGCCCATGGTCGAGCCCGTGTCCGAGCCTCAAGGCCAGCCTTCTGTTTGGCCGAAGCCCATCCTCCAAGCCTATCTTCATTGCTGCCAAGGCCAAGCCCCTTTGTCCAAGGGTGTAAGAGTATTTACCCCTTTTGTTTTAGGCATAGGTATTTAAAGTGCATTAAGTTCATTTCAGCACTTGTCTTTGATTTGAGTGATATTCATCATATGACCAAATTAGGAGTAGTGATTAAAAGTTCTTAAAACCATCTATCTTTCTAATCCAAGAACAAACGGGTTGTCCATCCTTGTTGGTGGAAGGGTCGTCTTGGGGTAGAGATCCTTGTAGTTGTTCATAGTAAGGTTGCCTTACCTAGTTGTAAGGAGGGTTTACTCCAACTTCAAGTTCAATATATGTTATCATCATTTCCACTTCTATCAAACATCCATCAATCCGCTGCCTTGTTACTCCATTATTCATCTTCAATGTCCATCTTCCATACACCCACGCTCGCCTGTCATCCACTCACCGAGTACTAGATCCCTTCTCCATCTCCTCACGGCGTCAAGCTTCCTTGTGGAACCGAGACCATACCATGTGGTAGCGGAGCTTCAAGGTTGTCCTCTTGGTTGGTACGAATTTTTCTCTATTTTGTCAGCCATATTTTTCTTGTTTCTTGGTTGAATATTTTTCTCCTGTGTCTTGTGCAACTTTTGAGCCATTTTGGAAAATTTTCCTCTAAGGAAACCCTTGCAAAATCGTTTTACAATTTTTTTTTGTCAAACTGTCTTCTTGTCTGTCTGTCATGTTCATCTTCCTCCTAGCGTAACTTGCATTTTATGTCTTCGTTTTTCTTGTTTCTTGCATCTAACTTGTAGTAATTTTTCTCTAGTTTCTTGTGATATAAATTTTAGTTCTTAATTCCACCATTTTCCCTGTCAAATGGTCGAAATTCAGAGACAGTGTTCTTGCTGTTGTTCTTGAGTCTTCAAGTGTGTCCTTATCCAAGTTTGTGTTTGATCCGATTTTATCTTGTTTCTACTGTCTAAGTTGTGTTTAAACATTATTTATTGAGTCAAAGATTAGACCAAACCCCACCTCTTACACCTTTTTCCTTAAAACCCTCACCTAACAAGCTCGCTTCTCTAAACTTTGCCATTTTGGTGTTAGGCAAAAAAAGAACCTTCAAAAGCAGCCTGCACCTTTCCCATTTGAGCTAAGGAACCAGCTAGTTTGTCAGCCCCTTTTCCCTCCAAAACACATTTCAAAAGCCACCACTTGAGTCCCCAACCATTTCAGCACTCACTTGACACCTCACCTCACACATCATTAGCCATATCCCCTCCTTTTGCCACCTCATCACTTGCCACCTCACCACTTGCCACCTTACCTCTTAAGATAAACTACTTTTCACACACTTTAATTTGAAATACTTTTCATACAATACAACTTAAGTGTGTGAAGTAGCATTGTTAAAGGGTGAACCTTCCATACTTTCCAATTTCCCTCCTTCCCTTCCATGAGTTTGTTGTGTGTTCTAGTGTCTGTCCCGTTTTTCTATGGTCCCGCGCCTAGAAAAATCTGAAATTTTGTGTCACCAAACTATATTTTGTGCTTAATATTTTTTGTTTTTGAGTCAATGGGAAATTCTGAAGAAATCTTATCTATTTTGGCTAAAAATGAATGGTGCGCAGATTTCAACTAGGAATGTCATGTCTGTATTCGTAGTGTGTTTTCTGTGTCTTCCAGTCATTTTCTCATTTTCATTCCTCATGAACTTTGTAGAGCTTTTTCTTAGGAGTGTTCATACTTAATATGGTGACTTAATTCCTTCGTTTACTATTTCTTCATGTGTCATCTCCAACAGTTGCGCAAACTGTCCAGTATTTTCCAGCAAAACTGTTTGGTGTTTCTTGCGTTCTTGCTTGTATCAAGTCGTTGGGACGATCTTGGTGGTTGAACTTGCAATTTTTATCTTGCATATCCTTGTGAGTTGAGTGATTGTGAGCGCAATAGAGAGGACTGCAAACACGAGTGAAACACATGAGGGAGTAATTTTGTTTTCACTAACCTATATGTATATCTATAGTTTGTTCTTTTTGTAGGTACCTTTCAACATGTCTCATGCTCATGTCCCTCATTATTATGAGGATGTTGGGTCCTATTGGGATGAGAACTTCTACACCACGACTGCCTCCTCTCCAAGCCATGGCCTAGGTTCCGCATCTTACCATAGTCGTGGCCATGGCTTCGCTTCTAGTGTTTTCGTCCGACGGCCTCCGCAACGCTCCTATGTCCCGCCTCATTTAAGGGTTGCTCCTACTAGCCATACATCTTCGTATCATGGTGAGCAGCCTACAAGCTATGCCCGCCAGCCTCCTCAACACTCCTATGTCCCACCTTACTTAAGGGCTGCCCCTCCTCGACACATATCGTCTCCATACTATGGTCAAGACTCTTCCTACAGCCATGAGGTTCCCTCCCCTCAAGTCCAAGTACAACATTGTGACCAAATGGCCTCTTATGGCCAAAGGCATCACATGGAGCTAGTAAATACAAGGGAGGCGGTTGAGAGTTCGGCTACGCCTCCCACTTTGGATTTGTCGATGGTTTCATTTGATGCACAATGAGAAGCAACCAAGCAAGTCATGGTAGACATTAGACTCGAATTGAAGCACCTAAGGACCTCCACATATCTTGGGAAATGTGAGATGCTTATAGTACCGCCACTTGATGAGGTAGTCGTTTCACTTGGCGCGGAGAAGGATGTTTGGGATATACCTTCGAGGGATGATGATCATGTGGCAGATGGGAACGATGGGAAGGCAAGAGTGATGTGTGAGTTTACTTCAGACTGCCATGAGAAGGCTCTTCGTTGCCTTGACTTACAAAGACAGTTTTGAGATTTTGGCAGCCTTTTCTCTATCATTCCACCGGTGCCACCGCTTTGCTTTACGGATCCTTTCCTACATGTGCACCTTGACTACACCTCCTCTTTCACTAGTTTGGCTCCCCTCCATGGCTATACGGATCCGCTTCTCCAATGGATTGAAAGCGACTTGATACGCAGGAGAGGAATGGAAGTCCTTGTGATCAAATCTTCATCGCCCATTTTGGTCTATCCCACCATCCACGGTCTAGATTCGAGGATGAATCTCCTCAAAGAGGGATGGGATAATACGAGCCTAAGAGCAGCCCCGTGGCCTTCCATGAAGCCTCCCGATTATCGCACCAACTCTAGGTCACCCCCGTGGCCAATCTATCGGCAAGCTCTCAAGAAGCCTCCCGATTGTCGCACCAACTCTAGACCACCCCCATGGCCAATCTATCGGCTTGGATTTGGCTTCGAGGACAAAGCCTCTCAAAGACGGATGGGATGATACGAGCATGGCTAGGCCGAGCTCGTGGCCGAGCCCGTGTCCAAGCCTCAAGGCTAGCCTTCTGTTTGGCCGAAGCCCATCTTCATTACTGCCAAGGCCAAGCCCCTTTGTCCAAGGGTGTAAGGGTATTTACCCCTTTTGTTTTAGGCATAGGTATTTAAAGTACAATAAGTTCATTTTAGCACTTGTCCTTGATTTAAATGTTATTTCTCTAAGACCAAACCCTAGTGTAGCTTAGCGTAGCTTAGGTAATTTAGGGTTCTTAGAACCAGCACTTCATCTTCTTCATCAAAATAGTCGGGTTGCCCATCCTTGTTGATGGAAGGGTCGGCCTTGATTGAGAGATCCTTCATTACTTTGTAACAAGGTTGTCTAGACTAGTTCTAGGAGGGTTTGTTGGGTATTGAAGTTATATACTTGTTCTTCATCAAAACACTTTCCTTTTTATCCATATATTCCGCTGTATAATCTGCACTCCTTCTTGCGACGTTATCTTCTCCATTTATCCACTTATTGCCGCTGCCCGTAAACTCCATATAAATTTGGTTCCATCTATCCACCCAAACACCAATTATCCATGTGTTTACCACCTCCCAAAGGAGACTAGATCCTTGCTGCCTTTATCTCGTTGTTTCATCTCCAAATCAAAATCGAGCTCTTATCACTTTCTTCCACTTTCGGAGAGGAGTTTTCCCTACTTCCACCTCCAGCATTTTCCTATTTTTGTAATAAACCGAAGCTCCGGCTTGTAATATTCAGGAGATTTTACATCTTCTTCTTTCTTTTTAATTATGCAATTTAATTTCTTTATTTGTTTTACTGTTAGCATGAGCGGCTAAGCTCTCCCTTCTTAGCAAAGGTAATTCGAAGGTTGCGTAGGATAGTTAAGAGGTCAAATCGGGCTTAATAAACTCCATATTTATATTTGCTTGCTTGTCATTATCTTGTCAATTTATCTAGGATTAATTAGAAGCCTGATCAACTATTAATTAAGCCTAGGTAATTACAGTCATCTTTGTAGTAATAGCTAACGTGAGGCTACAAAGTAAAGTAGACAACTAGCTCGGAGTCATCATGTCGAACTGGTCCAATCCGACTAGGGCAAGCAACCAACTAGGGTAGTGCCTCGAACGTACTGAGTGTCTCGCCCTAGGTGTGTCTTTCCTCTCCTTAATGGGCCTCTGAGTATTGTCTCCATAAATTTACCTTGAAGGACAACAAAGCGTCAAGGTTATCCCATAAACGTACCTTGGGGTGGCTTCTTATACGAAAGAAAGCAAGGGGCCTAAATGTACCTGGCCCCTATAGCACGCCTATGAACCAGGAGTGGAATACCACTGCACCAATGATTGACTAGGCCTAGATGCAACCGGAGATGAACCTTTGCTAGGAACCTCTCCCATCTGATTCTATATCTTCATTTACTCTATTTTATTTAGTTTTAGTTAATCAACAACTCTCTCAAAATCACCCTTTGTGTTACTGTTTCGGTTTGTTTGTCTCTGTCATACATTAAAGTGAGCGTCTACCCTTAGTCCCTGTGTTCAACCCTGTTACCACTATATGCAATTTTATTGTGCATTAGAAAGCAGGTTTTATTATTATTTTTAACATCTTCGACAACCGGTTCAAATTTTGGCGTCGTTGCCGGGGAACTAACGGTACTGATTTCTTTCTTTTGTTTGTATGACCCGGGCCTCTAATCCAGATCTTGTGCCATTCGATCCTGAAATTATAAGGATAGAAAGACGAGTTAGACAATTACCCAAACAACCTTCCACCCACACCGGAGACATTTCTATTTCAGTCCTTGACAGAAATCCTCCTGACTTAAACAATCTCGACACTCCCCTCCGTCAAGGCCTCGACGCTGAAAACTTCGCCCCTCCCGACATTCCTGAGATGGCCGAAGCAGGTGATGTCGAGAATAATCAGACAATTGAGGACCTTATTGTTACCCCTGAACTGACCAACAACTGCATTGCTTAACCCGCTGTCCAACACGATTGGGTGATTAAGTCCGCCGTACTACACCACCTTCCTACCTTCCATGGAGTTCCTAAGGAAAACCCCCACCGGCACCTTCAACACCTACACTCCATCTGCGAGGCCATAAAATCGGCCAATATAGAGATTAATTGATACGACCTTGGTTCCGGTTTGGAGCCTTTGCACGGATCTAGTCCTCTTTGGGAGGTTGGCGTTACGATTAGATGAATAAATAGAGAAGATAACGTCGCAAGGAGATTGTGGAAGAGTGCGGCGGATTTATGGTTGAAGATGAAGGTGTATTGATGAAGAACAATAAACAAACTTGTATACACGGTAAACCCTTCTAGGGGCAATTCCTAGACAACCTTACCATAAGCATACAAGGATCTCTAATCCTAGAGGAGAAGAGATAAAGGTTCTAAGAACCCTGTTTAACTAACCTAAGTTAAGTGGTCTTATGATGGAAATCATATTCAAAATGAAAGACAACCTATAAAAGAGGCTAAGTCCTTCTATTTATAGGGGAATTATTACAAAAGAGGAAAATACTAAAAACACCCTTGGACAAAGGGTTTCCTTCTTTGGATGACCTCGGCCTTGAGCGTGGGCTTGAGGATAGGCACTGATGGGCCTCGGGTGCGCTGGCCATGGGGGTACGGGCGTGAGGGCGCTGGCACGCATGGGCTCTCGAGGGCGCTGACGTGCGAGGGCAAGCAAGGGCACGAGCGCGCGAGGGTGTGAGCCTATGGCCACTACGCTGCGAGGGCAAGGCGAGGACGCGGATGCACAAGGGTGTGCGATGGCAATGTGGGGCACGAGCCTGCGAGGGCAAGGCCTCGGCGTGGTCGTGTAGGGCTCCAATGGGTCATCGCCTCCACAAATACATCCTCGGCCCTTAGTGCCAAGAGGAGCATGGCGACTAAGTCCGGGCTTCTAGTGGGGTCTCGGAGGGAGGCTTCTGTGCTCGTATCATTCCATCCACCTTTAGAGAGATTCGTCCTCGAATCTATAGGCTCCATCCCGTGCTCGGCTAAACGGGTCAAGGCATGCTCCCGGCTAGTGGCCACAAACGGATCCCTTTTGAAGCTTCTCTCGGAAAAGATAGGCCAAGCGGGAGGCCTTTCTAGGGCACGACGCGTGGGCACGGTAAGGATCAACCTCGACCGCGAAGCTAAGCCACTGCTAGTGAAGGCCGATGGTGAATCAACCCCAAAAACTACTCCAATTCGGCCAAGATGGGAAAAGGTGGTGTTGCACCCCCTTTTTGGACTTTATCCTACTGCCACGCGGGCTTGGGACTGGACGTGAGATGAAATCGGACTCACCTCACATGATGCAATGAAGTCACCACCCTAATTTGTTTCTAGGTTTATGGAACCTATTTGTCATGGCATAAAAATAAAAACTAAGGCAAAATGAGTCTGAACCCGAGAATAGTGGTTCGGGGTCGTATTATGGACTCGGGAAGGTGTTAGGCACCCGAGTCACATCCTAAAAGGTTACCGGAGAAAGAGGTGTTTTATCATGCTTTGAAAAATAAAAAGTCCTAATTTATGTGATCATGCCCAATAGATCAATAAGATTCTAATCAATTTTAAATATTCATGCATACATGCATATGTGTAGAAAAAACATGAAATAAATAAATGGTGAGAAATGTTTACTTGTAAAGGGTATTGGTTGATTTATCCTACAGAGACGAGATTATTAGTTCGGAAAATGATAGTCGAGAAACAGATAAATATTTAATGACTTATTGCGAGTGAAATAATTAATTTTAGTGCTTAAATATGGGTGGAACAATTTATATAAGCCTTTGAAAGCATGCGAAAATAATTAATTAAATAGTACGAACATTCGAATAATCGGCATCAAAATTATTGTACGCAAGCAAAATAATTGTTTTTGACGATTAAACGCAGGTAGAATACTTAAACATGCAAGCATACGAAAATAATAATTAAACATACAAGCATACAAAAATTAAATAAACATGCAAGCATACAAAAATTAAATAAACAGTACAAAGCATACGAAAAAAGTACGAAAAATAAATGCGATGGACTGAAAATTTGGACTAGGCCCGCTGGGCCTAGAAATTGGGCCCATTAGTTGGGACCAGTCCCTTTTATTTTTCATTTGGGCTTGGCCATGATTAATTAATATGAGCAACCCATCTTCTCTTTTCGCTTTCCCATTTGGGCTTGGCACAAGTCAAGCCCATGACTAATTAAAATGAATTGACTTGCCCAAGCCCACTTGTCCTTTCTTCCTCCCACTGTTCTTCTTCTTCCTTTAGAAACCGGAGCAGCATGACAGCAGCAGAGCAAGGAGTGACAGCAGCAGGCGATGACGGTGACGAGGCATGGCAGCGACCAGACGAGGCTCAGCGGCGGCGGCGAGGCTCAGAAGCGGCAGCAGCTTGGCGGGGAGGTGAGGCAGCAACTTAGCAGCGGCGGTAGAGGCAACGCAGCAGCTTGGCGGAGGGCGAGGAAGCCGTGGCAGCAGCGGAGCAGCACACCCATGGCAGCAGCGGCGGAGCTGCAGCGCAGCGGCTTGGCGGAGGGGCGAGGAAGCCGTGGCAGCAGCGGAGCAGCACACCCATGGCAGCAGCGGCAGAGCTGCAGCTATCTCTTCTCCTCTCGACGCCAAACAACAAGCAAAAGCAAGGGAAAAATGCAGAAAAAATGAATATTAGAGCAAGCAAAGGTAATTAAATGAGAAGACTAAAAGGGAAGAGGAGGTTCTTGCCTTGGTTTACTGCTTCTGCCGAGAGAGAGGAAGAGAGTGTGTTTTTTGTGTGTTAATTTGCCTGCTATTTAGAGGGGTTGAGGAGAGGAAAATGACAATTGTGCTACATGGACGAAAGGAAAGAGAAAGAAGCAAAACGAATATGGAGTGAGGTGGCATGTTGCACAAAACGAATTTGCATTTGGGTGTCAGAAAAAACAAAAAATGAAAGTTGAAATGGTTCTGGCTCATGCATGCATGCACCAAGGTGCTTAAATCCTTGGCCATTGGAGGAGGAGAAAAGAAAGGGAAATGATGATCAATGGTTAAGATGAATTGACTTTTAGAAAATATTTAAACTACTAAAAATACCGAACCAAAAATGATCATTGGTTTGAACTATCAACGCGAGGAATCTCACTTGAGATGAATAAAATCCCGAAGTAAACCACTCAAAAGTAAAAAAGCACAAACCCTCATTCGGAATACCCAATATCCGACACATCAAATGCAAATCAACTCGAATATCTTTCCCAAAGATTCGAGAGGTAACCACACAATGGTCAGCATACTTGATTGCTCTATTATACTGCAAATTAGCATAGAAAGTCTTCACAAGCACAGGACTATAATATCTAGACCTTCCAACCATTCCAGACCAACCTTGTGCATTAACAAGCATAGGCACATCACATTTAATAAAATTCTTGAAATTAAACAAATGTGGCTTAATCATTTGACCCTTCTTAAAGATATTATGATAATTCTCAAATGCATCCTCATTAACAAAGAACCTGGAATCAAACTCAGAGGGAGGCATGTAGAATTGAGGATCCACTGCTGCCAAAGCTGCAAAGTCTGGTTCCGCGGAAGAAGATGACGCGGCTGCTCTGGTTTGACCCTTTGCTGGTCTCTTCTTCGGTGTAGTAGCCCTAGAACGCTTGGAAGAAGAACCTTTAGCCATCTTAGATCAAGAACAAACGAATTAACCAAGTAAAAATCTGAAAATTAGGAGTTAGGGTTTCGGATTGGGGATTTTGGGGAAAAACTCGATTTTGTGGATGGATTTCAAAATCGACAAATGGGTTTTGTTTAGGGAGATGTGGGTAAAGATTTCTCAAAGTTTGAGTGAAAAAGGAGTAGATTTGAGCGAGAAAAAAAACGATGGTAAATCGATTTGGAGAAGAGAGAAATCGCGTTTGAGGAGAGAGAATTTCTGAAATTCTGGGAAAAAGAGGGAAAACGCGTGTTTTAAATTCCCAGTGCCTTACCGTGATCACGGTAGGGCCTTACCGTGATCACGTTAAGCGATTTTCGCTAAGCGTAATCACGTTAAGCCACTAACGTGAATCACGTTTAGGCACTGATGAAAAATCCCATTTTTCAAATTTTCAAGTCCAAAAACGAATTTTCAAAACAAAAACGATTATAAACATTTAAAATTCATTTTGAATAAAACAAAGCAAGATTCTCAACCTTGAAACAATTAATCACATGATCAAATACATTAAGTAAATAATCACAAACTAATTGAAACAAAAACATCTCCAAAATTACCACAAGGGTGAGCTTCGATTCATCACCCGATATGTGCCACGAACACCCTAAAAATATCATCTTTAATCTGCACTGGGTTTTCGGCACAACTACAAAACAAATCAGTTAGCTCTAGGAACCCAACCACGTTTGGGTCCTTCCTCATTTGCATGTGTACCCTTTGGTACCCAAATTTGTTTCCAACCAACATATCCTCTACGAATGTAGCAAAAATAAGATAGATGACCAAATTTTTTGCAATAGCTACATTTATAAATCGGTTTAGCATGTGAGGACTTGGTTTGAACTCTAGATGAACTAGCATGATCATTAGAAGAGTTTGCTTTGACAAAAGTGGTTTTATCATTATTCATGCTTGTGGAAGATTTAAAACCAATGCCATGCATATTACCAAGATTCTTCACATCATTTATGCATTGAAAATGGCTATGATTACTACGCACATATTTGGCTAATGTGTTCTCAAGCGTTTTAATCTTTTCTTCTAAAACAAAAATATCCTTAGAAGAATTCTTACAAAGTTCACATTTGCCATTTTCCTCTTTAAGCTTACCACAAGCAATGTCAAGAAATTTATTCTTATTAGTCAAATCCTTGTTAAGCTCTTCTAGTCTACTAATCTCATTCTTAAGGCTTTCAAGTTCCTTAACAAGACTAGTGTTTTTCTTATTAGCATAATCAAAACGAGTAGCTAGTTCATTAAACACTTCTTGCAATTCATCATAATCACGTTCATCATAAGAAGAGTTGCAAGAACTTACCTCATCATCACTTTGAGCCATAAGGCACAAGTTTGCTACTTCATCTCCGGATGAGGATTCCAAAGAAATACTACTTGAGGTTGCATCATCATCACTCCATGTGGATGTAGCTTTGAATGCTTTCTTATGATGCTTCTTTCCTTCCTTCTTGTACTTTGAGCTGTGTTTCTCATATCTTTTCTTCTTCTCAAGTCTAGGACACTCACTCTTAATATGTCCTGGTTTATCACACTCAAAGCACACAACATCAACATTAGAATTAAATTTAGAATGGTTAGAAGACTCACCTTGATATTTGTTCTTCTTGGATTTCCAATGCTTATGGAATTTTCTTGTGAAGAAGGCAAGAGTGTCTTCATCTTCTTCAGCCAGCTTGCTGGTAAGGGCAATACTCTTCTTTTCCTTTGTATTTGCCTCTTCCAAATTGTACAAACCCAACTCATGCTCAAAAGCTGTAAGAGAGCTTACAAGTTGAGTGTATGATGGCTTCACTTCCTTTTGCTTGATTGTGGTTTTGATTGCTACCCACTTGCTTGGAAGAATGCTAAGAAGTTTCCTCACCATTTCTGAATCGCTTTGAGTCAATCCGAGATTATCCATGGCACTGCACAGATTTTGCAATCTTGTGCTGAGATCATAGATAGACTCTCCTTGCATCATCTTGAATAACTCATATTCAGTCTTGAGTTGGTCCAACCGAAGATCACGAACTTGGGCAGTACCCTCATGCGCCATCTCCAAAGTTTCCCAAATCTGCTTTGCTGTTTTGCAAGAACTGATGCGATTGAACTCACCAAAAGAAATAGAGACTTGAAGTGCATACATGGCTTTTGCTTCCAAAGTCTTCCTTGTCTTCTGTGCATTAGTCCATCTCTCAAAGTCAAGAACTCTTGTAGTTCCATCTGTTCCGGCTGGTTCAATTGGAGCCACAAAACCTTTCTCGACACAATCCCACAATTCACAGTTGAGAGAAGTAAGGAAGGTCTTCATCTTGATTTTCCAATGAAGATAATTGTTGCCATCAAGGTAAGGTGGTTGATTGAAAGCTCCTCTATCTGAAGTGCTGGAAATACTTCCTCTATCCATTTGAATCTTTCACTTGAGGTTGCTGAACCTTGTTCCAAGTGACCTTGCTCCGCTACCAATTGATAAATCAATAATATGGACTAGAGGGGGGGGGGGGGGGGGGGGGGTGAATAGTCCCTTCAAAAACTTCAAACTTTCTTCACAAGAGAAGAGAAGAATAGCAATACACAAATATGTATAGTGGTTCCAATTCACACGAATTGTACTCCACTACCTAAGAGTCCTCCTCTTAGGATTTTCGAAAGCAATCCTTGCTATTCACTAGAGCTTTTACGGGTTCAGCTCACAACCTTACAATTTGGTTTTCCGGGGCTCACCAACAACCTTACAATAGTTTTCCAAGGCTCACTAATAACCTACAATAGTTTTCCAAGGCTCACTAATAACCTACAATAGTTTTCCAAGGCTAAACTATAACCTATAATAGTTTTCCAAGGCTAAACTATAACCTATTGGTTTTTCAAGGGCTCAACCACAACCTAAGTTCTCTTTCAAGGGATGAGAACACTACCCTTAACCCAAAAGTGTTAGGTACACTTTTCAAACCTTCACAATCAAAATATATCAAATGCAACAAACAATTGGTGTACACAAAATGAATAATTGTATGATTAAATTCAACACCAATAAATGAACAAATTACCTCAGAAAGAAAGCTTCAAAAGACTCTCCAAAATGACACAAGACAAGATTGAAATCCTTGAGTACAGCTTGTGTAAAGACAATTCAGATTTTGGGAGTTTGTAAAATGGAATTTGTATGAATGAGCTTTCTTAAAAATCTCTCTTTGTTCTAATGTTGTTCACTTATTCAAAGATAGTTTCTAACTCATCTAGGATGAGTATAAATACTGATTTACAAAGAGAGGAACGGACAAGAGAGTATGGGCTCAAGAAAAACCGTTTTAAGTGGACAAAGTGACTGTTAGAGTTTGTCTGCTTCTTAACGTGATCACGGTTAGGAGCTAACGTGATCACGGTAAGGACGAGCTCCTACAGCATTTGAAAAACTAGCCGTTATGACCGACGTGATTCACGTTTGGGACTTACCGTGATCACGGTTAGCTAACCGTGATTCACGTTAGACCCCTTAACGTGATCACGTTTATCGCTGATGTAAAAACGGAACTTTGACATCCTTAACGTGATTCACGGTAAGGCTTATCGTGATCACGGTTAGATGAATTCTTACCGTGATTCACGTTTGACCATAACCGTGATTCACGTTTAAGGTCTGATTTGAAATCCTTAAAACGTTTTTAAAACTTGTTTGACACAAAACCTTTTGACACTTAAACTCTGAGGTATTTGAACACAAACCAAGTGTTAAAATAATTCATACTTACAATAAATAAGTTCCTAAACAACACTTGATCTTGAGCTTGCGAGTTCTTGGATTCGTTGCTTCAAATATTGTTTCATCGCAAACTACACACATTCACACTTAAAATCCAATTAGCAATCTAATTAATTTATGAGTCTTTACATCATCAAAACAGGTTCGAGTACCCTTTGGGCTAACACTTAAATCCTTGGCCATTGGAGGAGGAGAAAAGAAAGGGAAATGATGATCAATGGTTAAGATGAATTGACTTTTAGAAAATATTTAAACTACTAAAAATACCGAACCAAAAATGATCATTGGTTTGAACTATCAACGCGAGGAATCTCACTTGAGATGAATAAAATCCCGAACCAAAAACACTAAAACATGCAGTAAAATGCAACAAAATAAAAAGTAATCAGTAAATAAAGAAAAAGTTCAATTAATGGTTCAAATTTACTCGTTTGGAATATTTAAAAGTTGGAATGAAAAATAAATGTTATAGCAAAGTAAATTGGATAAAATAAAATGAGATGACGCGAATGAAAATAATAGTAGATAATTATCAATTAAAGAAAGAATGCGTTCGATCCACGGTCCGAGGAAATTTATTCAGGACCGATAGAAGTTCGAACAAAAAGACAGTAAAAATACGAAAAAACTAAAATGACACGAAATGGTACGAAATATTAAAATAAATAGCCTAAGATTGAAAATCGATAGAATTTCGATTTAAATGAGCTAATAATGCGATACCATAAAAAAAGTGCGAAAAACACGTCAAAAATCGGGTAGCAACAGTTGCCCCCTCTTTACTGTCTTATCAAAAATTGAGGTGACCGAGGTTTTTGATGAGCAGTAAAGATGGTTGCTACCGTGCCCACGATGATTTTGAAAAATACAAATGCAGTCTTACCTTAGAGTGGGTGTTTGGAGAATTTTTGACCCTAGGTTGATGTCGGAAGTAGACTGCAGAAATATAACTTAAGATTTGAGCGGGGATGGTGCGTGCTTGTCGAGGGCACGATCAAACATAATAATTAAGACCTGCTATCAAGTGCATAATAAATTGTGCATAGTGGTAACAGGGTTGATCCACGGAGACTAGGGCAAGACTCTAACTTTCATGCATGACAAAGACAAATAGACCAAGACAGCTACAAAAAGGGGGGGGGAGTTGGTTGGCTAACGAGTTAACCAAGAGAGAAGGGAGCTAACAAGTTAACTAATAAAAACAGTAATCTAGGGCACGAAAAGTAAAAAGCACTAAAAGTAAGAATTAAGGGCAAGACATATAAACAGAATGATAAATAAAGACATGAAAGCAGATAAGGGAGATTCTCAGCAAAGGTTTTTCTCGGGTTGCGTCGAGGGCATGAAAGTATCTATGACCTCGAGGGCTAGATAATCATCGGCTCAAGGATATTCTATTCTCATGCCGTAGACATGCTATAGGGGTCTATCACCTCCCCACACTGTCACTGCTAAAGATATGACCTAGACACCTCGCCATCCTCCCAGGCACCTCTCCACACTGTCACTGCTAAAGAGGTAGCCTAGACACTTCGTCATCCTCCCAGCACCTCCCCACACTGTCACTGCTAAAGAGGTAATCTGGGGCTGGAAAACGACAGACAAGCAAATACAAACATGGAGTTTATGAAGAACGATTTGGCCTCTTACTAACCTATACAACCATCAAAATACCTTTGCTAAGAACAAGACAAATCAACTACTCATGCTGGAAAATAGACAAATCTAGATCTAGAAAGCATAATAAGTAAAGAAGAGATAAAGGAGAAAATTAGTAAATATTACCGGCCGGAGCAAAGCTCCGGTTTATATACAAGGCTGCTGGAAATGTTCTGGTCCGCCTCCTCCAAAAGGAGGAGGGGAGAAAACTGAAGAGAAGCACACAAAATGATTTTCTATGAATATGTGGTAGGTGATGTTCTCAAAACCCTAAAAACTAGTCTTATATAGGCCCTCATGCCCATAAGAAGACAAATTCCAGCTAAGGGATTACAAAAAGACAAATTCTAGCTAAGGGGAGAGAGTGACAGCACATGGAGCGTGCTGGAATATTCTGGGATCTTCTAGAAATACAAGGAATCCCGTGAGAATCTTTGGAGATTCGTCTCTTTGGCTTTGTAGAGATATCGCGGGCTAGAGACTGCTCACTGGTCTGGTTAGCTTTCGAGGGCTCGACGACATTCTGATCTTCTAGGCCTTGAAGCTTGAAATCCTCAGAATTCTTCCAAAAATGTATCTTTTCGCTCTTTTTCTCCTTTTGGAGCTGATCTGCAATAAAGATAGAAATAAAGGTCAAATAGCATAATCAAGCCCCCGAAAGGGCTAGAAAAGAAGGTAAAATCATGACCATGAAACATGCTATCAGGGGACACCGCAATTGTCGGACAACTATGCAAGAAATAAAATTGATATCCAAGCGGGGACACCGCAACTATCGGATACTGATGCAGGAAATAAAATTGATATCCAAGCGGGGATACCGCAACTGTCGGACATCGATGCAAGAAATGAAATTGATATCCGAGCAGAGATACCACAACTGTCGGACATCTATGCAAGAAATGAAATTGATATCCGAGAGGGGATACCGCAACTGTCGGATATTATTGCAGAAAAGTAAATTGATATCCGAGCGGGGATATCGCAACTGTCGGACATCTATGCAAGAAATAAAATTGATATCCGAGCGGGGATACCGCAACTGTCGGACATCTATGCAAGAAATGAAATTGATATCCGAGAGGGGATACCGCAACTGTCGGATATTTATGCAGAAAAGTAAATTGATATCCGAGCGGGGATACCGTAACTGTCAGACATCTATGCAAGAAATAAAATTGATATCCGAGCGGGGATACCGCAACTGTCGGATAACTATGCAAGAAATGAATTGATATCCGAGCAGAGATACCGCAACTGTCAGACATCTATGCAAGAAATGAAATTGATATCCGAGCGGGGATACAGCAACTGTCGGATATTGATGCAGAAAAGTAAATTGATATCCGAGCGGGGATACCGCAACTGTCAGACATCTATGCAGGAAAGTAAATTCAGCAGCGTCGAGGGTAGCACTCGTAGGTTGTTGCTGTTGATGCTTAAGTGTTGTCTGAGGTTGACGCAACTCTGACTCAACTATGAAAATTTAAATGTTTGAAAAATGACATATTGTGGGGACGTGACCTTCACAACGTTTAAAAGGACAGGATGTGAGGGACGTGACCTTTCACACCACTAAAAAGACATGTTGTGGGGACGTGACCTCTCACAACGTTTAAAAAGACATGATGTGAGGGACGTGACCTTTCACACCTTTTAAAAAGACATGATGTGAGGGACGTGACCTTTCACACCTTTTAAAAAAATATGTTGTGGGGACGTGACCGCTTACAATATTTAAAAGGACATGATGTGAGGGACGTGACCTTTCACACCTTTTAAAAAAATATGTTATGGGGACGTGACCGCTTACAACATTTAAAAAGACATCGCGTGGGGACAAACCGCTTACGCGACTTAGAAAGACACATGTTGCTAAAGTTACTCTGGGAGGAGATAAATTGCAGGAAAATAAATAAAGTCACTCTGGGAGGAGGGGAATTCATGTAGGAAAAGTAAATCAGGACATACCTTTGCTCTGATAATGTACCTTTGCGTGAATGTTGGGGAAATGCTAGTCTTTTCGGATAATGAAGAACTAATCTTCTCTGATAATGAGGGGGGTTATCTTTGAGGATGGGTGGCCTTCTCTGATAGCGAGGATCACCTCTAGGATAATGAGGAAGATGTCACTCTGGTAGATGATGATCTCGGGTAATGAGATTGGACGGTCTTCTCTCGGATAATGAGGAAGATGTCACTCTAGTAGTGAGGACAAATGATGATCTCATATAGTGAGACTGGATCTTCTCTGATAGGGAGTAAAACATTTTTAAAAAAGACACATGCTAACGTCATTCTAGGAGAAAATGAAATGCTGGAAATGTAAATAAGGTAGATGTGAACTTCACTTAGGGGTTGTTGCTGATACGATTCTAGGATCGCATCGAACCCTAGAATGCGCTAATAGCGAGAAGCGAGTATGGGTTGAGCCAAGGCACGCAAGGGAGCGAGCTAGACAAGCTACCAAGAGCTTAGTGAGTGTAGCTAGAACCCATAGGGTGATCATGAAGAGCAACGCATGAGTGAGGCGTGTGTTTGAGCAAGAAAGGTGCGAAGGCAAGACGCAAGAGGCACCTATGGCTGCGTTAGAGTCCAGAAATGATTTGGTGGTCAAGATGAACTCAGAATTGACTAATTCCAAAAATAAAAGACACCTCAAGATGTTAGGAATGTCGTGTCCAAAAATCAGGTCAATCGGATGAGGGAATTAGGGTCGGATTCGAGTCAAGAAATCAGCGTGCACAGTGGGAACGCAATCCGTCAAAGCAATATTGACCATGAGCCAAAATAAAAACGGTTTGAGATTTTTAAGTAATTCCAATTGGAGTGGGAACCTAAGTCAAGTCGATAATTCTGGACCAATTTTGAGTGGAAACGCACAAGCCAATCAAGAGAAATCTCGAGAGGAATTTCAGTACGACAAGGAAAGACCAAGTTCTAATCCGACTAGGAGAAGGAATTCGATTTGAGCAAGAAGAGCGGGTGGACGCCTATGAGAGGACTTGGATGAGATGATTAGATTATTATTACTATTATTTATTACTTTGTTAGAGTTTAATTATAGATAGGAGTTCTAGTCTAATTAGTAGTTCTATTTCTTGTAAAACTAGTATTGTAAAATGTCTATTTAAAGGCTTGCTTTGTTATTAATAAAATTAATCAGAGTTTTCACATAAATTCCCATACCAAATTTCATTCACCATTCTATCTTCTTATTCTCTTGATTCCGGAGCAAGCCGTCCTTGTGTAACTTAGCCGTGTGACTCGGTTAGGGCTAGCGAAGCGTGGCGACTTGTGAGACGCAAGGCGTGAGAGGGGCGTGAGCTAGTGTGCGTTGTTCGTGTGTGCGTTTGTGTGACTCAAGCGTGGATCTGGGAAGACGTATGGCGTGATTCCTTAGTGTGGCGTTTGAGTGATTCGGCGTGGGAGGTGCACAAGGCATGCTTAGCGATTGTGTGATTCAATCATTAGGGTTCGTGTGATTCGGACCTTGGAGCTTGTGCGACTCAAGCTTCGAAATCGTGTGATTCGATTTCTTTGGGAATTGGACGAACTCAATCTCGGTAAGGAGGATTCGTGGGTGCGACGCTTGCGAATTGGACCTTAGGCACTAGTCAAGTACTAAGCAATCAAAGGAGTTCTAAACGGTGAGAGTGATTCTTACATTAACCTCAATTAGTAGTATGGGATGCTAATTGATTAAAAGGAGCGTTCAAGGAGGGATTTGTCTTAATTCCGCAAACCAAATCGAGAGAAGAACAAGATCGTCACTTATGCGCGTCTCGGCCTAGCCAGGATCGTATCAGTTGCCCCCTGAGGTACTGTTGCGAAATTAGCAATGGAAACTCCGCTCGAACGCTGCTGCCCGTTTGGAGGTTGGTGCTGAAAATTGAAATGGAAACTCCACTCGGACGTTGCTGCCCATTGGGAGATTGATGCTGAAAATGAAATGAGAACTCCACTCGGACGCTGCTGCCCACTGGGAGATTGATGCTGAAAATGAAAATTCCACTAGGATGCTGCTGCCCACTAGGAGATTGATATTGAAGATGAAAATCCACTCGGACGCTGCTGCCTACTGGGAGATTGATATTGAAGATGAAAATCCACTCGGACGTTGCTGTCCACTGGGAGGTTGATGTTGAGATTCTTCCGGACGCTGTCCAATTGGATTTTGTTGGATGGTGGGGGAGTATGATCCACCGCACGAGTTGATTAGGGAGTGGTAACGTACTCCATTCGGATGCTTGGTGAATGGTGGGAGAAATGTGACCCGCCGCGCAAAGTTGATTGTGGAGTGGTAACGTGCTCCATTCGGTCATTGCTGGATTTGTTGGTGGAAATTCCACTGAAGCATATCTGTAACCCGCAAATAGGGAGGAAACAAACACAAAGCAGCAGTGGATGAAAAAAAGGAGAGCAAATGATAAATGGGAAAATAATGAGAACGAATCATATATGTTGTATATGAAAGTATCCCTACACTACCCAAAGGTTTGCCCCTAGTGTTTTGTCAAGATAAAAACAACTTCCCTATTAAGAGAAGGTTTAACAAGTTTAAGCAAGGAAGTTGATAGTTTTTCTTTTCCAATGAACAGTGCTCGTTGATTGGCCGCGACGAGGGCAAAGTGCACAGGTTCTTTGGTTTTGCTGGTGATGCTTCTTTTTCTTGATCACTCGGACCGCCTAGATTCTTGAATCTTCGTTGGGGATACTTCTTCTTGATCGTTGGCCAAATAAAATTATTTAGATGATAAAATATGAGACAATTCCCCACATACAGAAAAGGCAAAATCAGAGAATACCTTGCAAGGAAACCAATTATCCCACTCACACAGAGTGCTTCAAACGATTCAACTTATAACTCCAAATCCTTACTATTGAGGCCTAACCAATACCCCAAACATCCAAGCTTACATAAACAAAAAATTCTGGTACTCCATGACAGAATCATGCAAACTGAAATAGAACAGCGACTGCTTACTTTTCATTCTTTTGATTCATCGATTGTCTCCTTTTGTTTTTTTCTTTTTCCTTTTTTGTTTATTATACCTGTATTTTGGACATGTAGTTTTCTGAATGCTTCCGCTTGCTGAGGCAAAAATATCAATACATGTGTTGTCTGTTGACACGTAGTTTCTTGAATATTTTCGCTTGCTGAGGCAAAAATATCAAGACATATTTTGTCCGTTGACATGTAGTTTCTTGAATATTTTCGCTTGCTGAGGCAAAAATATCAAGACATGTTTTGTCCGTTTGGCTGGTTTTATTCAGATATAGTTCTTTGGATATTTTCACTTGCTGAGGCAAAAATACCAAAGCATTGCTAGCACCATTTTTCTTTTTCCTTTTTTTTTAAATTTTTTTTGTCTTTTTTTTTCATGAATCAAAGAATGTTTCAAGAATACAGAAGTGAATGCTCCACTTGCAAATTCTGAAATTAAGCACCGGAACTTTAGGTTTATAAAAGATTAGATGTTTAAAGAGTATCAGGGTCGTACTCTTGCAAATATTGATCATGTTAACCCCATTAATTTGCCCCCGTAGTATGGTATAAAGTCAAAATTGAAGCATTTTTGCATTTCATGTGAGTGAGATGGCAAGGTTTCAAGCAACGAGTCCTCTGATTTTTCCTTTTAAAAATAATACACAGTGCATGTAATTTTCCTAAAAACACACAAAGAAAACTGAACAGAAAATCATGCAACAGACTCTCTAGACTATCTTGGCCAAAAACCAGTAGTGTCGAAGTTTCTTGGTTTTTGCTGGAGATGCTTTGCTTCTTTCTTGGTCAGAGCAAGTACAGTTTCCCTCAAAGATTTCTTCTTCTTTCATACTCGTTGTGCACCTTACCTCCAGTTAGTCATCTCAATCAAGCACTGCTCATTGTTTTATTGGAAAAATTAAATTCTATACGAAACCATCTCATGAAAATAGTGTGGATTTTATTCAAAGTATTTTATGCACAGTTTTTAACAGTTTTAGCAATTTTATAGAAAAAAACGTGAGGGTATGACTATTCATGGAAATTTATGAATAATTAAAAAGAATTGCCTCCAATGCGGGAATGAATGCAGAATGATTGTACAAAAATTTAAAGAGGCAGAGAAGAAAGTGGACTTCTCTGGATGTGTGCAGCAAGCGGCAGCTAACGATATGACAGGTTCGCCAGCGGGGAATCAGCTTCCTGATCCTGATCTAGCGTCGTCTGTACTCAAATTAGATAGTGGTATTGCTACCGATATTTCTAGCAAGTCGATTGCAGCATTTCGGAGGATGGTCATTAAGTTCTTGGATAGGGTTCAGGGCTCAGGCCGCCTCCTAGATGATTAGATGATAACGCCTTGGTGAGAGGTGGAGGTGCGATCTCTTCATGTGGACCCGCTCTTAGAAACAACTGAATCGCTCTTGGACTTGGTCGGATTGCCAAGGAAAGATGAGCTCACGATGAATCTTGAGACTGGTTGTTTGCGAAATGCATCACTTTTTGCAAAGAGGCCAACTCAGTGTGGCGGATGAAGAACCATTTTAAAATCTTTCCTGATTCGCTCCTTGACTGCTCTTGGCGAGTATGGCTTGAACATCATTTGGAGTGATGAAGAGAATTCTTGGTCAGTCATCATTGGGGAATCTAACCAGTCGTTTCTTTTCAGAGAGCAGCTCCAACACTTCAGCGAGGGATTGCGGATAAAATCACCCTTGAAACTAGCATCTCGTGGCTCATAAATTAAAGGATTGATCTTTCACAGTATCATCATCGTGTCTGTACATGGAGAGGTCTTGTAGAGAATGATTATGGTGATCAAATTCAAAATATGAGAGATTTGACCATGTTTGAATTTTGAATTCGCAGTTGAAGGCCTTGTAGAGCATAAATATCGTTGTAGCACAGAGTCGGAGTGCATTATGTGGATTGATGTCCCTGTCACAACGATGATCTAGAGGCAAGGGTAGGATGGACGTAGAGAACTCTTTGTCGCGAATTACCGCTCCCTATGCCTTGCCTCCCGGTGAAAGTGTGCTCGATTATTGACTTTTTCTGGTCATCATTCACCTGCTTGCCCCCCAGTTTGCAAGTCTCGTTATACCTGAAATAAAGAGGGAATAATAAGTCTAGAGAGAAGGATATCCCAAATTCCGGAATTAAAAATTAAAATTGACAAAAATTCAAATATTTGAAAATAACATGTGGGTTGCCTCCCACGAAGCGCCCTTGTTTATAGTCATAGGCTCGACTATGGCGAAGCTTCCTTTCACTCCTTGGTTCTGTAAGTAGAAAAGAAATGAATCAGTAGCATCTAAATCTTGGAATAGATGGAAAATTAAGATAAGGATTTAATAAATCAGATAATAATGGCACTACAAACATGGAAAATATGCGGAGAAAGTTGCAAACAGGGAAAAGTTGAGGGGAAATTTGTACACGAGAAAAAATTGCGGAAAAATTTGATACACGGGCAAGATTGCGAATAAAATTTTATGTGGAAATTTTGAGGGAAAATTTGTACACGGAAATTTGATATGCGTGCAAGACTGTGAAAAATTAGCGAAGACATTTGCCACGTGGAACATTTAAGAATTTTTTTGTAAATGTGGAAGAATTATGGCAAAATTTGTAAGCAGGAAAAAATTGTAAATGTGGAAAAATTTGCAAAAAATTTGTAAACATAGGAAAACAATTGTAAATGTTGAGAAACTGCGAAATCAATTGTAAGTGTGGAAAACTTTATGAAATTATATAAAAAAATGAAACAAAGTCACAATATGCGCATTTCAATATGATGCATATGCTGGGATGACATCTACTACTTCTAACTGGCTGGAAAGTTCCCGGACGATACCATAAAAAATGGTCCCTCAGTAAATGGATGATTGCATGTCGAACCATCAAAAGTTCTAGGCGCTCACCCATTTAGGGGTTCGAGTCCGAGTTTGGGGTTCATGAAAACTACCCGGGACACGTGCCCCAGGGCCTCACTAGTACCCACCTATTTCTATTTGGAAAAAGGCCTAGTGATAGGGCATTATGTATGAAATGCATATGAATGACAGTTTATCAAAGTAATTAATGAAGCATGTGAACAATACATGAAAAAATAATAATCACGCATAAAGAATCATGTGATATTACAACAGTTTATTAATGAAAAATAATAAATCATGTACAAAAAATCATATGAAATAAATTCAACAATTTATTGAAAAACAAACACCTCAAAAAATCCGGCTTCGACCCTACCAGTTCCCTAGTGAAGTCGCCAAACTGTCGCACCCCCTTTTTGGACTTTATCCTAATGCCACGCGGGTATGGATTGGACGTGAGATGAAATCGGACTCACATCACATGATGCAATGAAGTCGCCACCCTAATTTGTTTCTAGGTTTAGGGAACCTATTTGTCATGGCATAAAAATAAAAACTAAGGCAAAATGAGTCTGAACCTGAGAACAGTGGTTCGGGGTCGTATTATGGACTCGGGAAGGTGTTAGGCACCCGAGTCACATCCTAAAAGGTTACCGGAGAAAGAGGTGTTTTATCATGCTTTGAAAAATAAAAAGTCCTAATTTATGTGATCATGCCCAATAGATCAATAAGATTCTAATCAATTTTAAATATTCATGCATACATGCATATGTGCAGAAAAAGCATGAAATAAATAAATGGTGAGAAATATTTACTTGTAAAGGGTATTGGTTGATTTATCCTACAGAGACGAGATTATTAGTTCGGAAAATGATAGTCGAGAAACAGATAAATATTTAATGACTTATTGTGAGTGAAATAATTAATTTTAGTGCTTAAATATGGGTGGAAGAATTTATCTAAGCCTTTGAAAGCATGCGAAAATAATTAATTAAATAGTACGAACATTCGAATAATCGACATCAAAATTATTGTACGCAAGCAAAATAATTGTTTTTGACAATTAAACGCAGGTAAAATACTTAAACATGCAAGCATACGAAAATTAAATAAATAGTACAAAGCATACGAAAAAAGTACGAAAAATAAATGCGATGGACTGAAAATTTGGACTAGGCCTGCTGGGCCTAAAAATTGGGCCCATTAGTTGGGACCAACCCCTTTTATTTTTCATTTGGGCTTGGCATAGGCCAAGCCCATGATTAATTAATATGAGCAACCCATCTTCTCTTTTCCCTTTCCCGTTTGGGCTTGGCACAAGCCAAGCCCATGACTAATTAAAATGAATTGACTAGCCCAAGCCCACTTGTCCTTTCTTCCTCCCACTGTTCTTCTTCTTCCTTTAGAAACCAGAGCAGCGTGACAGCAACGGAGCAAGGAGCGACAGCAGCAGGCGATGACGGCGACGAGGCATGGCAGTGACCAGACGAGGCTCAGCGGCGGCGGCAACTTGGCGGGGAGGCGAGGTAGCAGCTTAGCAGCGACGGTAGAGGCAGCACAGCAGCTTGGCGGAGGGGCGAGGAAGCCGTGGCAGCAGCGGAGCAGCACACCCATGGCAGCAGCTTGGCGGAGGGGCGAGGAAGCCGTGGCAGCAGCGGAGTAGCACACCCATGGCAGCAGCGGCGGAGCTGCAACTATCTCTTCTCCTCTCAACGCCAAACAACAAGCAAAAGCAAGGGAAAAATGCAGAAAAAATGAATATTAGAGCAAGCAAAGGTAATTAAATGAGAAGACTAAAAGAGAAGAGGAGGTTCTTGCCTTGGTTTACTGCTTCTGCCGAGAGAGAGGAAGAGAGTGTGTTTTTTGTGTGTTAATTTGCCTGCTATTTAGAGGGGTTGAGGAGAGGAAAATGACAATTGTGCTACAGGGACGAAAGGAAAGAGAAAGAAGCAAAACGAATATGGAGTGAGGTGGCATGTTGCACAAAACGAATTTGCATTTGGGTGTCAGAAAAAATAAAAAATGAAAGTTGAGATGGTTCTGGCTCATGCATGCATGCACCAAGGTGCTTAAATCCTTGGCCATTGGATGAGGAGAAAAGAAAGGGAAATGATGATCAATGGTTAAGATGAATTGACTTTTAGAAAATATTTAATATTTATTTAATTGGTTCGAACTATCAACACGAGGAATCTCACTTGAGATGAATAAAATCCCGAACCAAAAATACTAAAACATTCAGTAAAATGCAACAAAATAAATAGTAATCAGTAAATAAAGAAGAAGTTCAATTAATGGTCCGAATTTACTCGCTTGGAATATTTAAAGTTGGAATGAAAAATAAATGTTATAGTAAAGTAAATTGGATAAAATAAAATGAGATGACGCGAACGAAAATAATAGTAGATAATTATCAATTAAAGAAAGAATGTGTTCGATCCACGGTCTGAGGAAATTTATTCATGACCGATAGAAGTTCGAACGTAAAGACAGTAAAAATACGAAAAAACTAAAATGACACGAAATGGTACGAAATATTAAAATAAATAGCCTAAGATCAAAAATTTATAGAATTTAGATTTAAATGAGCTAATAATGCGATAAAATAAAAAAAAGTGCGAAAAACGCGTCAAAAATCGGGTAGCAACAGGTGGTGATGCGGGCCAAGTGAGGTTCCCTAGACATGAACGCGGAGGCGTGGGCACTCCGAGTAACTAAAGGAGCAATGGGAGTTGTCCGGGTGATGTCCCTCTCGAAAATCCTCACGAATTCACCCAAGCAAGATTGCTTCTTCTCCCTCATTGACAGATCGCTCATTTTGAGAGATAGTCTCCACAGATTGCTTCTTCGCTCGAAAGTACTCCTTTCTTTCCCTTTTATTTATTCAAGGCTTTCCGTAAATATTAATCATATGCATGATATATAGAATTACGAGAATTAAAATCAACCCACATGAACAACTTGTTTAAAGACTTGCTTAAAAAGCCATGTTCGTTTGATTTTAAATTCCGCTTATAATGACTGCATGTATTTGGTGGCTTCGATCCCACATCGGTTTATCCTTTTTAAATATCTCTCATTTAAATTTGTACTCTGTTAGCAATCCATGACAGAATCACTTAGTAATTAATTTAATCATGCATGGTCTGATGATGAAAAGAGGGCACTCATTCAGTCTTACGGAAAATTCAGTCCCATCGCACTACGGTCAGGAATAATCGATCGGTCTCGAAAATGGTAACCCCGTCCGAAAAGATTTTTAAAACGTTAACCCCGTCCAATGATTAATTATTCCTGAACGATCCCGATCATGGAAAAGACTAAAGTGACGATTCCTCTGAGGACCCCCTTTTAAAACGCATTTTTATCAAACATCTTTTAAACACCTCTCTTATCAACCGGTAACCATTTTTGGATGTGACTCGGGTGCCTAACACCTTCCCGAGTCCATAATACGACCCCGAACCTTTGTCTTGGGTTTAGACCCCTTTTTTTGTGCCTTTATTTTTTTATTTATTTTATTTTTTATGCCATGACGATTAGGTTCCCTAAGCCTAGAAATAAAAATTATGGTGGCGACTTCATTGCATGTTGTGAGGCGTCCTTTTACGCCGAGCATCGTAAGGTCTCAGATTCGTTGTATAATCGCGAATTGTTTCTTTAATTTTCGGGGCGCGACAGTTTGGTGACTTCACTGGGGATTTTTAGGGTCGGAGCCAGTTTTATCTTTTTGAGAGGTGTTTATTTGTTTATTTACCCGCTTTGATAAATTCCTGATTGTTTATTTATTCGCTTTGATATCAATTGTCATATGCATTTCATAGTGCCCTACACCCCGGGGACAATTACCAAATTAGGAGGGTAGTAGTGACGCCCTAGGACACATGTCCTGGGTAGTGTTCACCAATCCCAACTCGGATGAACCCCTAAAGATAGTCGAAAGGTTACATGATTCTGCAAGGAATCGATGGACACTGGACGACACTTTAGGGACCTTTTCATGGTATGATCCGAGAACCGTTCAAGCCAGTTAGAAAAGTCAGAATCAGAACCCCAGCACATGTATCATGATCATATATGCTTTGTCGTGGCTCTATTTATCTTGTTGCCATGATTTCCATTCTTTGTAATTTTTCTTTTATACGAACTGTAAATTTCTTGCACGCACAGTTTACTTTGCATTAAAATTTTATTTCTGTCCCACAGGACCCATTTTTGCTCATTCGAAATGTCGGCACCTACACTACTTTCACTTGATATTTTTGGGGGATAAAGTTTCGATGATCAGGCCATGCAAGGAGACCTGTTGGAACCTGGGTTCACCCCTAACATCACTATTAAGGTCAAAGTAGATGTCACAGATTTCGACTCAACTAGGATTCAAAAGTTGAGGAATGAGTTAACTCAAGATGAGGAGACGCAGTTTGGATGTAGTTACGGAAAACTACTAACCTTGGTTGATGTAAAGACAGATTGGGGTTGCATCCGGGCAGCCCTAAAATTCTGGGATCCCTATTATCGGTGCTTCTCTTTTGACAAAGGGATAGACTTGACTCCCACACTAGAGGAATATTCCGCTCTGATATGCTTCACATCTCCTATATCGACAATATACCAGAACGTTCGACTCGACTCCTCCAGTGTCAAAATAAGGCTTGATAAGTTGTTAGGAATCACTACTCGTGTCAGAGAAGGGGACTACTTCTGGTGCTGGTCAGATATTGAAGCACGATTTTAGTTGTCCAATGGGGAAAAACGCTTAAGGATTCTGGCTTTCGCAATCGTAGGATTTGTCCTTTTCCCTAAGATGAAGAACGCCATCATTTTGCAGCAGCCAATATCTTTTACGAGATGGAGGCAAACACCATCAATCCTACAACAACCATCTTGGCTGAAACTTTTCGCTCTGGACTCTTGTCAAAGGAAAGGGAAAGGAAGACTTGCCTATTGCACCCAGTTGTTAACAGTATGGTTAGTCAACCACTTCAAACAGACACCAGATCAGTCCATATTCTTTGCAAGCTACATAAATCGTGCCCTTTAATCAGAGTTATCAACGCACCACCACCGATAAATAGAAAATAGAGAATAAAGATGTCTGGGTCGACAGATTCATAAACCTCTCGGGAGAAGACTTTAGTTGGCACGCCAAATGGCTGCATGCCTCCGATCCCATCGTCTGCTGCGGACCCTTACCTTGGGTTCCTTTGATCGGAGTATGGGGGTGCGTTCACTATTGCCCCGCCCTCGTCCTCAGACAATTTTGCATCACGCAAGTAATCCCCGTGACATTCGGCATGACGAGGTCAAACTTGCCACACACCGGAGAAAATTAGAACATTCAGCAGTACGCCCAAGACTGGACTCACCCCTTTTGTCTCAAGGGACGCGTCGCCCCTGCAGCAACGATACCGAAATATCCACAGTCGAGGTTAAGATGAGTTAACGACAATGTCTTACCCCGCCCGGAAAATCAGAAACCAATGGAAGAAGAAGGGGAATCTCAGGTGAGCGAAGGAATGAATGTCATGGCTTACGCTCAAGTAGTGGAACAGATGCGAGCAGCGCAAGAAGAACGGGATCAGATGGCAGAGGAAAGGGATGATTCCGTAGCCCATCAATGTTACCTAGAAGTCCAGATGAATGAGTTAGAAAGGCGTAGTAAGGACAGTATCCGCGTGCAAGCGACAAAATAGAAAGTGGCCCTCAAGGACTTTAAGGAACGTTTGAACAACGAAATCTGCAAGAAAGAAGCATCAAGTGCCATAATTGAAGACAAAAATTCAGTGATAAGGATCTTGACTACTCGCGCAGACTTGGGAGACAGGAAGAGCCAGGCACTGCAAAGCCGGATTACAGCTTTAGAGGCCGAGATAGACATGTAAAAAGGAGAGATGGTCTCGATGGAATACCTTTGGCAGGAGCAAGAGGATCCCGACTTCCAGGGTTGACACCTTCATAAGAAGACTCGAATGTCAGCAATCCTTTCTTTTTTCATGTAACTAGGATCCCTGATTTCATCTATTTAGCCATTTTTGATGAATTTAGGTAGTTGGCAAGTTTACCATATTTTGTAAACACCTTTTTAATAAAGTCGTACTCTTTCGGATATTTATTAAAACGCCTCTACTTTCTATATCAATTGTCCATCCAATACAACTCAAAAGACCATCGCAAAAAGAAAAGAGAAAATCCCTCCGGAATAAACACAATCTTCTCACTAAAATTTCAAAAAAAAAGAGAAAAAATCCTACCGAATACTCGAAACATCTAAGCATTGCTCACGCATGGCCATGTCCTCCTTACACATCACAAACTCCAAATTCATGGTATAGATCATCATCCCTCTCCTCGGATGGGTTCACCACGCATCAGGCCCTGCATCGTTTGAAAGCATAGTGTAAAAAGAGATCTTCCTACCATGGCGACATTGGTTGCCCCTGCTGATTTGGGGTTTCGCTAATAGCATCTCAGATTGCTTCACGTCGTTGGAATGAATAGAGGTTTCCTTCGCATCTTGTCAATAACCAGGATATCTCGCCTCTCCGACCGCCCTGAAAATATCAAGTGAAAGTATAGCCGGAAAAGAGAATGAGCAACGTGGAGGCCTCGGGATTGCACATCACCTATATATCATCACCTGTACTTACTCATTTTTCTGTATTTCTTTTTTCAGGTTCACGATAGCTCCTCGAAAGCAAGCTAATCCGTACAGGCTCCCCGTAACTAGACTTCAAAAACGAAAAATGACTGAACAAGCTAAGGCCGATGAAGTACTAACAACTAGAATCGCAGAGTTAGAGGAACAAGTTAAGATTACTACAGAAAGGGCCGCCAAGGCCGAAAAGGAGAGAGATAAAGCTACCACCAAATTCCCACTGGGTTTTTATCCCACTCAAACAGCAGGACCTCCCTCTTCGCTCGCCTTCGCTGGACCTTCAGCACCTCAGCCACTTTCTGGCCCCGAGGGCCAATGGAAATGGATTAGTCCCTTCACTGTACCTACCACTGCAAATCCTATGGTTAATACGGGCGAAGAAATTGCTACGTCACTTCAGCGCCTTTCAACCAACCCTGCCATGGATTTCGACAAAAGTCAGGCCCACCTAGAAGCCTTGTATCTCCCTCCCCTTCCTCCAAGCACAGTTCCCGGACCTGTAGGAATTCGGCCTCCTGCTTCCTACCCGGTACAATCTCAATTCTCGCCAGAACCTCTACTACCCTTCGGTTCTAACCCCACTATGGCCGAGAAACCAAAAAGTGACAGACTGAATCTGCTCGAAGAAAGACTCAGAGCGATCGAAGGGGCTGATCCGTTTGACCCTACTGGTCTCGCCGATATGTGCATGGTCCCTGGGATCGTTATGCCACCGAAGTACAAGATCCCCGACTTTGAAAAGTATATTGGGGTCGAGTGCCCGAAGACCCACCTCAGAGCATATTGCAATAAAATGGCAGAGATGATCAACAACGAGCCATTGTTAATTCATCTGTTTCGAGAAAGCTTAACCAAACACGCCCTAACTTGGTATATGGGTCTAGACAGAGCCAGGGTCAGGACGTGGAGAGACCTGTCTGATGCCTTCTTCAAACAATATAAATTCAACATGGAGGTAGCTCCCGACCGCGCCGACCTGCAAGATTTGGAAAAGAAAATCGGCGAGTCTGTGAAAACCTATGCTCAGAGATGGAGAGAGTTGCCTTCCAAAATCTCTCCTCCTTTAAGTGACAAGGAACTCTTGTCGATTTTCTTGCACACCTTATGAACAAAATAAATTAAAAACTATCACAATATAATCTCTATCTCAAGATAAGTAATTCAAGATCCATTTTTCCTATTTTTATTAATTTTTAAAAAATGAGTTTTATACCTTTTATGGTCATTTTACATTCAAACCATAGTTTTGAAAAACTGTTTACCAAACACCTCAGGTATCTCATAGCACTTTTAAATTTTTTTACCAAACAGCACACTCCGTTTCCCAAAAGTCATTTTCCCACCCAACTTTTACTCACAGAACTTTTTCCCACCAAACCGGAACGCCAAACAGACCCTTAAGGAAGGTAGCTAAACCATTCAACAGACAAAGAAAATACTACAGATGGTTGTCCCAATTCATCACACCACATTGCAGAACATAATCAAAAGTTAAAAGATGTCCAAAGTCCTGCGGCATTGCACACGAGATCAATCACTAATCAACAGGTCAGTCCTTCCTTCCTCACCTGGTGAACATGCTCCCTTTAAATCTGAACTTTGAATTTGTTGTCGATCTATTCGAAATGCACACATCGCCAACTTTCAAGTTATTATCGACCGCAAAAGTATTCCAGCCACCTAACATCCTTGTTCTTGGTAGCTTGCGGCTTTCATGAAGATGGTAAACAACAGACCAACTTCTCCCATCGACAGTCTCAAGTTCGACCAAACCCGTCTCTTTCAAAAACCTACTAGAAAATGATGTAGGTAGTTGCTGCACATAAGAGTTCAAAACAAACCAAAGGAGAAAATTAAGGTGCAGGAAATCTGTAATGGATGTGAAAACCTGGTTAAGCAAAATTAAGGAATGATAGGAATATTGTTTGGAATTGAGGTGCAGCTAACTATCACTTATTACTACACAAATAATAATTGTCTAATCCAACAATTTAAACAAGAAAGTTTCCTTTTCATCACAAAAGTAGGAATAACAACTTATCTCTTGAGAGCAGTTCAATAGCCCAGTCTCCAGTTTTTGAATGAGCTTCCTGTCTTCAATTCTAGATTCTGATAATGCTTTGACATGGCCATCTAATCTCTGCATGAGACAAGTCTCAAATTAGATGATTCCACAGATTTGTTAACTATCACACAGTGTACTTGACTCACTATACCCTCTCTTCAAACAATGCATCATAGTGGATTCACGAAAATCACAGATGCTTCAATCAAGGATTGGGAATGAACTGGATGTCCCTTTGTTCACCAACAACGAAGACTACAATTTCAAAAGCGAAGAGATGAAATATACTTCTTTTCTCACATCAGGAGACCATTATTATGCAACTAAAAACTAACACAATAAATCCGTAAAGAATAAACTTGTAAGCAAAAACCATGGAACAAACAAAGCAAACTCAAGAATGCTACCAAAAATCTCATTCGAAATCATTACCTTGATTAAGTCAAAGCCTTGTGTCTGTGATTCCATGAACAAGTCCTTTTCTTTCCTTAGCTACATAGGGCAGAGAAGCACAAAAACTTCTTAGAATACTGCTTTCATTCCTTTATCACCCAAAGTTTAAAAAATACAAACTAAGTGAATAAGTGAACCTAATCACTGCCTTGAAAACCCACCACACCTGAAGCAAACAGGAGAATGAAAGAGAGGAAATTGCATTACAATAAGATCATACATAGCTGCAATCAAGAGGAATAAGCAAACCCTACACAAATCAGAGCGAAATTCAGGTGACAGGAAGCTGAAAGTGGAAGAAATGGCCAAAAAGATCTGAAAGAGAAGAGAAATGAGAGGGAAAGGAAGTGAACCCAGATCCGATTGATCCAAAAATGAGAGTTTTGATGGAATCCCAAATCTGATTACGACCAGAGTGAGCGGCGGTGAGGAGGCCGAGATCTGATTACGACGGCGGTGAGGAGGTCGAGACTGAGAGGAGAAGGGAGTGGCGCCGATCCAAAAGGAAATCGCGACCTAGGGAAATCGATTTTTGGAGATGGATGAGATGAGAGGCCGATTGCGGACGAGCGAGGTGAGAAGAGAGAGTTTTTGACTTTTTATACCTGGCTTCTTTGTAAATAACATGAACTTGACAAATAATTTTGTCCAAATAAAACCTAAGCTCCTTCCCGTGTTTTTGGCCAAACGAAGGTTTGGCAGCCTCAAAAGGGTTGGTTTCCTTGGTTTGCAAATGGCCTTCTCATTGAGAAGGAATTAACCAAACAGGATGGTATTGGTATTGAATTTGAGAAATGACTTTTCCCCACCAAATCAAAATGTCAAACACCACCTAAGTACCCCCCATTCCGCTTCAAACACCAGCAAGGTTTCAAAGTTTGTCGGGCGCAAGAAACTGGTGTCCCCTCTTGGTCTGTTCAAACAAAGCAAAATATTCAAAATAAGGCAAAACAAGCTGAACACTCCTTCGCCTCTCCTTCGCCTCTCCTTCTTCACCTCTAATGTCACTAACAAACACAGAAACAAAATTCCATTATTTATACCCTTCGATTGGAGGAGGAGAAGCAGAGTTTGTTGTAGCAGCAGCAGTAGACAATTGTAGGGTATGGGGACGAATATCATTCCAACGATCGATCTGCAAGATTTCCCAAATGAGTATGAGAAGTTAAGGAGAGCAAGTGAGGAATGGGGTTGTTTTAGGGTTTTGAATCACAAAATCCCATTAACTCTCTTGGCAGAGATGAAGAGAGTTGTTCGATCTCTTCTTGATCTGCCCATGGAAATCAAGAAGAGGAACACTGATACTATTGCTGGCAGTGGTTACATGGGGCCGAGCAAGGTCAACCCTCTTTATGAGGCATTGGGTCTTTATGATCCTGGCTCGTCTCAAGCTGTCAGTTCCTTCTGCTCTCAACTCAATGCCACTCCTCACCAAAGGTATCAAATTTACGATCTTGATTCATTTCCTTTGTGGTGTTTTTAATGCTTCTTCTTGGGTTTTGCTTACAATCATGTCAAAATTGAGTTTTCAAAATCGATCAATCATTAGATAACTGGTGGACTGTTAGGACCCATGAAATGCCAACTTACATGTATTGTGACCCACCTTGAATTATTACCAATCATTAGATAATTGGTGGATTGGTATATCATGATTACTTTGAATTATGACCCATATGTGATTTTGGTTCTTATTTTGAGTTGGGGCCAAATGTTCTTGTATTATGATGGATTGCAGTAGAGAATTTTTAAGTAATTTTTAAGTGATTGTTGTTGATTTGGACCAGAGAGACAATTGAGAAGTATGCTGAAGCAGTGCATGGTCTGGCCATGTATGTAGCTCGAAGATTGGCTGAAAGTATGGGGTTGAGAGGTGATTTGTTTCAAGACTGGGTTTGCCAGTTTAGGATTAACAAGTACAACTTCACCCCTGCAACTGTTGGCTCTTACGGAGTTCAAATCCACACTGATTCCGGATTCTTAACCATTCTTCAAGATGATGAGAATGTCGGCGGCCTTGAAGTCATGGACCAGTCTGGTGAGTTCTTAGCAGTTGATCCAGCACCAGGCACCCTCCTTATCAATCTTGGAGACATTGCTGCGGTATAGCTGCTTGCTTGATTATTTTGTTCGTTTCTGTTTATGCTCGCTTTTGATAAATTGGGATTTTGTTTTGAAATTTGGTTGAATTGAATGCATGTTTGTTGATATGACAATAGATATGGAGTAATGGAAGGTTGCGCACTGTGCAACATCGAGTCCTATGCAAGGAGGCAACAATTCGAATTTCAATTGCTTCGTTCCTGCTTGGACCAAGGGAGAAAGCAGTGGAAGCTCCAAAGGAACTCATCGACTCCAAACACCCACGTCTCTATCGTCCTGTCACTTTTGAAGAGTTCAGAAAGCTCCGACTGTCCATGAAATTGCAGGCTGGTGAAGCCCTTGCACTTATACCCGCTCAGTCCCGAATGAACTGAGTAAGCACACTGCAGCCTGATGAAATGCTGCACTTGCAATAACCCTCTCAAGACAATAAATAGTACATTACACTGCATACTTACTTTACCCTTTCTACTTTCCGAGAGTCAGGAAAGCTGATTATGAAATAACTTGATCAAAAAACAAGAATGTAATAACTACTTCTTGGTTAACTACATTAATGTCAATCTTGCAACTTATGTTGCCTTCGATTCTTCAAATATTTGAAAGGGTATTTAGTCTTCTTGTTTACTGAACACGATTCAGCGCGATTTTGAGTTTCCACGATAGTTCTGTTAAACTGAAAACTGCGGTTCTGCTTTGGACTGTAAGCGTATACCGAAAGGCAGGAAATTTTCCATGGAACATTTCTAGGTGTATTGACTTTTCAGATGATGTTAGAACTTTGGTTATTTGACTTCCGCAAGGTCAACTCCTTGATCAAGAAATAGAGAACAGTCGATTGCATTATTAACACATTGTTTACAAGTAATTCATGTATTACTCGGAAAATCTATACATTTCTGTGCAACGAATTACAGTTACAATACAACGTGTCATTGAGGGCTAAACCCAGTACAAAACAATAGCAATTCTGCTGGCAAAAAATGTACACGTGTACACCCAGCACCCTGCCTCACCCCCTCCTATATACCATATCAACCAAAAAAAAAAGTTAAATTCAAAAAAATGAGGAAAAAGAGCAATACAAATAAATCCTATACCCTGTTGTTGTTGCTAGCAAGTGGAAAAAAGAGAAGAAAAAGGAAAACAAAAGAGACTAACGAATGATTGAAGCAAGTATTAAATAACAGAGCTATCTGTGTATCTTTCAGCACCATAGCTGTCTGTGCTAATGCATTGAGGGGTCCAACCAGATGTCATTGGAGTTATGTCCGTTGTGGAATCGACATCTAGGCTGCTCAATGTTCCGATGGAGGAAGGCCACACGAACGCTGGTTTGAAAGGTGGCACGCGTGGAACTCTCATTGAACCTGATATTATTTGGAAAATGGCACGAGTTTTAGGCCTCTCGCCGGCGATAGGATGGGAACATGCGAGCCCTAGCAGCAGCAGCCTCTCTGCCTCTTCTGCCACATAATCACCGTTAAGCTTCTCGTCAACAGCGTCCAAGATTCGCCCCTCGCGATGAAGAGACCACACCCAATCCACCAAGAATTGGAACTGCTCAATCTTGGTCCAAGGACGCTGACCGCACACTACTTCAAGAACTACTGCCCCAAAGGCAAAGACATCCGATTCGCGAGTGGCTCTAGCAGTGTGGAAGCATTCAGGGGCAATGTAGCCAACTGTTCCCGGCACACCTTCCATCTGATCTGCATAGGAAGTCTTCTCATTTTCCAAGCAACGGGCGAGGCCAAAATCGCCAAGGCGAGCATTGAAGTTGGAGTCCAGCAGAATGTTGCTGGCCTTGAGGTCTCTGTGCACAACTCTCTGATCATATTCATAGTGGAGGTAATGT
This sequence comes from Viola odorata, assembly GCA_963691705.1. Taxonomy (NCBI): domain Eukaryota; kingdom Viridiplantae; phylum Streptophyta; class Magnoliopsida; order Malpighiales; family Violaceae; genus Viola; species Viola odorata. The sequence goes on from OY829537.1 coordinate 75,650,101, forward strand.
AGAGCTGAGGCTACACCTGATACGATCTTGTATCTCAGGTTCCATTCCAGCATGGTACTGCCCTCACCCTCATGGAAAAGGTGTCCATCCAAACTCCCATTTGGCATATAGTCATACACTAGTAGTAGCATTCCATTCTTGTGGCACCATCCTATACACACATACATGAAATTAATAGATTAGCTATAGCTACTTTCAAATACTAAATACTATTGAATTTATAGTTCAGTGGTACTTCTTACAAAACAACAAAAATTGAATCGAGGCGCTAACTCACAATTCTTAAAAAGCGCAGAGTCTGCTACTAGCTGGGCTATTTAAGTTTAACTAATATCAAAACCACGTTTACATACTATTATATTCTATTTTATTTGTTTATAATCAATTTCATTACAAATAACTTTTGAAAATTACGTGATTATTTAATTTTTATCTGTATTTTCTTATAAAAAGTAAAATCTTTCCAATTAGAGGCTCAAAATTGTACGTTTGTGTTCACATGCTGACCTGAATTGTTAAAATTAGGAGCGGAGCCATAAAAAATAGTTTGGGGGGAATTAGATACGGAGATAGGTTAACTTTTTTTTAATCACATGGTACTACATAGATTTTTTTTAATACATTTCTATATTTGTTTACACTCTAATATAAAAATTGACACATGGAATATCTAGAAACCTTTTAGAAAATTATAAAAGCTAATAAAATATACATTGGAAGTTTTGATTTATTTACCACTATTAGAAAATTAACTTAAATTTTAAATCATTCCTAAAGTCCTAAAGTTCAATTAATTTTTCGAAATAAAATATAGAACTTTTAGATAAGTAAACTAGAATTAATTAAAAAAATTTAACATTTATGGACTCTAATAAAAACTTTAAAAAAATGGAAGGCAAATATAATATTTTTGGTTAATTAAATAGTATTAATTAAAAATTATAAAAATTAAAGGACTAAACCGGTATTTTTAGAAAAGTTTGAGTGGGCCCTGTCTCCGCCTATGGTTAAGATAGCGTAGCATAAACCTTTTTTTTTTCTTTTTTTTACCTTAAAAAACCATAAAGAAAATATTCGCTGGTCAATTCAGAACGAAAAAAAGTATAACCAACTTGCAGTTAGTGTATGTAATAATAAAATTACTTGAAAATGACATGTAAACAACAAATTTCAATAAAATATGCTCAAAATAATAATTTAAATCATTTAATTGATGTAAGTTTATAACTCCTTCCGTATTCTTTTAGTTGTCCATTTAATAATAAAAACACGTAAAAAATAATCATTGATTTCGGTTACATTTATAAATACACTTTAATAATTATTTTATTTTAAATTGACCAATCTAAAATTAATCTGTTTTAAATTAATTGGGTTGAACTTTATAATTTATAAAAAATATATAAAAAAATTAAAAAATACCAACTAACAAAATTGGAAATAAAAAAATGGACAACTAAAAGAAAAAAAAAGAAAAAAAGCAAAAATGAACAACTAAAAGAATACCGACAGAATACTCTATTTGTTGTCAATTTATTAAAAAGAGAGAAGAAAGATGATTATTTATTGTTAAAAATATTTTAAAAAATTGTGATTTCACTCTTCTTTAATAGTTGTGCCCTCCCTCCAAACCTCATCTACCCACTCTATCCTCTAAAAACATAACTTCCTAGTTTTTTTTTTTCTTATCCTTAAAAAGTTAAGATTTTATCCTTTCCAATGTACTAAGAAATTAAAATTAATAATGATTGACTCTAATTAAAAGAATTATTTTTAATAAATGACCAGAAATACATAAAAATTGGAATTAATTATTTTTTCAATTTTTATAAGAATGGGGTGGGGGTTATGTTTTGAAGGATAAAAGAATTCTTTAAAAGGATAGAGAGTAATATTGAGGGAGTATGTATCTTCTATTCAATCCACCGCTGTTCTTTCACTGGTCAGACCTACCGCCGCAATGCGTATCCTAACAATAAATTCTTATTAATAATATCGAAACACCAAGTGGCTCCCTCCCTCTAAAATTAATTAAATAAATTGCCGCCTACCAAAAAGGAAAACTTTCACACACCTTTTTAATTTAAATATGCCCAATAAGCATTAAGTGGCATGCATGTTACAGCATATATGCCAAAAGGCAAAAGCTCCCGTCTGTTATTCTCGACCTTTATTTATTTATTATTGGAGTTTATTTCTATTGGAAAAAATAAATTTTAAAAAAATGAAGCAAATATGGTCGGTTGTGGAAACATTTAAAAAAAAAAAAAGAAATGAAAAGGAAAGAAAAAGGAAGAAGGGAGACGCACCGACTAATGGGACGAGATGCCTATGGCGGAGGCGGTTAATGATTGTGAGCTCAGACAAGAAATCATCTTGGCCTTCCATATTTCCTCTCGAGAATTTCTTGACCGCAACCAATTTATTCTCGTTGGGCAGCAGTCCTTTGTAGACCACACCAAACCCACCTTGACCCAACTTGTTCTTATCCTCGAAATTGTTCGTCGCCTTCCTCAGATCTTTGTACCTGAATTCCTTGGGCGTTCCCGGCAGACTTTGTAACGCCGTCAGTAAATTCGGATCCGGCGTCCTCCTCTTCCCCCACACATAATAGTACCACAAACCGCCAATCACAGCCACCACCGCCGCCGCTATAACCACCCCAACCGGTAACCAAATTTTAACCGCATTCCCTTTACTACCCCCATCTCCATCTCCATCTCCGGCGCGAGGAATCATCTCCACCGTTAGATTCCAAGCGAGCACGCAGTTTAGCTGGACGTCTGTACCCGTGGATGCGGAGAATCCGAAGTAGGATTCTTGCTTGACAAGTCCTTTGAGGTTGAGATTCGAGCTGAGTTGGGGAGTGGCGGGTTTGGGCTTCCCCCGCTCCGCCATGTACGCTTTGATTGTTTTCTTATCTCCATCGTACTGGATCCAGACAGTGTAAATCTTCGGATCCACGGGCGCAATCTGGATCCCGAATTGGGAAAGCGACACCGTTATGTTGGAGCGGACACTGTGGACGTTGAGGCCCATGTGGTTGTCATCCGGGTCGGATATAGAGTCTTCTTTAGAAGTATCGAACTCGATCGCGACGATGCCGTTGGAGGAATCTCCATCAGTGGTGGCGTTGGTGAGACCTAGATACTCGCCTTTGCTGTTGGCGGGGACTGTGAGGTCAGGGGCTAGGAGGAAGGCGAGTCCTTCGCCGGGGAGGGTGTTGTTGAAGCGGAAGACGTTGATGTCGAAAGAGGTGTTGAAAGAAACCACTTTTCCGTTTCCGGTGGGATCTTGGTCGTGGTCGTCCCATAGCTTGAAAGACTGGTTGAAGAATATTCTGCCGGCGCGGTTCTGGAGGAAGTTGGGGTAGGCGGAATCGGGAGTGACCTGAAGAGCGCCGTTGTTGATTATAGATGGTTCCAAAATTGCAAATTCGGAGCTGTTTTGGGGGTTGAAAGGGTTGCCGAACTGGAAGTTTTCGATTTGAAGGTTTTGGGCTTGGGATGATGAGATTAAAAGAATGATGATTGTGGATGATTTGAGAAGCATTAGTGGAGAGAAGAACAAGGAATCCATTTGGAATGAATTTGAAATTGAATTGAATTGATGTTCACCAAATTTTATCTTAATCTTCCAAATGTATCTATCTAATCTAGTCTAGGAAGATTGCGCCTCCTCCTCTTAATAGTTAGTTATATTAAAATTGTGACGACCGACTGACGAGTGTAGTGGAGGAGTCTGGTCTGCCTTTTTTATTAAAAATATTCAAATATACTGTGATAAAAATTTACAATATGAATATTGTGATAAAAAATTAAAATATACTCCGTTTCAACTAGGGGTGGGCATTCGGGCATTTTGGAATACCCGAAAATTTTATTTCGGGTATCGAGATTCCGAAATACCAAAAAAAAAATCCCGAACCCGAAATGGATTTTTCAGTACTCAAATTCGAATTTTCAGAAATTCGGGTATATCCAAATTTCCCAAAATTTTGAACCAGTCAGCCTCTCTTCTCATCTTTCACAAAAACCCCTAACTCATAGATCTACAACAAACATCTAAAATATGAACTAAATTTAAGAGATTTGAGAGAGATGGGAAGAAAGAAACTAGATCTAAGAGAGAAATGAAAGCTAAAGCTATCGAACATCCTTATGGTATCTGTCGTCGACGACGACGGTGATAGAAGAGATGAAGACAACAATTTGGTAGAAAAGATAGAGCAGATGAAGGAAGAAAGCCATTTTTAGGGTTCTTTCTTTCTTTCTTTATGCTGTTGTAGAGTGATAGTTGAATCCGATCCATATCCGATTGATTGGTGTTTAATTTTGGGCGAAGATGGTGAGGCCGTGAGGTGAGGGTTAGGGTTCCGATTTGGTGTTGGTGTCAAGAGAGAGAGAAGAGAGAGAGGTGAGATTTCGGGTTGTCTGGGCAGTGCAAGTCACTCGGCGTGGATGAGAACGAACAAAAGAAACAAAAGGATTAGTTTTGGTGGGCATGAAAAGCGAGGGGTTGGATACAGAGCTTGGAAAGGAGAGGGATGATATTGTTGATGGATGAGGCTTAGTAGTGGTGAGAAAGGAAGAAAGAAGAAGACGATGTGAGTGAGAAAGAGATGTGTAAGTGTTTAATAAAATTCGGGATTTTGAGTATCCGATTTTCCCAAAACCCATCCCGTACCGAACCCGAAAAATATTTCGAGTATTACATATTGAACCCGAAATTTCAATACCCGAATCGAAATTCAAAAAATTCGGGTTGAAAAATTCAAAAAATGCCCACCCCTGGTTTCAACTCTTAAAAATGACTAACTCTTTCTTGTTCTTAAATAATTATTTTTTTATAATTTTTAATGTTTAAAAGATAAATTTAATATTGATTAATTATATTTATTAAAGTTATTGGAAGTAATTAATTAAACATATATCAAAAATATAAATTAATTATTTTTTAATTTCAAATGAGAGTCATATTTATTTATTTTTTAAAACAGAGGGAATAAATATAAAAATCTTGGCACGTTAATAGTATAATTTTATAATAAGGGAAAGGTGAAGGATGTTTCCTCCGCATTTCAATGATTTACTCGGAGATAGTAGTTGGTACCAGAGATGTCAATTGGGCGGGTATGGACGGGTATGGGTATGTTAAAGCGGGTATGGGTAAACACCCAACTCATACCCGCAACTAAATATCCATTATTACTCATATCCAATATACCCAATACTCAATTGGATATGTAATGAATATCCAATTACATTTACTTATTTATTATTTCATTTAATAAAATTATTTCACCAAATTATTTTATTTTTTATATAATTAAGTGAAAATTTACTACTTAGATTCATTTTCACCAGTTAGGCTCGTTTTTTACCATTTTGTCTCATTTTTTACCATTTTGGCTCATTTTTTACTGTTTTGGCTCGTTTTTCATTTTTTGTCTCGTTTTTTTACCGGTCTCTTTTTTTTCTTTTTTGCTCGTTTTTTGTCATTTTGGCTCATTTTTTTTATCATTTTGGCTCATTTTTTACCATTTTTGCTCGTTTTCACCGTTTTGGCTCATTTTTACCGTTTTGGCTCATTTTTACCATTTTTGCTCATTGTTTACCATTTTGGCTCATTTTTCACCATTTTAGCTCATTTTTTACCATTTTATCTCATTTTTAACCATTTCGGCTCTTTTTATACTGTTTTATCTCATTTTTTACCATTTTGCCTCATTTTTTACCATTTTCTCTCATTTTTTACCATTTTAGCTCATTTTTTACCGTTTTGGCTCACCATCAATGTTCAAAAGAACGTTCTTTTACTTAGTAAAAAACCACCACTATCGCCAAAAAGTAAATACATAACCATCAAAATATAATTTCATGTGTCTAGAATAAAGTGTATTTTCATTGTTTTTTTTAAATTACGTCAAAATTACCCATTTATATTATTAAATTAAATTAAATATCTTCCTACCTTCTCGATTCTTGTCCTCTAAGATAAAACAAAGATAAAATAAGATATTTTTACTCTTGTAATGCAAGGTTTTAGGCTATTCTCTTCCTCTTAAAAAAATTAAATTTAAACTATTCTAATAATGTTAAATTGTCCATGATTTTCACTTTAAATGACATTATTTTTCACAAATAAAATTGGTCACGTTTAAAATTTGGATAATAAATTGGAAAGATTTGGATTTTCAAAATTTCCTTTATTACCCTTATATGACTTATAAAGTAGCAGTAGTATATTGTTCTTGTCAAGCGGTGATGCCAAAAATAGAAAAAAGTCAAAAAAATTAAGAACAACATAGAAGGACAACCGTGTGGTATGGAATATTCCACTTGCCAAACGGACGCTGCACCATGTTAACCCTACAAAATATGTTAAACCCAAAGAAACTTATATAAGCCCATCAAACACACAAAAACAAATGACAACAAGTTTACCTAGTTTTGCCAACGTCGTCGGATGCTACAAGCCTACAAGTGCGTTCTTGCCTGGAAAATACCCTCCAATCTCTGTAAAGTAAAGATCAACTCCTATGAAAATTCATCCATCAACTGTCAGTAAGTACTTGTATCTGGATCCTAATCCTTAAAAGCAGTAGCGTATTCTGTTGAAGACATTTTTCTACCATCTAACAGAAGAGAAAAATCAATTGTGTAAAGGATATAGTTACAAACTGAAATAATTAAAATAATTAATGTCTTAAAAATACCTGCCTGATACTATTTTCCTGATGCCTATTTGCATAGTTTATTAATGGTGGCAAAATGGTTAAAGCAATTATCTAGGGCATGAAAGTAAATAACAATTGAGGGCAAGATAACTAACAACAGTTCGAGGGCAAGATAACAAGGAAACCTGTAAAGAGATATTAATCAGATGAGAAGGGATCTTAGCAAAAGGTGTTCTCGGGTTGCATTTCAGGTTGGTAAATCATCGGCACAGAAATATTCCAAACTCAAGCACAGACCTGCTATAGGGACCAAGTTCTCACTACAAAGCCCCTGCTTACCTTCTTAATAAAAGTCACCCCCCGTTTTCATATATGAGGTGACCTTGACGTTTCGCCGTCCTCCCAGGTACAAATGCGGGGAGGCAATACTCAAAACGCCCATGAATTGGAGGCAAGACAGATCTAGGGCGTGACGTCTCAGTGTGTCAAACTCGCGGCACAACCCTAAATGACTATTTACCCCTAGACGAAAGACCTCTCGCGATGTCCCCACTAGGTGTCTACTACTCCTAACAACCTCGCAATGACGTTATCGTTGTTAGGATGACAGTACCTATGCAGAAATACTAACAGTTGATCAAGCCCTTAACATTTCTAAATGAGCATGGCAAGAAAATGATAGATAACCAAATATGACAAAGAGAGTATATTAAGCACGTTTAGGCCTCTTAACCTAACCTTGCAACCTTTGAAACACCCTTTACTAAGGAGATGGGAATTTAGCTACTCATAATAAAATATAAACGAGAAGGAGAATAACATAAACAAGATTAAAAGAAATACAAGAGAAATATATTAGAATAAACCGGTGAAGAATTCAATGGTTCCTTTCTTCTCAAGTTGACGGCGTTGCTCAAAAAGAGGAAGAGAGAATCCCTAAAATTTAGGTAAAAGTGTGAGTATGTCCTAGGACCAGCCGTCCTTACAAAAACCCTAAAACTAAGCTTAAATAGCTTAAGATCTAGCTAAGGGATAAAATACAGCTAATGAGAGAGAGTGTCAGCGCATGAGAGGGTGACAACACATAGGAAGGACACGCCCTTGGCAGGGAATATTCTGGGATCTTCTGGAAGCGCCTGACATCTTCTACGGATGTTTGGAATCCCGCACGGATCTTTGAAGATTCTTTTCTCTGGCTTTTGATCTTTGATCCGATGTAGATATGTCAAGGGCACAAGATTGCTCACTGGTCTGGTTAGCGTCGAGGACACGATGACGTATCGATCTTCTAGGCCTCGATGCTACAAAGTTCCAGAAATCCTTCCAAAAATGCCCGCTTTCACTCTTTTATTCCTTAAAGCACTAATCTGCAAAAAAATGGGAAAAAAGGCAAATCAGAAGTATCATGCCCTCAAAAAGGCTGAAATAAAAGGGAAAAAATCTATACTAAAAATATGCGATCAAGCATCCTCACATTGCCCAATGCTCGCCCTCGAGCATTCACAAAACTGGAAATTGCCTCAAGAACAGACAAACACAACTAATCAACACACAATTACAAATCGGCAAACTTCGCACAACTCATCCTCACCTAGAAGACACCTGCATTAAATCAGAGGGGTAACGACTCCAAAGATTAAACTTTCCCACATTAGGCCCTCTACCAGCAATCCTCACCAGATGCGTGTTTACACTCACTCTTGCAAGCAAGGCTAAGTATTTTTCGCTCAAAACTAAATGCACAAAGCACAACACAAAATCAAACTTGCATATCAATTCGAGTACTGTAGTACACATGCATGGGCAATCATCGATCGGAAAGAACAACGCATCAGCAAAAGGAAAGAAAAAGGAAGGGTAAGCTAGAAAAGAAGAGGAAAGAGGTAGAAACGAAACAGAAGTGAGGAGGAATGGAGAGAAAAAAAAGAAAAAGATAGAAAGAAAAGAAACAACCAGATAGAACCTGGATGGATTCTTTGGCTTAGGAAAAAGGCGAAGTGGTAAGGCATCTTTCATTGAGGGCACGATGGCAATTCGGGGGCTAGACAGAGGAATTCATCTTCGAGGGTAGGAGGTTCTTCTCGTTGCTGTGTTAGAAGTAGGTATTCTTTCGTTCGCGTAATGCCCCCTCATTTTGTTTTGAATATTTTTCTTCTTTTTTTCCTTTTTTTCTTTTTTTTATGAGGGGGGCACGAACCTTTTTCATCTTTGAATCTTCTGGGGCATAAAACTTTTGAATTTTCTTTTGGCTTTTGCCCTAGATCTGCTTCCAGCATCGATGGTCAACTTCTTCGGATTCCCCACACTTGAACTTTTCTGGGGCTCTATTCTTTTTAGAATGGACTAGGGCTAAAGAATTTTGATTTTCTTGCCCTAGATCTCTACTTTCTGTGCTGAAGTCTTAACTTCCTCTGCTTCCCCACACTTGGTCTCGCCTGCGCGTCCTTTGGATGTCTAGCCCTCGACGATGCCCTCAACAATCATTGCCTTACCTGCCAAGGAAAAAGATCAAGGAAAAAAAAGTTAGAATGGTCAGGAAAGAATATAGAAAAAGGGGGTGTCGGGGGCAGGAGAAGGAGTGAGAGAAAAAGAAGAGAGGAGAGAGAAAAGAAAAGAAAGAAATACGATATTGATGCGAAGTTTTTCGTCAAATCGATGCTTTCCCAAGTCTAATGGTGTCTATACCCGGGGATATCATGCAAGTTCAACCAGTGCCTAGCTAAAGCATCCTAATCACTCAAGAAAAGAAATAGGCGTGGAAGCTCAAAAGTGCTCACTGGGTGCTATTTGTGATTACTGGTGTCTAGGCCTAGATGTGGATATAAGGTTCAGCAGGCAAGAATGCGAATGACTAGGTCTAGACAAGGTGCTGGTGGTTCATACTTATGCACAAATGATCAACGGTGTGTCCATTCAAAGAGGTTTTTTTAAAAATAAAAAAAAACTAGGCAGTGACAGATATTTAAAATCTGAAAAAATACACAATCATGTAAACAGCGGGAATATTAAACATGCAGTCACACATACAATAAACACATAAAACACGAATAAATCCCTCCCCATACTTAGGCAGCGCATTGTCCTCAATGCGGGAAGGGCACACACAAAAGTTCAATGAAAATGAAAAAACGTTCAGTACAAAGAAAATAAAGAGCAGGTGAAAATGTTTTTGGCCCTCCTCGAGGGTAGGAAATAGAATTGTTCGGGGGAATCATGATGGTGGGAGCTTGCTCCTGGCCACTTCAGCCGTCAAGGCTTGAAGTTCCGTGAGGATCGCCTGGAGCAAACGCTCGATCCTTAGAATCGGCTGGGAGGATGGATCAGATGGACCGCTTGCTGGAGTAAAATTGGGGGCACGATTAGAATTATCTTCTGGGGCACGAGGGGCATCAGGGACTCGGGGCCTCGAAAGGTCAGGATATTTGAAATCGCCTCCATGCTTTGTTCCAAAAACTTTCTCTCCCGAGGGCGTGCTTCCTATAGAAAATCTCAAAATACCATGTGAGATACATAAATGCCCCATCCCATGAAATCGCCTCCATGCTTTGTTCCAAAAACTTTCTCTCCCGAGGGCGTGCTTCCTATAGAAAATCTCAAAATACCATGTGAGATACATAAATGCCCCATCCCATCAAGCGTACGGGAGTCTAAATCTTTAAATGTAAGTGGCTCACTAAGGCCAGCAGAGTTCAAATCCAAGTTGTGCAAGTTCACAGCAAGCAAGGCAATAAGAGATCCTAAAATGGGGCCGCGAGAGCCGTTTTGAACATGAATGATTGCTGCAGCTATCCAAAATCCTAAATTCACCCTACGCTTATTTTTCATGCACCATAACAAAAAAAGCTCTTGCAAAGTTAACTGCCCTGAAGAGTTAAATATAGTAGCAAAGGTGAGGGCAAGAAAATAATGAATGATTCTAAGGGCAGGATCCATAATTTCATGCACTTTAGATGATTTAGGGTTGAATTCAGCACTAGGATTCTCAGTTAATTCACGGAAAGCAACATCAGCATCAAACACAGCAGGGATGACAGTTAAAGCATTCTTATGAGCATTTGATTTTACACCATCAGGGGTGACAAAATTAAGCATGTAGTTGAACTCATTGAGTGAAAGCTTGGACCATTGGTTCGCTAAATGAAAGTTAATCACACCAGGGGCAGAGAGATTAGCCCCAAATTTTCCCTTAGGCTTAAAATGGTCCGAAGCAACCCAAAAAGTAGTGAACATCTCAAGTGAGAGCTCAACATAGGGTGTTCTAAAAAGAATAGGGATTCCCAGCCGATGTTTCCAACCAGCTCTCCGATTCGAGATTCGAGTCCCATCTTTCTTAAAAAATCTAAGTCCAGGCGTGCACACGGGCTAACGCCTCTGGAGTTCATAGCATGCAATTTATCAAGTGAAGGCTTCTCATTAAAGGTCAACCAATAATAAGGATTAGAAAGGTCAGAAACAACCTGGATAGAAGTCGTCCGCGAGGTAGAGGTAGGGACTGGTGTCGTGCCCTCGACGTCAGAATCATCGTCCTGCCCTTGATGAGCTTTCTTTGATGTTGTGGGCTTGATCTGGACCTTGGAGGAAGATGTGGCATTCCTTTTTCTGCCTGCTGGCATTTCTGGCTCAGCTGACTGCTCTGCTCTGGCCGGAGTCTTAGATTTTCCTTTTGCAGCCGCCTTATCCGCCGTTGTTTCCTTCTCCTTTGTTTTTTTCTCATTCTCAGCTTTCAGAGTTGCTTCTTTCTCAGACTTCTCCTTCTTAGCCTTCTCTTTCTCCAGATCTTCGTCTTCTTCTGCTTCCATGACATCATTCTCGCCGGAACCCTCCTCCTCGCCAGCGGCGGTCTGTTCGACCTCCTCTTCCTCTACTCCGGTAGGCGCCTCATCTCTTCTTGTTCCGATTCGGACACAAGGATGTCCTTCATGACCTCGTCTACCGTGAGTTTTTTCTTGGCCGCGGGCGAGGGCTTTTCTACTTTAGGTTTCTTGGGCGTGGCAGAGGAACCTGGTGGTTTCCTGGACACTCGACCTGATCTGGTCATCTGAGATGTTGCTGGAATAGAGCCGGTAACCTCGAGCTCGTCGCCTGACGGGTTAGCTGCGACGGAGCTTGGTGGTGGTTCGGTGGTCGGAGGCAGGTTTGGAGATGAGGGTTTCTTAGGGTCGGATCCAAGGCTAAGGGATTTTGGGATGGAGTCCTCTGTGGATGAGGACGATATCTCAGGTTCTTGAACCTTGCTTTTATGTGCTACTTGCTTGTTAGTCATGGGGAAGAGTGAGATGTGGGTTTTGTGAGAGATTTGTGAGAGAGAGATTGATGGTGATGGGTTAGTAGCGAAGTACTAAGATGCTTATGAGAGAGATGGGTTTGTGAGAGGGATGTGGAAGATAGTTGGAGGAGAGATGGAAAAGGACAAAGGGGAGCATGCTGAAAAGCGGCTGGCGTCTGACAAGGTAATTAATTAGGGCTACTTTTTTATCTCCTGGGCTGAT